>JAQHUG010000227.1:918986-1088185 GCA_028555095.1 Dicrostonyx torquatus | reverse complement strand
TGGAATGATCACATCTGTCCCATGCAAGAATGATAAAATGACACTAAAAACACAAGGGCATCATTGATATTATGAGAGAGAAGATAGGACACAGGCTGTACAGTTCCAGCAGTATTTTCCAATTTCCCAGAGTCCACTGGTCATTGCCAAGTAAGACTGCCACCATGGGATTTTGCCTCTTCTGGAGACCCATTGGACAAGCATTCATTTACTGGTCCAAAACTAGAGTGCATGACTCCCAGCATACTGGCACAAAAACAGACAGAAGAGCTAATCATAAATTCATGTAACTACAGCCATCTGATATTTGATAAAGATGCCAAAAACTCACACTA
This sequence comes from Dicrostonyx torquatus, assembly GCA_028555095.1. NCBI lineage: Eukaryota > Metazoa > Chordata > Mammalia > Rodentia > Cricetidae > Dicrostonyx > Dicrostonyx torquatus. Next base: position 1,087,850 of record JAQHUG010000227.1, on the reverse strand, counting down.
GAGAAAAGAGAGCAACTTCAACAAATGGTACTGGAAAAAAAAATACAGTTCTTCATGTAGAAGAATGAAATCAGAACTGTATCCATCATCCTGCACCAAATTTAACTCCCAGTGTATCAAAGGCCTCACTATGAAAACTGAAATGCTAAAACTATTAGCAAAAAATAATGTCTTACAGAATGCAGATGTAGGAAAGGCCTCTCAGGATAGGGCTCCATTCGTTCCAGAATTAAAGCCAGTGACTGACAAATGGGACCTCAAAAAGCAAACAAGTTTCCATACAGCAAAGGAAACAATCAGGCAAGTAGAGGAATCCCACACGGTGAGAGAGAACCTTAGCCAGCTGCCTCAAACAGAGGATTACTATCCAGAACATACAGAGAACAAAGAATCAAGTAAACAAACAACCCAGCTTAAAAATTGGGCTGTGGATCTGAACAAAGAGTTTTCAAAGTTGGCAACAAAATGACTAAGAAAAATCTCCAAAAATGTTCAACAAACTTAGAAATCATTCTAAGGGAAATGCAAATTAAAACGACTTTCTCTTTTCACCCAGTCTGAATGATGATGGTCAATGAAAACAATACAATAAATACTGGCGAGGGTGTGGGGAAAACGGAGCCCCCATTCACTGTTGGAGTGCGTAAACAGGCATAGCCACTATGGAAATGAGTGTGCAAAATTCTGAAAAGGTTAAAAAACTAACACATGAATCTAGCTATCCGTCCAATTTCTTAGCACATACTTATTTTTTTTCAAAGAAATTCATAGCCTACTGTAGAGACAATTGCTCGGCAATGTTCAATACTGTCAATCTTCAATAGCTAGCTTTCTACTCTTATACTTCATAAAACCTCCCTAAACAATATGTTGTTCAGTTTGGATGCTATGTCTTGCATGTTCTCTACAACTGTATATGCTAGAGACTCAACCAAGTTGATGTGCATCATTTTAATTGGTTATACCCCTGCTATCTGCTCTCTTAATATATGCCTCTTTTCATTCAGTGTTTGTAGCCATTCTTTTGTTCAGTAATCTTTGTCTAGGCTCAGTCCCTAGCATTTGAAAGTCCTTTGATTTGTTTCCAGACTTTGGACATACACACACAATGGCATGTTCCATTTGCATCTGTGTTTACTGGTGTAGAGTATAGGGATTTCCCCAGAGCATGCTCACGAAGATGGCTTAGGTGACAGACCTTACGTATACTTTTATTTTTTAAGAGACATCAAATTGAGTTAGAAGTATGGTCTCCAGTACTGATAGCAATTGAGCAAAGGGATTGAATGATGTTTTCTGCAGATGAAATATACCTAAATATAAAGGGTCAGCAGGGTCATAAAATCTTGCTAAAACATTAAACCACTCACCCACTTTTCAGAACCAAGCTTTAAAAGTCGTTTTAGCAAAAGAAAAGAAAGACACTTCCGTCCGTGCTGTTCTGTTTTGAGTCCCTGTATTAACACAGTGCTAACTGTACTACTCAGGGAAAATGAAGATTTCTCTTTCTCTGTGTCTCTATCACTGAGCATCTAGCTTCTCAAATCTGTTGAGACATTCTGATGAAATGATTATTGGTACTCACATGGCAATATGCAAGCTATTTCCCGATTGGTAACTTGTTCTCCCTGGTGAATAATTATTAGATTTAAATTGTTTTCCTAATTTCTACCTGGTTGTTATTCAGTGAAGCCCTGCAGTTTTTCAAAGTATGTAGATCATCTTCGTTTTGTATAAGGAGGCCTGCATGGTGCAAACTGTCAGTTTAAATCTTCGCATGCTCTGAACTGAACTGGCTTCTCCCCAGGCTATATTCCTTTAACTATTGACTATGGCCTGAATTTCCCTTTGTATCTTTTATGATCTTATTGTTGTCTTTGTGTTCTTTACCATCTGTATAAATGAACTTTTCCTTTTATTCATCCACTTGAGAGCTATCCATAGCTTTCTAAATCTGAAGTTAAGTATTAATTGTAGTAATTGTAAATTATTTTTTCATTGTTACTATTCTAATCATTTACATAATCTGTGTCAGAACCCAGACTGGAGTTAAATGAGACTAATACTTCTCAAAGTACAGACTAAATGGTTCAGCAGGAGGGAATTAATGCAGCTTGCTGTAGTGTGGTCAATCTCCATTGTACTCTAGAAAATTATGATGATGCTTGTTGCTGGTCCATACCAGGATAAACTATGCCATATCCTCATATACTGCTTCTTCTTGGTTCTCACCCCCTTGTCTTATAGGTCATCTTTTTCTGCCTAAGTACTACTCCACCCCAGTGCTCCTCTTGACAATTCTTAAGCTCACCAACTTTGTAACAGGGGCTTTTAAATTTTGAGTTTTATTCATTAATATTTTAATCATTATTTTTTTGCTTCTAGAAGTTCTGAAGTTTTATACCTTATAGGCCGACTTTAATGCATTAAACTGTATACTCTAAGCTATTCTTGAACTCATTACATAGCCAAAACTAGCCTTGAAATCTCAGTACTCCTGCTTCAGTCTCTTGAATGATACAATTATAGATGTGTGCTGCCATGCTTAGCATGGGCTATAATTCCATACATCCTTGTTTTAAAACTATTTGATATTCTGCTACAGTTCATTATAATGTCATCAGACTCTGAAAATCGGATCCTTTGTCTGTCTTTTACAAGAACATTTAAAGCATTTGTTTCTTTATGTACTTGGCAAGTTTCTTTTGTGTGTAGCAAGCTTGTGTTTGTTGAAATCCATCTGCCAGAAATCTTTATAGTCACTTATGATAGTTAATATTGATCATTGACTTGGCAAGATGGAGAAGTGCCTAGAAGATAAAACTTTGAGACATGTCTTTGAGGGACTGTCTAGATTGGGTTCATTGAATTGAAAAGATCTGCTCTAGATGTGGGGCAGCATCATTCCATTAGATGAGGTCCCAGGAGAAAGGAAGCTGACAACCAGCTTTCACTTTTCTGTTCCTTTCCTGCAGATATGCTCTGACCTGATGCCACAAGCTTATCCCCCCATGCTCCCACACGGTGATGGACTGTGTCTTCCAACTATGAGCCAAAAAAAAATCCCTCTTTCTTTACAATGCTTCTTGTCTATATGTGGTCTCATTGATGGGGAAAGTAACTAAAATACTTATGCTTCTAGAAATACTTTCTCTACAACTAACTTGTAAATTACTTTTGCTAGGTATTCTGATACTTCCATTTTTTTTCTCTCAGTTTTCCTACTGTATAAATTCTTTTTAAAATGGACTTTCTGTAAGGTAGTCTCAAGAGAAACTTGGGTTTGGGGGTTTTTTGGGGGACGGGGTTTTCACTTTTCCACTTAATGCCAACTTTAAGTAAAACCAACTTTTCTGAGGACTGCTTATTCGTCTTTCACCACTGAGCATATGCCTGTCATTCATCTTTTGTGAGGTTCTGGCCTTTGTTGTTACTGGCTTTTTGTAGGGTTGCCTGGAGCTGATCTTGTATCGAACTTGGGGGGAAGGGTTTTATCCCCTATTTTATGTTCAGGACCCATTCCCCTGAGGATTAGAGGATACTGAGTTGGAAGTTCTGGCTCTTAGACAACCTTAAGAGATTCCAGACCTCTTATTGCATGTTTTTGTTTTGCCATGATCCTGAGATTTTATATGTTTTTATAGAATACAGTTACTCTCTCTGCTCATCCATGCCTCACATATCTACAAACAACACTCCCATGTATTATTTCTTGCAGTCAGTACATGGAAGCTCTTTCCATTGTGTGAGTGGTTAACCAGTTTGTCAGCTCAGAAACTACAAATTAGTTGTGTGATTTCAAGTGATCCACATCACTCCTCCACTACAATTTCCTTAGAGAAAAAAAAGGCGTTAAGGTAGACAGATCCCAAATTCCTGATATCTGTAAACTCCTGTGACCTGAGAGCTATCAAGATGGTGCATGTACCAAGACATGCAATGGAAATTTGTGGACATGTGTAACATACCTGTGTAAATAGAGACTGTTCTTTTGTTCCCAACTGCTCAGACCCCAATAATCACAAGGAGATTATATTAATTGTGACGCTGTTTGGCCAGTAGCTTAGGCATATTCCTAGCTTGCTCTTACATCTTAAATCATCTCATTTCTATTAATCTTTCTATCACCATGAGACTGTGGCCTACCAGTAAAGTTCCAGTGCCCTTCTCCTTAGGCAGGTACATGGCATCACTCTGGTTCCACCTACTATCTCTCTATATCTCTTCTAGTCTGATTATATTTTGCCCTACCATAGGCCAATGCAGCTTATTTATTAACCAATGGTAATAAAACATATTCATAGCATACAGAGGGGAAATTCCACATCATATGTGCACATCATACGTGAAAGTCAACCATTCAGTTTTTCTTTCTCCTAACAAGATCATAATAATATTACAGAACTAATTTTTCCCAGCCTGTTTGAGAGAGGTTGTTTTGGGGATTTTATTGGATTGTAACTTGTTTTACATGGGTCCTAAAATTCTCAAGACATGTTGTTTCTATAATTAAGTTTTTCAGTGTCATCTGGTTTTAGCCAATTATTACATGGATGGTAGCCAAAAAGTATTATCATCTTCTTTTCCTGAGATGAAATTCTCCTGTTACAAATAACAAGCATTTGTACACATTGTCCCCTCAGATGATGACACTGGGCAAGTGCCCATTTCTTTAAATTATTTAATTGGCATTTAAGGAGCATATATGGACACAAGGAACTTTATAACTATCTGTAGCTCCTTTTTTCAGTGACATATTAAAATAGCATTTATCATGCCTGCTGGTATTCATCAGAAAAATCTCTGCTCATCATTTCAATAGTGACTTTTTCATGACAAACACAAGTAGACATTAGAGACAACAAAGGCAGATTGTGCTTCTTTAAGGGGGTTCCAGTTTAACTGAGAGCACAAATTTTATGAAAAGTTATTTAAAACTAGTAGATGGATAAATGGCTCACTGATGAGCAGTGCCTGATGCTCTTGAAGAACTGCATTTAGTTCCCCAATGCCCATGGCAGGTCCTTGATCACTGCCTATAACTCTAGCTCCAGGGGATGTGATACTTCTGGCTTCCATAGGCATCTCCACACACATTCACAAACCCACAGTCATAGGAACAATAAAATATAACTATAACCATATTAATCATATGTACATAGTAAAAGGTTGTAATAGAAGGTTGGGAATGTCAAGTCCCAGCTTTTTAGTCTGGGCAAGAAAACATAATGCCAACGACCAAATTATGACAGAAATGTATAAGGTTCAGGTTTATGTCTGGAATTCACCATCTTACTTGATGTGACTTCATATTCAAAATTAGACTAGTGCATTTTTCAGTCACATATTTATAGGAAACATTATCTGAGTTTGTTCTTGGTGATACTTTCATTGTATCACCAAGGTTCTTTGCAACCTTTCTGTGTCCAGCAAAGAGAACATGTTAGTTTCTGGCTACTTTTGTGTAACCTAGGCATCAGCTCCTCCCTCCACAGTCACAGGTTTCTTCATATGAGGAAAGATGGCCTGGCTCGCATCCATGCCTTGGCCATCTGTTACTCAGTTGATTGGCACTGGCTTGTGCCTCTGTGCAGAGCTGACTGGCTTTGCTCTTGGCCTCTTGTCACTGCCACCGTGCAGGTGGCTTCGTCGCATAGGCTGTCAGTTTGGCAAGACACTTCATGCCATCCTTTCTCATCTCTATTCCTGCAGTATGGTGGTTAGAGGGGAGCATGAGTCCTTTTTGCAAGTTCTTAGTCTTGTAGCTTAAAAAAGTAACAATAAACTCAGAAACTCTACTGATGTTTGAGAGAAAAAATGTAGGGCAGGCAAGCAGCTGCCTGGAGGAGAGAGATGGACAAGAGGAAGAGAAAAAGGCATGCTTTCTGAGTTGGAAGTCAAGGAGACAGGCAGACTCAGCAATACAATGTCTGTGAGCAGGTTCATGGGGAGTTGTTTTTACATATACACACACACTCACACACACAGAGGGGGAGGGAGAGGAGAGAAATGATGTAGAAAGAAGGAATAAGGAAGAATTATGCTTTGTGAGTTAGAATTTAGAAAGGCAGCTTAGTAATATAGAACAGTAAAAAAACATACTACCATACTGATTGATAGGGTTATGAAGTCTGTAAATGTGTTATCATTTAAAAGATGTAGTTATTTCTCTTAGTAGATAGGAATATTGGGGTGCCTTTAAGAATGCCATTCTTTCTTGGGGAGCTGGAAACATGGGAAACATAACAGGCACCAAAGCCACTCTGAGCTCATATCAGGTTCTGGTCTTGAGAATTCAAAGAATGAAGTTCTTAGACTACGGGCAGTAAATTTTAGATGGAATTTCATTATATATTCCTAAGTGACAGAGAAAAGTTAAGATGGGAAAAGAGAGAAGATCCCAGAAAACTGGTACCCACAAGCTGCTAATCTGGGGCTCTGTAAAAGGACTTATGGCAGAAGTTGGGTAGGACATGGGAAGAGGCATGAACTGTCAGTCAGTCCAATTGCTCTTCTCTGTGGTCCAGGAGGATCTTCTCAGCATCCTGGGCACAGACAGCCTTTGGATAGAGGGACTCATTTAGGAGCTATCAAAGAAATAGGAACCAGAACTCCCCTCTAGCATTTTGGCTTCCAGGACATTCTGAAAACTGCTGTTCTGTGGTCCCAAACCTACTTGACCGCTTTCTACTTCCTCTTCTTCTCATTATCTTAGAGCTATAAGGTGAATCAGCTTTCCTGGGTGGTCTCCCGGCCAGGTGACTGACAGCCTCACTCGGACTAATTCTTAAAGGAGGAGATACTAGTATGTTTGTGATCTTTCTTATAAGCTTTTGGACAGTTCAAAACTTTATGTCGCGACCAACTGAAGCTTTTTTTTTTCAATCAAAAATCATAAGTCACATAATGGGTTAGATTAAAATGAATCCTAAAAGGTAAAGGTAAAGGCTGAGGGAGATGGATCAGTCGGTAACGCGCGTATGTGCCTTGCAAGAAGGAGAACCTGAGTTTGAAACACTGAGGACATGTAAAACACAAAAGTTGGGAGTGGGGCACACACATGTACTCTCAGCATGTTGGGTCAGTAGACAGATCCCTGGGACTTGCTAAGTACCAGGTGTGGGAGAGACCATATCTCAGAGAAAAAAAGGGGGCAGACTCAGGAAACACACCTAAGCTTGTCCCCAGCATCCACATGTCTGCAGGCCCACCCTCCCACATGTATGCACCTCGCCCTATGCACATAGAAAATAAAAAATTTAAGTATTTTAAAATTAAAAAAAATAAGTTGGTCATTTTAAACCATGATTTCTTTATCATGAGAAATTCCATTAATGGACTTCAACACAGCCCTGAAAGGTCCACCTCCTTTTTCTGTGGTATTTTCAATTATAAGGAGCGGTTCTAGTACTTCCTCCCTCTTTTCAAAGGGTGTTTCAGTTGCAGTAGCTACCCTCCTTAAAACTCGTATCCTGTGGGCTGTGGAGAGAGCTCTGTCTGGGTTTAGAGTACTTGCTGTACAAGCAAGAGGACCAGAATTCAGATTCCTGGAGCCCAAGTAAATTCCGAGTGGGTGCAGCAAGCCATCCATAATTGCAAACTTGGAAAGTGAAGGAGATGGGATCCTCTGAGCTAGCTAGCAGCTAGAGAGACTAGCTGTATGGGCAAGCTCTGGGTTTGATTAAGAGGCCTTGCCCCAGAAGACTGTAGAAGTCTGATACAACATGACTGATGTGCACGTGAACTCATGGAGACCATAGCAGCATACACAGAGCCTGCACAGATTCCAGCCTGACACGTCCCAGCACTGAAGGGGGAAGCGGGCACAGCTCCCATTCCTATTCAAGAAGCTATCTGCAATTGTCAACTGCTTATAAAGGAAAAATCAGTTTTCTCCAATAGGTGACTGGGTATATAAACAGCATTTAATGGCAGACTGCATACCCTGGCCGAAGATGTCTAATACAAAATGAACTCAGTGGTATTTTTGTAGATTTTTATTTGTCCCATATTGCGTTATTTGGGATTTTTAAAAGTGGTCTTTCACTTGTATATTTTATGACATCTTTTTATGTTTTTTGTTTGTTTTCTGTGTGTGTGCAGGTGTAGGTATTTCTTGTGATTTTTCTTTTCTTTTTGTTAATTCTGATTTGTTTTGTTTGCCTGTTTGCTTCCTAAAGAGGAGAGAGAGAAATCATGGAGTTGAGGGACTACACTCTAGGAGGGAATGGGGGAGGGGAAACCAAGCACAAGATATACTGTATGAAAAAGATTTTTTTCTACAAAAAAAGAAAAGAAAACCCTTTTTGAAATGTATTGACTTAACAAAACTGTAATTTCTACTAAGCAAATGGCATCTGAGGCCTACAGTTGAGATTTCTTTACTTTGTTGTAACGGCCTCAAAGTTTCCCCCAATACATTTTAAAGCACCAGTTCTCGTGATGGTGTTTGTTCTGTTACTATAAAAATGTTGTGAAACTGCTTCTATACGGGAACATAGATGTGGGGTGACCTAAGTCTGTGGCATCACTGTCATCTCTCAGCCCTTCAAAAATTAAAAGGAGCCAGGCAGTGGTGACGCACGCCTTTAATCCCAGCACTCGGGAGGCAGAGGCACGCGGATCTCTGTGAGTTCAAGGCCAGCCTGGTCTACAAGAGCTAGTTCCAGGACAGGCTCCGAAAGCTACCGAGAAACCCTGTCTCGAAGAAAAAAAAATTAAAAGGAAAAAGAAAGGGAAAGAGAGCATGTGTAGGGGAAGAATTACTGAGAAGGGGGTGTTCTAGACATTGACCTCAGGTCTCCACACCTGTGTGTAACTGATTACACATATTTGCCCTCATATATGTGTGCATATATGTGCAAGCAAGTGTGCACAGCGGCACACACACACACACACACACACACACACTTTCATACAGAGATATGAATAGAAGAAAAGTAGCCTGTTGCCAAGAATACTGAAGTTGGACTCCACAGCTTTTTTTACAGGAGTCGGGGGTCTGATGTCAGTGACCTCCACACCCACTCTCTGACTGCCGCTAGCGTAGCCACACTAGGCTGTGCCATCCATCAACTTTACTATGAAGCTGACAGTCGATGAAGGGAGACTTCTATCACAGAAGACAAAACATCGAAGTTCTCCCTCATGAGTCAAGAAATAGGATATAAGATGTGCACACGCCTACCTTTCTGGTGCACACTTCACTTCCTGTTTTCCCCACCCTTGTTCTTCCCTGTCTGCTGTTGGTTCTGACCTTGTCTTCTATATAGCACACCTTAATCCTCCTCCTGATCCAGATGTTCCCTTCCTCTTCTTGCTCCTGCACTCCCAGGCATCAGAACCCACAGCAGTAAACTCCACCAGTGTCTGTTGATTACATTCAGGGAAGATTTAGGGGCAAAGATCAGAGTTGTGTAGTGTTATCATTTATCAGTCTTTATTAAGGCATTAATGCACTCATACCTGTGCATTCTGTCTTTCTGCTCTTATTTTGTTTTGCTTCTCTTTGCTTTGTTTTGTTTGCTGTGTGTTGGTTTATTTGTGATGAAGTCTTGCCTTCTTCCCCCAAGTGATCTAATTTAACTCTAGGTCCAAATGACCACTTCTGCCAGGCTCTTGAGTAGATGAGACAAGACGCATGTCCACTGGACATAGATTTCCAGCACTTTTTAAGAAAGTGTGTGTGTGTGAATACGTATACATATAAAAAGTAAGTGTTAATTTTCAGATATTTGGAACCATATTTATCACTTTACCATAATAATTCCCTATAAAACAATCATTTTCTTTTTAATTACTGTATTCTACAAAGACCTGGTCACAGTATGAAATTCCTGGGAATTGTTTGGCGATAGTCTTGGTTTGCTTTTTTTGGTACCACGAACCAGATGAGATTCATAATGACAGAGCATTTACACTGCTCTCCGTCTGCACAGGCGTGGAGGTAAAACCCTTCCTAAGAAGTCTGAGGGGCCAGGATGCTGTTGTAAATTAGAGCCCCTACAAATCACCAACACTTTGTCTGAACTGGTAGTCTGATGGTGTTTGTAGAATTTTAGAGTTCCTACAAATCACCAACATTTTGAACTGATAGACTGAAAGTTTTTGTAGGATTTTAATATTAGATTTATCTAAAAGTTTGAAATCTGAACCAGCGAATTCTTAATTTTTAGAGAATTGCTTTATGAATTGAACACCCAATCAGAACCATCTAAATAAATTAAAAATTAATGTCACGCTTTAAAAAACACACAGCAAAATGAATGGTTTTAGAGAATGTGTTCTATAAGACATGACCATATTTATTTTATATAAGAAAACATCACGGAATTGCATGTGTGTTAATAAATGTGTGTCTCATAGCTTTCTAATGCTTCCAAAACTTCACACAATCTTGGGTTCATTTCTTGTCTTCTAGTTGAAACATTTATTACATGGCTTCAATATATTAATGTTTTTTTGAATGTAATAATTTGAAATTGACAAACATCTATGCTGAGATTACTACCTTTGAAAGTGTTTTAAATACTTAAGTAGATCCATAGTATATAGGCACATAGCTATTTCCTGACAGGGGCCTTTTAAGTGTATATTTAGTAGAGTGTGTATAGAGAATCTCTTTTATTTGTATTAATAAAGCACTCTTCTCTCCCTGAAAGCATTGTACTATCTTTAAACCCAAGATATGTGTCTATTTTTCTTTCTTATCCTATCTAAAGCCAGAAAAGTACAAATCATATTATAAGTGCTCCCTAAATAGATAGCTCTGTGGGTAGTCTATGAATATCTTGATGTTGCATGGTATTAGCTAAGTGGAAGGAAGGAAAGAAGGAAGAGAAGAAAGGGAGGGAAGGAGGGAGGGAAGGAACAGACTGTATAATTAGGTGGGTAAAAGTTAGGAAGTGATCTTTGGGAGTGATTCATGACTTACATGCATTTCAAATGTCTGACTACATGTGACAGTAGAGGCAAGCACAATAACCCATATGGAAACATTGCTGGGAGAAATCAGTGATGCAGATGAGATATGAATGGCAGGATAACACTTCTGAATGGCTGACATAATGTGCTACTCATTTTACCACACTGTCACTAGTTTTTTTTTGTTGTTGTTGTTTGTTTGTTTTTACCATTTTTGGGCCTCAGGAACCAGAAGTAGAAGCTGATTTATGAGTTGAGAGTTAGTGCGGAGTGTCATATTTCTGTAATGAGATTATATATTAAATCTAATGAAGGGAAAATATGCTTACCCAAACCAAATGACAGCACTATGATTAAACGACTCAGGATCCCTCGATGGATTCGTTTAGACAACACAGTAGGTAGAGTGACCTCCTCTTTGCTTAGGTATGTGATCAGTTCTCTGAAATGAAGATTTATGGCTGCTGTTATTCTGATGACACAACAGTCTGATCACGACAAAGTTAAACAAGATAGAACTGGGAGAGCAGGTGACGGCATACGGGGGTGCTGGAGTTTCCGATCCATCTCTGTTACCATTTATGCTGGCGGCTGCCTGCGTTGCAGCAGCTCAGCTCTTCTGTCCCTTCTTTAACTTGAATCGTCATGATCCTGCTGCCAGCACATGGACATGTATGCCCTATGGCCACAGAGGCAGGGTCACGTGCCCCATGTCGAGAATGATAGGGGCGTAGCCAGATTTTGCTCCCAAAGCCAGTATATATTGGATATGAATGACTTCTAAATGGTATCACCGTATGATGAGAGTACATGGCATCAAGTTAAAGCCTTGATGCACCCGAACTGTCAGGAACTCCATCCGACCCTCCCCACCACCACCTATTCTTAGAAACAGAAAAAAATCAACAGAGCCATTAGTCATTAATACAGAGGAAAAGAACTAGCAGGTGTCAAGAAACCTGCTTACAAACTATGAATAAATTCCCAAACTTTACCTAACCTTCATTTGCCTGGTTTTGCCTGCAGTTCCACTATTAGAGAGTTACGCTTTAGATTCAGTGCCCCCCCCCACAATTAAACTACAAATATCCAGTGGCAGTATCAGATACATGTTCACCAAATGTTATTTTTAGCTCTTATCCTTGTTGGCAGAACATGAGAGAAAATGATCAAGGCGCATAGGGATAATGCAGCAAGGGTGGATGAATGGATTTAGGAGGAAAGATTCTGTCTGTTATGGTTTGCCTAGAGCTGGTCCTGTGAAAGGCAGGGAAACTGTAAATGCCATTTTCTTTCGGGTAGCTCCTTCTCCTGGCGCCTGTTCTCTTCTCTGCTGATTTCTTCTTTAATATTCGTGCATTAGCGGCGTGCGATCTGCAACAGGGACCCCAGTATTTAGAGTTGCCACACGCAGATCCTTCTAAGAGCAACTCCATTAAAGATCATTTCCTCCTGGTGCAGTCCGCGCTCTGATGGTGTTTATCACCCAGCATTTAGCTGCTGATCCCTGTAATGTATGCAGAATCAAAGAGCCCCCTTCATCATTCGGAGTCTGCTGGGAGTTCGTTTACATTGTAAAACAGGAGAAGTGGCAAAGAAGGGAGCCAGAGGGGAGCAAAGCTGTACTGGTACTGTGATCCATCTAGATAGAATAATACCAGGGGACTAGTTGGCCAGGGGGAGGTATGGGAATAGATGGATGCCCTCCCCTGGGGCTGTCTGTTTACAGCAAACTGTAGCTAATAACAACCAACTCCTTAGTGCCGAACTTTGCTTGGCTTCTAATTTCTCTTCTTCAATGAACTGAGCTTAGCACAAGCCACCGTCCTCCAGGCTGAGGTGTAGGAGTTTTGATCATAATTTGAGAGTCTGCAGTGAATAAGAACATTAAACCCTAACTTGTAAAGCCAACTGTATCGACACATGTCTGCAATCCTGGTACTCGTGAGGCAGAGACAGGAAGGCAGCGAGTTCAAGGCCAGCCTAGCCTACAGAAGACCCAATTTCAAAACATGAGCATCCAGGAGTACTGATGTGTAAATTCTGCCATTCATTTCTACTTAACTAGGAGGCAATGCTATCCACCCTGAGTTGCTCCAGCTAGAAAAGGTTTCCTGACTGCCTTGCTGTTGAGGAGCTTTTGGGTAAATACTAGTGCAGAGTGCTCATTGCCCATTTCCAATGATCGGACCAAAGAAACTTCCTGTAGGGGAAACAGAGAACCCTTGGACTGCTTCTTAACTCTGTCTTGTGTTGGCCCATACAGTTCTTCACGTGTTCTTGATGTCACTTTCTCGGGAGGAATTGCTGTGCTTGTCAAGTCTGCAGAAAGCAAGGAAATGAAAATGAAACCCACTGCCGTGATTTCCGTGTTGCTGCTAGCCTTCCTTCCTGAAGACAATGCTGTGTGCTATTCGGGTTTCTCACTCTCTCCTCGGGGTTGGCTCTAGAGTCAGATTTCTGGGTCAGTTCCCCCTCAGGACTGCGGATAGATGGGGCACCCTGGAGGACCCCAACTACCTTGAGTGGTAAGGATGGCAGCCCCTGTCAGCCAAGAGACCAGGTGTGTGTCTAGATCTTGCAGCATGTTTCCGCTTCCCTGAAACCGTCAGTCTCAGACGAAGCAAGTATCATTTAATAAACAAATAACTAAAAGTGTGTCTACTAGGTTGATTTCTAATTTCTCACTCTGCAGGTTTCTTGCCTGGGATCCATTAAAGAAAACTGCATCTCTCCTAGTCTAAAAAATACATTCTGTCTCCTCTTGCCCACTGGAGCTTCCCTGCCATCACTCCAGCTTTCCTGGCCAAGGGTCTGGTGTCGTTATGCCAACATTATCTTCTCATAGTCTCAGATGGCAGATTTTATTACTGGGACTGATCGATCTCCTGGGTGCATGTCAAATTCAGCATTTCCCCTGTATGAATGATATAGGAGATATGCTTCTTTACACCTCTTGTGTTTCTTCATATCAAAGGGACACAGGTCATGTTTATGCTTACAAAAATCATACATGATCTTTTTAGAATCATTTTGGTGAATCTGAGTTATCTGTAAGATGTGAGTTGGCAGACCATCTTTAGCTCATCTTACAGGCCAGTCTGGAGTGGTACAGGCAAACCCCATGTCTTCCTGACTTTACAGCAGTCCCTGAAGCAGGTGATGCCCTCTGGTGATATAGCACTGTTGCCAGGGCTGGTCAGGATTGCAGGCATATGGATCAGAAAGTGCTGAGCATACCCAGCCTATGATTTGCACCAAAATAAGAGCTTTAAGGGGTGAGCCTTGGTTTAAACCAAAATAGACACTTAGAGGAAAAGAGAAAAACGCAGCGTATTGCAGCTCCTCGTCAGAAGGGAGGGAGCAAAATGCAGAACTCAGAGCAGGTAATGCCAGGCCTCACAAAAACATGCTACGTACATTCATCACACTTCCGCGAATGCTTCAGCCCTAACAACAGCAGGATAAAATTAACAGCTCTACAATGGAAAAGAAACCATGACTGTTAAACCTGTAGATGCAAGCTTGCTGAAGAGGCAAGGCTTCTCTTCTCATGCATTCCTAAGCCAATCACTAGGGGAACTGCTTAGGACCAGCAGTGTGTGCAATCCACTCAGAGCAGACCCAAGTTGTGGCTTATGGTCAGTACCAGACTCATCATTCAAACTGGAGAACAACCGACCCCTTTGCTACCCTAGACAGCCCAATGCCAGGCAGAAAATCATTATCTGATCTTTCATCACTTCCAGGCCAAAATTCCTTTCTGACCTTCTTTCCATTAGTAGAACTCTGAAAACGGATCCAATCAACTCACATTTCTGCTGCGGGAGTAGGGTACTAGACTGATTGGCATATTGATTGTAATGGCCACATGGTCCATTTGATGGTCTGATCCTTTTGTCCTCAAGGTAATGTGAGTGTAACCGGCAACCTAAAACTCCACTGGGAACCAAAGAAGGCATTCATTCTCCTTGCTGTTCTGGTCTGCAAGGGTGGCACACTCCGGTGTTGAGGGTGGTGCTGGTGAAGGAGAGATGTGAGTGCTATAGCAGATGGCTGTAAAGGTAAGGGAGAGAGGGGAAAGGCAGAAAAAAGATGGGTTGCATCGAAAAGGCAGAACAGATTCAATCATAATTATTCTACAATGCAAAGCACTTCTCATTATCCCAGGTACCAGGCATTGAGTTATATGACTAAAAGAAACTTTGTGCAGACATCTATGTGGATGTGTCTTGTTTACATCAGAAAATGCAGGTGAAAAGGAAGATAGTTAGTTTGAAAATATTAGGAAGAGCGCCTCCCGGTAATTTCTGTTTCTTGAAGAATAGTGTGACTTTTGCGTGGAAAAGAATAGGCCATAAGTAAATGCATAGTGAGCACCAGCCAGCATGCTGACCTTCTTTATATGAAATCAGCCCCAGCGTTATCGCACATCTAGAGGGGATTGATTGCTCAGTCTGGGGTGCTGACATTCCTGATGCGATACTTCTGGCGCCTCTGCACTCCACTTATTGACCACAATGGAAAATCAGATATAGTCAAAGGGCAAAAACAGCCTCATGTTAACTCAAGAGCTGCGAAGTTATTTTATAGTTTGGTCTGTAAGATTGTTGCCTCTCACCCGAAGTATGCAAACAAGCGCTGTTCTCATGGACAACTTCTATAATTCTAATATATGTGCTTTACCCTCAAACCGAGAGCCCCCCCCACGCGTGCTCACTATGAATTTTCTCCAAAATCTAAATTGAAAAGGAAGGAGGGGTGGTGGAGTGGAGACTGTTGAGAAATCTCATTTTCAGGAACTCTTTTTTTTTTTAAAGAAAGAAAATCACGAAGCCAATTTAGTTTATTTTTTAAACATTCCCAGTAGTGCTGTGAAGCCTGAATAGCAGCTCTGAGATAGTTCATAAAAAGCAAAATGCAAAGAGGAGGGGGGTAAACTGGATGAAAACAAATAGGAAACCATCCAGTTTAATTGACCAGGCTGATTAAAGTGAGGAATGCAAGCACCCTTCCCCCTCCTCCCCGAGTGAGAACAGGTTGCATATGCAAAGTCGCCTCTCTCCAGGTCCCTCCCAGAATGTTTCTAACCCAAGGAACAACCTATGTTATTTAAACAATAAATCCAGAAATGAAAGGCTCAGTCCTGTTAATGAAGTTGCGTGGTCAACTGAAGGGTGGATGGCCTGTCAAAGCAATGTAGGCTCCTTGCATTGCCCTCCGCGGATGTGGAGCCCGTTGTTCTGATATGGGCTCATTGTGCCTGATTGATTTTGCAAAACTCAGAGCATTCTCTGAAACAGCCACGCAAGTATGGATACCTGTGAATATAAAATGCAGCTTGGGACAGTCACTTAGCCGCTAGTCATTTACCAATTTATTGTTTTCTAGTTTATGTATTAGTTGAAAAAAATGTATAAGCAATATATGATAATCTGTTTATTATTTTTAAAGGCTAGGAATAATCAAAATGTTTTTCCAAACTTGGGACCATGTATTTGTTTGTATAATGAAAGTGACTTTTTAATCTGTTTTGAATATCACATAGGTTGTAGAAAGTAGGACAGTCTAGATTCTGACAAAGGAACCAGGAGCCTAGAAATCTTACTGCCTTAAAGCAATCAATATGTATTTCTTATGCTGTGTGGACATTAGGTGCCAACCGAGCATCCTGTTTCAGTGATGCTGCCGGTGTGGTTTTAAGGTAGATAGTCAGTCTCGGAGACCCCATATGTAATGATGCTATGGCAGAATGGTGAAGTCTGGGAGAATACAAACATACAAAACTAAGTACCCAGACCTAGAACCAAGAATTCACCTCTGTTGACAGTGGGCACCAACCTACAAAGGGGCCTAGAAGCAAGTAGCCATTCCTGTAATTCAAAAAGCCAGAGATATTTTAATGAAAACCCCATGCAGAAAATCACTGTGATCTATGACCCTATAAGAAGGAAATTGAATCCATAAAAATCCAAAATAACATGTGAAAAACTGATTTCCTGATATTTGCCTGAGTTTACTTGAATTCAGGGACAATAAAATACAAGCTTTCTGTTCTACTTTTCCATGCAGTATTGTCTCATTAAGATGTCCCATTTAATTAAAATGGGCGTTGTTCATTTTTGAATGGCAACATTCCATTCTGTAGATTATGACAGAAGTGAACTAAATCAAAACATAGGCTGTTTTCACTTGCTTCAGTATTATAAACAAAGTTGTGATTAACATTGTAGAATACATATAGCATCTCTTGATAGTAATGATTGTTCTACTAGAAATAATGGGGTTCTACAGATTTTCAAAGTGTGTTAATTTCCTGTAAAACTTGCAAGGTCATTTAATACAAGAAATACCCTAATACAAATTCTCTGAGCTGCATTCTTTGCTGTTATAACATCCCTGACTATAGCGCCTAAAAGAAGGAAGGGTGTAGTTTGGCTCACAGTTCAAGGGGAAGTCAGTCGGTCATGCCAGGCAATGATACTGTAGCAGAAGCTTGAGGCATCTGCTCATGCAGTCTCGACAGTCAGCAAGTAAAGCGAGAATGCTTCATCTTGGCTGGTTTTCTAGTTCTGTTCAGTTCGGGACCCCAGACCCCAGAAGAGTATGACCCACAGTGAAGGAAGTGGCTCCAATCACCTTAATTAACCTAATCTAAATAATCCATTGTGGGCATGCCCAGAGTCTAACCCAATCTGAATAATCCTTCTCAGGCATCTCCAGAGGTTTGTCTCCTAGGTGGCTCTAGAACCTGTCTAGTTGCCAGTATTAACCATCACATAGAATTCTATCAGAGAAGAATGAAACTTTTATTTCTTTATATCTTTTCTGAATTGAATGGATTAATTCAATTTTCACAATTTTATAAACTAACAATTCATAATTTTGTATTCATTATTGCTTAGGTGACTTCTCATACTTTTCCATTTGACAAATATTCTATCCAACTACAAGATCAATTCAAATATCAATTTCTTATTGATTTTAGGATGCTTTTTGTATGTTACAGACAAGCATGGTAAATTCAAGCAGTTTTTATTAGTACAGCGCAACTTTTGGCTCTTGGCTTCTGAAATTCCAAAGCAAATGAAAGATGTTTCTATCAATTCTATCTGAGCAGCTAAACTCTGATCTAGGTTTTCTACTATAGCCCATCACTATAATTTCTCCTCTGTCAAACCCTATTGGTGATCTCTCTGATGGGATTCCTCTGTTCACCCTCTTTACAAATATTCTAACACAGCCAGGCAGTGGTGGCACAAGCAGAGGCAGGCAGATCTCTGTGAGTTCAAGGCCAGTTTGCTCTATAAGAACTAGTTTCAGGATAGGCTCCAAAGTTACAGAGAAACCCTATCTCAAAAAAAAAAAAAAGAAAGAAAGAAAGAAAAAAGAAAAAGAAAAAACAGAAAATAAAAAAGAATATAGAATATTCACATAGTAGCCCATCAAACTTAAGTGAACTATCAGTCTCTTTTTCATTTGTCCCTTCCCCTCTGATACCAACCATCACATTTCCATTGAGTCTATCGTACTTTTCAATAATAAGATAATCATGTTAGTTTCAGAAGAAATACCTTGTGTCCTTAATCTCTGATCTTGAAATTTTCTCTCCAGTTTTTTGCTCTTTAGTTGTTGTGCACATTAGATAATGAAATGAAATTGCTATACAATTTGGGTACATAATCTGTTGCCTGCTGTACAAAGCACATCTCAGTCCACCTTGCCCTTATCTGCGTATGGATGATTGACAGGCCTGTGGTTCATCTGTCCTAGGAACACTCATGATACAAGTGCCAGGAGCCAGGAGTTCCACCACTTCTAGACAGCAGAACAAGGCTTCACAGATTATTTCTGTTTGGAGCCTGTAACAACAGGCTGAGGCAGAGGCTTGTGGAACTGTTTGGAATCTATATCTGGAGAGATCACCAGTAGTGACATGGACTCCTGTCTAAACTTTAGTAGCTTGCTCTGAACCACTACTGGTGTGCACAAGCTATCCATGCAACACTTGAGAGTCCGAATCCGGTTGTTTTGAAGCTGTGTTATTACAGTATGCATGGCCTTTTTTTCCTGACAGTGTGTATTTTCTTCTTTAGTGGTAACTGCATGTATTAGCTGAAAGCAAACTTGTCTGGAATATATAATCATCAAAAGAACAGAAAATGGATGAGTATTGAGCCTTTCCCTCTTTAGGTGTCATTAACTCAGAGTCACATGTCTGCACAGTGGTACTCTTTGCTGGTTTTATTGTGGTAATGCAGTGAGCTGGCCTCGGATCATTGCCTTCTGTCATTGGAAAATACTCAAAACTGAGCTAATTTATCCTTTGCCATGCAATGCGTGGACCTGAGCTAATCGGTACCTGTCCATGCATTTCCCACACAGGTCATTCCCGGATTAGCCTTGCACTAATTTTGGTGCGCCTCTGTGTGTCTGGGGTGCTGGCTACATGTGTATCATTATCTAGTTGTATGTAACTTTGTGTCAGCTTTACAACCCAGTTTGTGTATGAGTATTTAGCATCTCCCCGCTTTAATCTGTAATAAACTGGGTATCTTCTGAGCCCTTGGGAATGTACTGTATAATAAGGAGGAACAGGAAAGGGCAGCTCTTAGTTAATATCCTGTCACTTGAAAGCCTTGTGACAAACCTGAGATGATGGAGGAAGGTATGAGTGTAGACACAGGTCTTCCTCCTTCTGATTGGCAGCTCTGTATCCATGCTAGTTCTCTCCACCCCCAAGTGATGTTTTCGAGGGAATGGTACACCATACTGCAAACCAGTGACTTTTTTCTTGACACTGTGACAAAGCGCCTAAGAGAAGCCTCTCTGAAAGTTTTTGTCCTTTACAGCTGGGCAGCAGTAGCTGCGAGAATGCTTTGGCCTGAGGCAATGGGAGCTTGTAGGGTGGTTTGTTCATACCTTGGCAGATGCTGAAACAGAAGGCTTAACTGGAAGGCCAGCTTGTAACCCCCAAAGGCTGGCTCCTACCTCACTGTGTCCCCCAGCAAGGTACCATAGTTAAACGATTCCACAATCTCAGCCGGGGACTGATTATTCAAACATATAATTCTGCGAAGGATATCCCACATTCAAGCTAGACCATTGCTTAGAGCACTGGGGAGATGGAGCTTCGCGGCACTTGAGTGTGGAGGGGTAAGAAGGACTGGAGATGCAAAATATATCTGTACAGATGACACCAACAACAAGAGAATTAGTGAAGACAAGATTCACCACACTGAATGTGGAAGTAAAGCAATGGCGGCCCAGGTATCATTTAGAAGTATCCTTTGATTCCATGTCTTCCCTGATCTTCTATGTATGATGTTCTCCTTTTATCTGACTACCATTCTTGTGAGCTCTACATGTTTCATTTCTCACTCTTGACAATTAACTATCCAAGTAAGCAGGACATGAGGATAGGCCCTTTCCCAGAGACCATTTGGTTGTTTAATATTTTTTTGAAAATAGCACAAAGCCATGCCCAGTGTTGTACTTGAGGCTGGGAAGCAAAAGAACGATGGATCTGACAGATGTCACAGCCCACAAGAACACGGGTTTCAAAATTGGCTTCTGCGACTCCTGCCCATCATCTTCCTGAGCATCGATGAGTGTGCTCTAGCTGAGCTCCTTAAATCTCTGTCACTTCTCTGGGGCTGCTTCTGAGGGTTGACAGTGAAGCCGCATTTCTATTTCCTTTTGTGATGCATAATCAGGTAAGTGGAGCTAAAAGGAAGAAACTGCTGTGTAGGTGGCTTTAAAATCAATCTGTCCAGCCTGGAAGGAAAAGCACACACAGAAGGAAGCAGTAGCACTATGAGAAATCACTTGAAGGACAGCTAATGTCTAACTCACAAGTAACAGAGCAAGTGATGGTTTCAACTAACCTTAGAGGATGGTGTGTTCCATCATGAGCTCAGGCTTGTCCCTCCAGAGATTGCTGAGCCCCAGCTAAGATGTATGATACACTATCACATTATAGGAAATATTAGAAAGCAGTGCTTCACATGACAAATAAGAAGCCTAAAACAATGGTAAATGCCTTGCAGTAGACAAAACGTTTGAAGACTCCTAATTCCATACATGTAGCCTTTGACAGTCCATAAAGAATACAAAATAGAAAGATTTTTGTTGTCTCTTTTCCAGTTGTAAGGAACATACAAAGTAATGCATCAGATTGTGAAGACAAGGACCCCAGGGACCTGTAGTGTCTCCTCCCTTCCTTAATGGTCACAAGATAGCTCCCTCCACTTCAGAACCATGTTCCTGTCTGGTACAAGAGAAAGAGCAGAGCGTATACTCCAAGTAACCCATTGGCTTAGCTACAGTTGGTCTACATAAATATATTAAGATTCTTTGTAGCATCATTGTAGCAAAATTTCAGGGGTTGTACGCTCCATTTATTTCTACTTATTGCCAGGAAGGAAACTAAAACTCCAGATAACTTAGAGAGGGAAGTTATAGCTAATCTTAACACATAGTAGATTTCAGTAATGTCCCCATGTCACAATTCAGGTCACTTTCTCTGCAGCCTGACAGTGTTGGTATAGCATGGGTTGAACATGTGCATTTGATTGTTCCTTTTATTTTTTCCATTCCTTTGTGACCTTTCTTTTAATTTTGGCATTTTTATGCATACATGTATGTATTGTGATTATAATGACTCCCATTAGCCTCTGGTAACTCCTTCAGAGCCCTTTCTTTCCAACTAGTTCTTAGTGGCCACATGACTGAGTAAATGACACCCCTCCCAACATCAATCAGTAGTCAGTAGCACCCCAGAAGAGCATGGGATCTCATGATATCTCCTCTATCCATAATGGAGTGTTGAAGGACACTTGTACATGTCCATTTGCTTCTGTATATTCATGATAGCACTCCAGGTCATTCATATATATATTTGTATTTTTCAAGACAGTATTTCTCTGTATTTTTGGAGCCTGTCCTGGAACTAGCTCTTGTAGACCAGGCTGGCCTTGAACTCACAGAAATCTGCCTGTCTCTGCCTCCTGAGTGCTGGGATTAAAGACCTGTGCCACAACTGCCCAGCTATATATTTTTGCCCTCTTTTCTGAACTCCCAGGACTCTGGATAGGAGGTGGGGGTGAGAAAGAAATCCTGTTTGGGGTTCAGTGCTCAATAGTCACTTAGTCTCAGTACTTTGATTAGATAAGGATCTTCATTTACCCTTCTTTGCCACAGGCTGACAATAGCACTTGTCTGTGGGCATAAACATAAATACTTAAAAGAAATTTTGGCCACATAACTATTTAGGGAAACAATGATTACATGGCATATACCTTTACTTCCAGAACCTGGAAGACAGACAAGAGGTTTCAGAGTTCAAAACCAGTGTGGACTATGTAATGAGACTGTAGTGCTTTAAAAGAAAATGTCCCTCCAAAGGGAGTGGCACTATTAGGAAGGAGGTGTGGCCTTGTTAGAGTAAGTATGGTTTTGTTGGAGGAAGTGTGTCACTTTGGAGGTGGGCTTGAGGACTCATATATGTTCAAGCCACACCCAGGGAGTTGAGTATGTTCACTTCTTGTTGCTTTTGGATCAAGATGTAGAATTCTCTGCTCCTTGATGATAAAGAACTAAACCTCTGAAACTGTGCTACCACCTCAGTTACATGTATTCCTTCATAAGAGTTGTCATCATGGTGTCTGCACAGCAGTAGAAACTCAGAGACTTTATGTCAAAACACAAAATTCAAGTGGTAGGAATGTAACTCTATGGTGGAGCACTTGCCCAGTACCTACAAGGCCCTTGGCTAGATCCTCCGCTCCACCCACAACTACATCCCCTACACACAGACACATACATACAAATGTATAAGCACATAGATGCCCATATACACATGCATGTTCACACATACATGCACTTATGCATACAAATACATATGTATGGGCCCATGTGCATGAATACGCATACACACAGGCACACATGTGTACACACAATGAACTGTGAGTAAAAGAGTAGCACATGGTCATTGCCCAAGCAAGACCTGATCTTCTTGGTATCCAGCTAGAAATATGTCAGACCAAACTTCACAGTGTGGGTTAATGTATATTTATTGACTTTACTAGACCAATGCCCTATGGTGGAAAAATGCAGTAGCTCCCTCTTAGTTCCTATAACCCCTGCCTTTACTTCTGCTGGCCTCATCACTGTACACATTGCAGGTGGTGAGATAATTTCTCCTTCCTCCTCTCTGTTGTTGAAGGGAAATATGGTGAATTCACAGACAAGTTGGAGGCATCATCTCAGAGAGCTGTGCAGGAGGTGAGATACTTTCTCCTTCCTCCTCTCTGTTGTTGAAAGGGAGATCAGTCATGCTTGTTTCTGGTAACATGGTGAACTCTCAGGCAAGTTGGGAGGTTAACAGGGCAGGACAGGGTAATACTGTGAGCTGCTTTGTCCTTCAGGTGTTTCCTGTTTCTACCCCACGTATTCTGATATACCCTTGTCTCTATCCTCTGGCACGCTTCTGTTTTGCCTTCCTCTGTAATTTCAAAGCATAGTTGAAAGACCCATTCATTATTCTTACATAGATTATACCTAGAATAA
The DNA here is from genome assembly GCA_028555095.1 of Dicrostonyx torquatus. Taxonomy (NCBI): domain Eukaryota; kingdom Metazoa; phylum Chordata; class Mammalia; order Rodentia; family Cricetidae; genus Dicrostonyx; species Dicrostonyx torquatus. Next base: position 1,064,357 of record JAQHUG010000227.1, on the reverse strand, counting down.
ATAAATGAAATATAATATGAAGAAACATGCAATCATTTAAAATACCAGTGACTTCCCAAATATATTTAGGAATAACTAAAACATCCCCCCCTTCAGTCTCATATCTGTGACCCTGACTGATGCTTATATTATTCCTTTCTCTTGGACTGATGGAAGATTTTAAAATTGTTTATGAAGGGGCTAGGCAGTGAGTAGGGCAAAAAAAAGACAGTCACAAGAGATGAGCCGAAGAAATTTTGAAGCTTCTTAGGTTACATCTACTATATATATATATATATATATATATATAAGCAATTCCGCATGGCCCTGGGGGTAACCAGTTTCAAGAAAGGACCTGGGATTGAGGGAAAGTGGCTCTGGTAGATGACATCAATGAATGGTCCCTATTGGCATTTTCTAAGCAAGGCACATGAAAGATTTCCAAGTTGGTACCATCTAGAGTTTAAAGGTTATGGGGATTGGGGTTCTGCATGGAAACAGCTATCCTGTGCCAGCAGCTTTCCCTTCACTAGACTGGGTGTCCTTTGGATTTGGAACCAAACCAACACCACTCCCATGCTCGCATGAGAATGCCGATGTGCTGTTGAGTGACGGTGAACATGATGCTTTGCATATCTCCATACGTAGCTGTGCTAAGTAAAAGGGCAGAATGAGTGGCAGTTAACAGTGCAGTGTAACCAAGTATTACCCTCATTTTAGACAAAGCATCCTTCCTCCCCTTTTCCAAAGGAATAGTCTTCCACATCAGACTCTATGGTGGTATTTACCAGTGAGGAAAGCCCATCCACTCCCCAGATACATACCAATGGCAAATCAGAAGCTAGCTCTCTGGAAAGAAATTGAATTGTCTTCAAAAGTCTGTGTTTCCAGATTTGTTTACAAACTGGAAGATTCGACAAATTGCAAACCATCTGTACATAACACTGTGCTAATGAATGCAGGCATCCTGCAGACCCATGGGCTCATTACCTCCAAGTAACTAGTTTCTTCACATGTTCCTAAGCAAAGCTGTCCAACGAAAGCGAGGAAGTAGATTTCAGATGAAGAATTATGTCTCTTCATGGTAAGATCCAGACACCAACAACCTTTAAACATGTGAAGCCCCTCTGTTGAAAATATGACCTGCCAGCATGAACTCATCTGATGTAAATGTCTGTGAGCCTCGGGTGTCAATGTATCAATCCCCCAATGCTAGCAGAAAATTTGTATCCTTTCGTCAAGAGCATAAGTAGCTAGTTCCAGCTCTAGCAACCTGTCACAAAGGGATTTCTAGAATCACAGTGCTGTGTAAAAGATTTTATGCTCTACGATGCTCTCTGGTCACTTACATGAGAAAGCACAGCAAACAGCAAGACACCTGTGTGCCACTACACATATGGAGACCAGGAAGACCAATGCAGGGGGAAACTGCCATCTGAGGACCCTGAGCTCCTCCGTGGTGGTGCTGACCACAGAGCCCAGGTTGGGCATTGCACTGTAGTTCTGTGGAGACGAGGGGGTGTCTAACCTACATCTGGTGAGCGTGTACACTTTGTCACACGGTTCCTGTGAGAAATCCTTAGCTCCGTGCTTTCTCATGGTAGTGACCGTTGAACCCTCCCTAGCAAGGGTTTATTTGCCCAGGGTCTCTTGGTCTGTATTTCTCCTCAGATTCTTGTCATGGAGGTGTACTACCCTGCACATCTGAAGAGTTCTGTGTAATATATTAAAAGCAAAAGAGATTTTAGGCAAAATGAAATCATTTTAATTTTTAATTCTACTAACACTTTTTAAAAGAAAGGCCAATATTTCTAGCAAAAGTGGGAAAAAATGGGGAGCTGAAAGTGCCTCACTTTGTTAAGAAAAAGTGGAAGTTGGCTCATCTCTGTGGAAATGGAGTAGTCTCTTAATACACAGGCAATGTATCTGTGTCTTGGATGTGGAATCACTGCATTAATTTATGTTGCCTCCTAAGATAGTGGAGTTTGCAACTAAAGACTATGGACACGTGTGTGCATGTGGGGTGTGTGTGTGTGTGTGTGTGTGTGTGTGTGTGTGTGTGTTGTTTTTCTGCATTAGAAGCTCATCAAAAATGTTTTAAGGTTTCTCTAAGTGACAAAACCATAAATCTAAATACAATGTGTCAACTTAATAATCCCAGAAAACAGCCAACTGATTTCCTCATAAAGATCCTGCCATCGGTTAAATGGATAAACTATTAGGTTACTAATGAAAGGCTCCACTGTTAGGAATGCACTAATGTGTGGATTGTTTATAGACACGGATTGATTGATGGAGTTCAGTCTTAGCAATTAACAACTAGTACAAAAGAAAACACCTAGAGCACGCACACACAAGTGTGTGTGGCTAAGCTAGTGGAACACTTAGCAGGGCCAGTGTCTATGGTGACTCATATCGTGCATGGAACATCTCTAGGGCTTTTATTTCCACACACAGAGCAGGATCAGAATACCTTCCCGTGGGGGCACAAAGACAGTGGACCTGGGCATGGCTTCATTCTTGAAGTTCTGTGGCTACGAATCTGCTGCTGAGAATCCTGCAACCCTTTCTCAGTCTCACGATGATCTTTCCTCTTTTATCCATTCTTCATTTTGCATTTTCAGAGAAGCTTAGAATTGAAGGAAGTGTCTATTGGTAAATATAAAGCAGAAAATTACTGTGGTCCATGCTAACTCAAGGAAATGTTTCAAAGCCAAGGTGTTTTATTTTTGTTTTTGTGTTTTCACATTACAAATGCTTTTCCACAAATGTGCCACAGCTCCCAGTAGGAACAGAACATAACCACTATGATCTTAAATATGCATAGTCTACACATCTGATATTTTGAGCATGTGTATGTTTGTGACAGGGTTTTCATTTTATAAATCTATAACACTAAATATATAATTTTGTATTTTAGTTTTCATGTTTGTTTTAATGCCTATGTAATGCTGAGTTTAGTTTCTGAGCCATGATTAGTTTTCAAGTTCTACTGTTTAGAATGATTTCCCTCCTTCTCTTTCCCCTTTCTTATCTTCTCCCTTCCTCTAACAAAAGATACCTTACTGTTATCAAGTTTTCATCCTCATTCCCAGTTAGTTTTATTTCTAGTTGAAAAAAACAAGAGTCATTTGGGAAGAGGGACTCTCAGTTGAGAAAGTGCCTTCATCAGACTGATCTGTAGGGTATTATGGGCTTTTGATTGATTGACCAATGTGAGAGAGCCACGTCCATTGTGGCTGGTGCTGACCCTGGACAAGTCATCCTGAGTTGTATAAGAAAGCAGGCTGAAGGCTGGGCATCATGGCACACACCTTTAATCCCAGCATTCACAAGGCAGAGACAGGAGAATCCTGAGAGTCCAAGGTCTACAATGTGAGTTCCACGACAGCCAAGGCTATGTAGAGAGGCTCCATTTCAAGGAAAGAAAAAGAAAAAAAAAAGGAGGGAGAGAGGTGTTGAACAGACCATAGAAGCAAGTAAGCCACATTTCTACATAGCTTCTTCTTTGGTTTCTGCCTTGACTTTTCTCAGTGATGGGGTGTGACCTGAGAGTTGGAAACTGAACTAAATTATTTCCTCCCTGAATTGCTTTAGGTCTTGGTGTTTTATGACGGTAATAGCAAGCCTAAGTAAGGCAATTCCTAATGCTCTATTCTGGAAAATTTCTAGATGTCTACTGACCAAAGGATATGGTAGATAGCAGCATTACTACTTTTAGGATGACCCAATGTAGATACATTTAGGGGTAAGTTATAGCACAGTAGAGTGATAGGGATTTGTTATTTAGAAAACATTTCTGGGTACGACATCTCAAAGAATATCACATGTGATATGAGTCCAGGATATCAAACAAATGGCGTTATGGCTGCCTCAGGGATTGGCCTCCAGGCCAGGAATCAGCAGTGGAAGGAACCCGGCTTGAATTCCTAGAAGAGGTTGAAGTCTTAGTCTGACTGGAGAGGAGTAGGTGAGCTGAGGTAAGGTGAGATGTGACTGGACCATCTTCCATGGGAAACAGATAGAATCCAAACCACAGAAGGGGTTCCTTCATCTGTCACAGTCCTCAGGCTGCTACAGAAATTCCAGAGGCAGTGAAGAAGGAGTAAGGAGAAGGTAAGCTGACCTGTGGTACAGTCCCAGTGAAAACCGAAGAAACCACAAAATAAAGACTCTATGTCGATGTTTGCTTTTAAGGAGAAAGTTTGTGTGTGTGTGTGTGTGTGTGTGTGTGTGTGTGTGTGTGCATGTGTGTTGGTGGTTGGTGCATGTGTGGGAACAACTGGCAGTGGACAGTCTTAGGTGTCATTCTGCAGGAGCCATTCATAGTCTGTGGATACAGAATCACTTACAGGCTTGGAACTAGGCTTGGCTGGCTGGCAAGGGAGTTTAGGAAACCCCATGTCATCACTGTCCTAACACTGAGATTACAAGCATGCACCCCAACACTGGATTTTTTTGTTTGTTTGTTTTTTGTTTTTGTTTCTTTTTTTTTTTTGAGACAGGGTTTCTCTGCAGCTTTGGAGCCAATCCTGGAACTAGCTGTTGTAGACCAGGCTGGTCTCGAACTCACAGAGATTCGCCTGCCTCTGCCTCCCGAGTGCTCCAACACTGGATTTTTTAAGGTGGGTTCTGGTGGTGGTCCTCAAGCTTACAAGTCAAACAATGTACCAACTGAGCTATATCTATAGTCCAGGAAAATTGTATTATCATTCAACTTATTACTAATGATGTATAATAAATACTGCTTAATTATCATGTACATATTAATGTTATTTCTTTAATGAGCCATATATTTACCTTCATGGCATGTTCCTAAGTGAATTCTCATCAAGTTAAAAGAGGATTGAGCTTGTTTTTTATTATTTTCCTCATATTATCCATATTGACCAATTTTTCCATTGAATTTATAATATAGTTGGCTTGTTTTTCTCTGTAGATTTTAAGTCTGCAGGTAGATCTCTACTTGGAAACTATGTTTTGAATTCCTCTGGGCCACTTATTCAGGGAAGATGTCTTTGTCTCCCAGACACTGCTAGAATTGAGTTGCTTATGTACAGTCACAGGGCATCCCTGCCTCTCCCCCACCTGTGTAAGAAGAATATGGAAACAGGGGACCACACACAGAAAAGGCTTGCCAAGCACTACGAAAGGCAAAGTTCAGGAAGTAACACTCCAACAGGCACTTCCCAGCAGAATTTCTGAGCCAGGAGGGTGGAGGAAGAACAGGAGCTCTCAGATGTACTTTGTTGACCACTTTGTTGTATGCAATGAGTTAGGGGTGGGAGTTATTTAAAACTCACTAATTCTGTTTACCCTGAAAGAAGCATTTGTCTCAGTTTGGTGACTATGTTTCTTGGTCTCATCTTTTGTTGAGGATATGGATTACTTTCCTCATTTCTGTCTTGCCATTCAAAGCAAGACCTTGGAAGGAAGTTGCCCTTTTGATTTGGGAAAATGGATTTGCCTAGCCCTGAATACAATCTCTGATACTCAGTCTGTGTTTGTATTACTTGCTATATGGATAATCAGATGACTGTGAAATCAACTATATCAGTGAGAAATTAAAGACATTGTATCATAGACTGAAATCCAGATGAGCTATAAAGCGGATTTCTCTACACTGTGTTGTTTAATAGAGGAATATTCCTCGGCTCTGCATGATTAATAATTGGTGACTCTCCAAGATAGATCATGGTGGTGCCTGGAGGGATTCATGGGGTTGCCACTGCAATGTGCTTCTTATCTCACGGTCTGTTGTAATTCAGATGTTTCAGCTCTCTATTTATTCTTCTGAAGCTCCAAGGTCTCTACTTTTGCCATTTGATATTGTTTTCTTCTCAAATTGCCTCCTTGTTGGGTTGATTTTAGATGATGATAATTTTTGATATCTGAACATTCATGAATTGGCAATACATGGTGAAAATATCAGAGGACCATGATTAAGTTTTCATCTGGTAAATAACTCCCCTTTTGTAGAGACTGGTACATCTTTGCTGTGCCAAACTGTTATATGACAGGTACAACTTACTGATGATAAATTTGAAATCTTTAGGTTTAAAAACAAAATTAAATGATGCATTTTAGGCCAATACCAGCTCTCAATTAGCTATGCTAATAGTGAGCTATGCATGGCAGGATGTTCCCTGTTCTACATGCTCTCTGTGTTCTTGTTAGCATAATTACTGCCATTGGAAGAGTAACCCATCTCTCTCTCCCTCCCTCTCTCTCTCTCTTTCTCTCTCTCTCTCTCTCTCTCTCTCTCTCTCTCACACACACACACACACACACACACACTACTCAAATCTTAGGAATCCTGGTTCTATGATACATTATAGTTTCCATACATTTATCAGGTTATTTTGCTTTACATATGCTAATATCCTGATCTAAATGCCATATTTGGCCATCGTATCACAAGACAGTAAAGATGTTTTAATGTAGAGCAAAGGACAAAGGGGGAAGGGACACAGTTAAACCATAGGAAAACCACCGTGCTTATGAACCCAAGAACAAAGTATTATGCACCTACATAGGGGAAGAATAAGGAAAAGGGAACAGAATGCTCTCACCATCATACTTGTTGACATAGGAACGAAGTGCGGTGTACCTCCATTGGGGAAGAATAAGTAATGGGGAACCTGCATATATCCTGGTGTATTCTAGGAATAAAAGCTGAGCAACTGTAGGACCCAAGTGGAATTAGTGCTCCAGAGTCTAAAACCCAGATAGGTTCTATTGAACCTTTGGAGAAATAATCCAGAAAGATAGCTCTCCAACTCTGGCAAATTTTGAACTTTAAAAGTTGGATCCTCTGATTTCTTACACTGCATTTCTTTGGTTTGACTGTATCATCAGGTTTCTATTAAAACTTACATGGAAACACATTGACTTCAAACTTTGTCCAATAAAGTATTCTCTTAGCAGTAAGTACAAGTCCAACATATATATGTTGATTTTTCAAAGTTATATTGCCCAGCTTTGAAATAACATTATCATCATCACCATCATGGCTATCTTCATTATCATCGTCATCACTGGGTTTCTAAAAAAAAAAGAAAGAAAGAAAGGGCCTAACTGTAGTCATTACTGCTCTGTTACAATTTTATAAAATGGGTCAAAGTCATTAGAGTATTTGAGTTTTTTTTCTACACTCAGTTTGTTAACTTAAGTGTTTATTTCCCAAATAGAGTCATATTTACTCAGTAAGCAGACAGGAATGCAAAGCAGAGTAGTCACCACACCTCTGTGTGTTATATCCATTTCTCTCCTAGCGTATCACAAATGTACACCTTCTACCCTTGGAAGAAAGTTTGTTTTTGCGATGACTTATAAAACATATTTTTCTGCCTGTAGGTGGAATGGCTGAAAAATGAGGAGCCCATTGACTCTGAACAGGATGAGAACATTGACACCAGGGCTGACCATAACCTGATCATCAGGCAGGCCCGGCTCTCAGATTCAGGGAATTACACCTGTATGGCAGCCAACATCGTGGCCAAGAGGAGGAGCCTGTCAGCAACTGTGGTGGTTTACGGTAAGACCAGCCCAAAGGCTAGGAAGGGCTAGGGAGGGCTAAAAGCAGAGATGTAGAGAGCTGTGTACTGTGTTAAAATCTCTAGTCCAAGAGCTTAGAGGCCACTGGGTCATTCACCACAGTGTTGTCCTGCCTCAGTCCTTTGTCAGGTGTGAAAACGTCCCTAACATGATTAATGTGTGCTGTTCCATTCTGTCTTGGACTGTTGTGAGACAGTCAGTGGCATTTTCAATCTCACTCTCTCTTTAAAATAATAAAATGGTGGTTTTTTTTCTCTTCCATGGTGTTTATATTTTAAGAACATCTTAGTGGGCAACTTTAACTCCCCACCCTTCCCAAATTCAGATGCCCACTGCACCCATATCTTTGCAGACATTCCGGCAGTCAGTTCCTCTCCTACAAGATGAAATGCACCAAAAACAAATATCTTTGTTTGCTGATTATCTCAGGCATTGTATTAAAACATTTCCTAGTTATTTAAGTAAAGGCATTTCTTTCCACAATAGAGGAGCCCAGGGAATTATTTTCAAAGCACTTAAAAGTAATAGAAATTCAAATGCTGATATTTTCTTCTCGTGCTCTGGTTGGTCAAGTGCCTTAGAGAGTTCCTGTTTTTAATAGTTCTCTGCAAAGCCAACTCTCTGGGTTCCTCTTACAGAAGGGTAGAAGAATGAGGACCACGGTTGCCTCACAGCAGAGCAGCAAGTGGGGTGGACCCGGCACCATCTCTTCTTCCCCAGATACCTGGCTCACAGCACCTGGCGCAGTGGCTTGCACATAGTAGGCAATCAGTACAAACCTCTCTCCTCTTTTTCTCCCCTCCCCATTTTTGTCTCTCAGTGAATGGAGGCTGGTCTTCCTGGACAGAGTGGTCAGCCTGCAATGTTCGCTGTGGTAGAGGATGGCAGAAACGTTCCCGGACCTGCACCAACCCCGCTCCTCTCAATGGTGGGGCCTTTTGTGAGGGAATGTCAGTGCAGAAAATAACGTGCACTGCTCTTTGTCCTGGTGAGATATGCACAGATTCCCTTCTCCTTCTAATCTGCCAATGCTCTTAAACTGCTGTGGTGCAAGCAATGTGCCCTTCCTTCCAAAGTCACCCTGGTCCAAGGTCCTAGGCTCTTGCCTCTGTCCAAAGTGCTGATACTGAATTCATTGTAACAGCGAGAACATGGGTAAAACTACTCCATGCCAGGCTTGTGGTAGCGATGTTTGGTTGAACTCAGCCACTAGCTTCTATCCTTGATTTTCCCACTTGATGGCATGTATTTGATAAAATAACCAGGGATTGGGTAACCTGCCTTCAAGCCCAAAAAAAAAAAAATCAACTCCCCAGAACTTTTATCAGTTTCTGCTTGGCATTTATTATTGATATAATTGGCAGCGATTGTCCACTGCACGGGTGTGTATTTGCACCTGGCCTGCACTTGCCTTTCTCATTTACAGACTGTGTCTCCTCATCAGTTCCTTTGTTGTCTCTTCCTGGCTGTAACCCAGGAAATCCAATGAGAAGTGCAGGAGATGGAAGGCAGCTCTCTTTACAGAAAGCTGGTCCTCCCACAGAGAACGTAACTGCTCCCTAGTTTCACATGCACTGCACAGGTTTAATTTGAAGGACCTGGGACCAGAGCCTCGTGTCTTTAAATTTTCAATTTGAGTTTCTCGAGAAGCTGAGGTGAGATTCTGCCCCACAGCGTGTGTGCAGAGTTTAATTTGTCCTTGTATTTCATATAACATTTATTGAGTGCTTACTATGTGCCAGGTACTGTGCAGGACACTTTCATGCCTGCCATGCCATCTGTCTCCCCATTGTGACCTTATTGTTCCCAGATGACAGACATGGAAAACGAAACCACGTGACTTACTTTCTATGCTGACAAGTTTGCCAAACCAAGACTGGGACTCAGACATTTTGGGCCAACATTCAATACTTTTTTAAAAAAAAAATATCTCTATTTTATTATTAATTGGTTTAGATTAAAACTTGCAAGATCTTAACCTACATAGGCATGGTGAAAACTATTCCTAGGAGGTAATGGGGCAATTGCCTCAAACATCTGTCCTAGTCTCTTGGGCTGATATTTAATGGAATTAAGTTCAGTTTGCTCATTTCAATGTGCAGCAGCAATCTATGACCCAAGAAATTCTATTTCTGGAGGTTCTGCCATCTTGGGGTTTCGCTGACCTGTTTTCCATTTAACACTATCAGTTCATGTGGGTTTAGCTTTTTATTGTTTAAGGGACTTGGGGACTTAAAGTCAATCTACTCTATTTACCACCCTAAACTATAAGCCCAGATTACATCAACAGACATCCCGTGGTACTGCACATCCCATGATACTGCTACCTGTCCACCAGTGATGCTCTTGGGTTGGAAAGAATAAATAATGCCATTATTACCCAACTCAAAGACACCAGTCACTCAACTGCTTGCCTAAATTTGATCATGGATCTTATCCTAATATAGCTTTTATTAGACAAGAAACTGTAGAATAAAGATATCCTGATCTCTCCTCCGTTTGGTTTTCTTGGGTTGGTCTGCTTAAAGTGTGGGGCAAGTTTCACAATAGTTGCTGGTTCCTGCTAACGGTGGCTTCTGATATTTTCCTTTGAAGTGGATGGCAGCTGGGAGGTGTGGAGCGAATGGTCAGTCTGCAGCCCAGAGTGCGAGCATCTCCGTATTCGTGAGTGCACAGCTCCACCCCCAAGAAACGGGGGCAAGTTCTGTGAAGGTCTCAGCCAGGAATCTGAAAACTGCACAGATGGCCTCTGCATTTTAGGTAACACTGTCTATTTGATGTCTTCAGTATTTGTGGGTGATAAATGTATTCATGTTTCCAGAAGAATGTCCCAATCCTTAGCTTGGTTTAGTAAAACGCCAGAAAGCCAATCACCGGAAATGAAAACGAATATGTATAATGAAAATTGCATGGGTACATTTTGGTACAGGTAAAGTAATATTATTGTTGTTTAATTTCTTGATGTGTTGGAGGTAGAAGCTTGTACCTTGTGTATGTCAGACAAATTCTCTATTACTGGACTACTTCATTAGGCCAAGATGGAGTGATTTCAAATACTACTAAGATAATATTTCCAAAGAAAGAATTTTCAAAGTCTGGAACTTTTAGAAGCAACTACTTTTAAGTTTAGTGAAGGCCTGATACTGGTTACTGTGAATTTGTTTCTCTGAACAACTTTGAAAAACTATAAAGCTCTTAAGATATCTTTGGAGTTCAAGGTTTTCTGTCAAGGAAAACACATTGCAACTGCGCATGGCCAGTGGTGGAGGGAGGGTGAATTTTCCATGATGATAGAGGTTTTGTCTCACATTGTTCTGGTAAAGTAGGGGATGGAATGTCCATCTCTAAATTCCCAGGCCTTTGTTTTATTTCTGATATCACACTGTTACTACCTCCAAGTGTCTCTCGGCCTAAGTGTGTAAGGTCTGGAAGGATCTTGTCCATTCAAGGAGAGGCCACTTTTAATATGGTGCCCTCTTTGATTCATGTGGTGACTCTGGACAGCTCATTTAACTTCTTTTCCTATAAATACCAAAACGTATATTCACTTTCAGTTATTAGCAAAGACCATATGTTGACAGAATGCATCTGACTCTTTGATTGAAGAGAGTATACAATCAAAAAATTCCCACTCACATAAACACTTCAGTTTCTTTAAAGTGATACTGGGGCCATCCATGTTCTCAAAATAATATCCAGCAAAGAAATACCACATCATCTTACTTAGTAGGTTGAGTTTAATTTGTGTATGCTGTTGTTCATTAGGAAAGATGACAACGAGAAGGGAATACTTCGGTTGGATCCATTTCTGTGCACTCATGTGACTGGGTGCTCTTGAAAGCAAGCACATACTAAGTGTTGCATTTTCAGAATAAATCTGCATGTTTTGTGCATTGTTTAAAATGACTAACGTATTAAAATCAACGCATTGATACCTGCATTGCCTATATTCCGGGATAGAATTATCCAGTACCAGCATCTATCAGACCCAATGCAAGGGGCGCTGATCACTGAGGATGTAGCCAGAAAGTTCACTGTTGGAACTACTGTGTTCTCCGTTAAGAACCAGCCTTCTACTTCTGCACACCCTCAATAGTAAGATGGCTAAGGAAATGTGTTTCTGAAAATGCTTGAATACCACTAAACTTTTCTGAATTGTGGCTGCCTTCTCACATTGTGGATATGTTTTCAAAGTGATACAGTTAGGATTATGGATTTCATATGCCTTCTAAAAGATGATGGTCTATAGCTATTTGGCTTCTGGATGAATTTTAGATAACGGTAGTAATAAGCTTTCCTATAAATCATATATTGAACTTGAATTTATGACTTTAGGCTTGGTTGTCTATGATGTAATCTAAGAGTTATGGAAGACATAGTGGCTTAGCTCTTGATGTAAGAAAGAAAAGTTTTTTTGTGTGAGAAGATGATTTGTATTTATGTCCTGATTCATGCTTATTTACCAGCTGAGTAAGAGTCCTGTTTAAGGCTAAAAGGAATGATCAGCACTGCTAGTGAACTGCTCAGAGTAGATCCCATGTTAAATCTGAGCTGGCACAGTAGTCAATATTCTCCTGATAAATAGAATCAGGAAGATCAAACATGTGATTCCAGCCTCTAGGGTCAAGGGTCGGGCAGTAAGATTGTGAGGTTATGACTATGTAGATTACAGAGGGAGACTGCATCACAAAATACCAAAAATTAGGTAAAATTCAACAAAAAAAACTAATGAATAAATGAAGTGGAAGGGGAGGTTTGTAGGATAGGAAAGGGAAGGATTGAAGGGAAGGAAATAGAAGTAAAAGAGGAAAAGGTAATTGAAGTTTTGAAGGCTGACATGCCCAGATATCTCAATCAGTGTCTCAGTTTCAAGCCCCGTGGTTGGCTGACTGCTACAGAGCCAATAAGATGCGATGTCCCAGGTCAAAGGCCAAAGGGCAGGAAGAGTTAGCATTTCAGTTCAGAAACCATCTGAAAGAGGACAATTGTCTATCACTTCTGGTAGGGTCAGCCTTCCGTTTCTGTTTTGTCTTGTTTTTCTCTGTAAGTCCTTAACTGATTGGATGAGGACTATTTATGCTACAACATTTTATGTGCTTTAATCAGTAGCCAGACTGAAAAGTTACATCATCATCGACACTTTTACAACACAAGTGTCCAGAATAGCACAAACCCAGAGAGCTTCAAATTCATGGCAGCTCAAGTCAAGTGGACACATAAAATTACTCATCATGAGTGTGTATGTACTTGCTAATTTTTAAGGGGTAGTCTTTCATCTCCTGGGGAGCTGTTGGCGATCATTCAGACAGTGGCTTGAGGTGATTTATTGATTGAAGAAACCCTTTCCCTGGGCACTGGCTATGTGTAGGTTTAATCACACAGAGGCAGCTTCCTGATTACCCAATTATCATCTTGCTATAATGAAAATAAAATAACCAGAAAGACTCCGAGGCTTGCACTGTTCTCTGCTTTTGAGGAAGGCACTCCATTAAATCCCCCATGAGCTGAAAATGCAAATGGACTTTCCTCCAGTCATCCAGTCTCTTCATTTCACCGAGGCATGGCTGTTTCAAGCCTCTCATGTGTTCCCATATGTGTAGTGGGAGATCTGAAATATCAGGACTGTAAGGAACTCAGTGAGCAATATATTTAGTGTAAAAACAAAATGGGGAAGTGAGTGACCTTAGAGGAGAAGGAGCTGCATCTGCGATCTGCGTATCAGTTGAAAAGGCTGACTATTCAGAACAGCAGGACCTATTCTGTCTTTCTAGACAGAAGGTGAAGCCCACTCTTCACAGAATGAGCATCATTTCACTGTCTTTGTGGGAAGCAGCGAGAAGCAGTCCAGTTAGATGATATCATTATTACTACATGTTACTCTTTCATAGTGCTTTTGGTGAAATAGCTGGGCTCTCAGGCTTGCACCAAACAAGGTTGCCTTTGATTAAGATAGCATTTGGCAACATCTTTGCAAAACAGCACTTTTGTTGAAGGATCTAGGTCATGTGGCAATGTGGGAATTTCCTTCATACTAATATTTTTTCCCTGTGTGCCAAACATGACCCGTGGAACCTTCTTTTGGAAGGCTGACAATGACATTGTTCAGCTCTTGGATGACCTTCAATGATTTGATTTTACTTAGCCTTCAACAATGTATCTGAAACTCCTCTGTTATCCCGCGGGCTCTGTTTCTCCTCCAGATGGAGCTGCCAGCTCTGAATGATCACTTTAATATTTGTGTATGATTGCTGCTTGGTCACTTGTGGCTGAATCACAGAAACTTAAAGTGATGCTCTCATAGATGGCCACACCTAAGTGCTCTCAACAAGAGGAGAAATGCCTCAAGGCGAGTGAAAGTGAGACTCAACAGTTTTGGACAAGTAGAGGTGAATGCATGGACTTATGTTGCTACCACAAACTGGAATCCAAACCCTTTATGTTTGAAAATAGCCATTTCGTGGAAGAAAGATCATATGGGCATGTTTGGCAAGAAAGGAAGACTTGTGTGGCATGCTTTCTGAGCTTAGACAGAACCTTGTAGCTGTCTGACCATCATCCTTTTTTCTATTCAGCACAGTGTGTGCTTCATGGACAGGAATGGAAAGATTATCAGATGGTGGCTGTTTCGCTTGATCCCATGGGATGGAAGCCACCTTCTCTGTGGCTTTTTTCTTCCAGTAAAAAGAGAAGGGAGGGCTTTGGCTTGAGAAGATTAAATGGATCTGCTTCAGAAGAAGGGATTAGCCTCTAAATGTGTGGTGTGACTAAAGCCAAAGAAACGCCACCAGGGACTTAAAGAGACAAGAAGAAATATCCGAGATGGTGCTACCTGTAAACTAATCTGTCCTTCTTGTGTAGACAGTGCACAGGTCACCTCAATATTGACAGCTTAGAAAAGGACAATTGGGTTAAATGGTGGTTTGTTTTCATTTCTGATAGGCATATTGATAAGAGAGTTGGAATTGGAATGGACACTTCAGAAGCCACATAATGACATCTGCCCAAGAGTGGTTCAAATAAACATTCCCAAGTCCCAGCTAATAACATAACCATTTTGTTTATTGAGCTGTCCACTTAGCCAACCTAAGGAAGGAAACTCCTGAAAAGGTGCGCTTCAATCACATGAAAATAATAGTTGCTTTGTTAAGAATTTTCTCTGGCCTCATTGTTATCTATTACAGTAATTTCCAGCCCTTCCCCTTATTTCATAGGCACTGAGTGAGAGACATTTTATTTTGGAATAGCTCAGAGCATCTGAAGCAACTAGAACTATTTTTAAAACCTCCTATTTTTGCCAGTGGTTTATATGGAACGCCTATTTTATATATATATATATATATATATATATATATATATATATATAAGATTATAACAGACACGTGTCCCATTACGAACACCAAACTCATTTATTTCTTTCTGTGGGCAAAGATTGTGGAATAGTAGTGGAATTAAAGTTGTTGTTAGCTGATCTTAAATTTCAGAATGGGGTGCACTGCGTAAGTGCTTAGTTCAAGCATTAGGTCTACATAACAAAGACATGAAATGACATCGCCATGTTAATGTCCTAACACAATGTATCATTAGATGGTCATCAGGTAGCCTACTGCTTACAGATTTTTCCCAAGTGGTTTGAAAATTGAAAGAAACAACTCCCATTCCGTGTAGAGTACAAAGGGACCAGGTCTCCATGATGGAATGCTGGTTGGCATGCATGGCATGAGGCTCTAGATTCCATCTCCGATGCTACAAACAACTAAAAATTCGGCAGTGACTCACATTAACAGCGCTCTGTCTTTTGAAGAAGGCCGTGGTAGCTTGGCTTTCTGCATAGCAATTGATTGATTTATTGATGGTTGCCTTTGTGGGTGCTGTACGGTAACTGTGGATGTAATGGTGCAGATATGCGAGAGTCATAAAGATGAAGATTTGGGCACATGGGCAGTCATTGGGCAGATTAGTCACAACATTTCCCATACACCTCAGGAAACATGGTTCCATTGTGGAACCCCCCCCTCCATAAGAAGACTGGTATTTAGCAAACTTTCACCAGACAGTGGATCAACTCCAGTCTCGGGTTCCTATTGGGTATAATTAAAAAATAAAAAAACACAACAGAAGTGTTGCAATCCTCCTGCATCATAATGGAAGTAGTACTTTAAATCCTACAAAGCTGAAACATTTTTTTTAACTTTCACCTGGGTAGAATTGGGCATTTAAAAGGACAGATGGATGGATGGATGGATGGATGGATGGATGGATACATACGTACGTACATAGGTAGGTAGATAGATAGATACATACATACATATACATAGGTAGGTTGGTAGGTAGGTAGGTAGATAGATAGGCAGATAGGAAGATAGATAGACAGATACATACATACATGCATATACAGATAGATAGATAGATAGATAGATAGATAGATAGATAGATAGATAGATAGATAGATAGATAGGCAGATAAATAGATACATAGATACATACATAGACCATATGCAATGAATGATAGATAGATAGATAGGCAGATAGATAGATAGATAGATAGGCACATACATACATACATACATACATACATACATACACCATATGCAATGAATGATAGATAGACCATAAGCAGTTAATGGCCATATGACTTCCTCCCTTTGTTATCTACCCACTATATGCTTTTGACTTTTGCCTTTTTTCATAAATAAAAAGATGTTGGTTTGTTTTAGAATGCAATCCCCTTTCCAAATAAGGATTGGCCTTCATCCACAGGGCCATGGTTGATGTGCGCTTTTAAAAGTCTCTCCCCTTATCAGCTAGCTCTGAAACAGTTAAAAGTCCTTTTGTCACTATGGTATTTTCCATGGGTCAACTGCTTTTCTTTACTTTTCCATGGATTTATGCTGCCTGTAACATATTCTGACACATTAGCTCAGCTGAGAATTGCTTTTCCTGGTTTCTCTTTCTCTCCTTCTATCTACTTTCACATATTCCTATCCACTCCTCCGAAGGATCTTGTGATGCTTTTTATTTCACTCTGCTTAAAAACTGGCCAAGGTATTAGGCAGGACATGCGATGCAGTACTTTAGCAAGAATGTATGGAAGTTTCTTTGCCTTGGGCTCATCTCGTTAAATTGCTTCCTATCATGAGAAGAAGGAAAGTAAAACCTTAGATATAAAGAAAATGGACCCTGAAATTAATTTGGGGCAACTGGAGAGTAAGGTGACTGTGTTCACAAACAGTGTTACTTATAGAAAATCAACAAAAATGAGAAAATGCAACAGTAGCAAAAAAAAAAAAAACCTAAAGAAACAAGAACAGTCTGTGACGATGCATAATGTTGAAATATAATCCTGACAATGATTTAAAATGTTTTTCATAGAACCTAGGAGTTGATTGAATATAAATCCACTGGAAAGAAAAAAGAAAACTTATGTGGCATCCTCAACAGGCAGTGCCAGTGCAGGAACTCTGAACTTGAGATTGTGGGAAGGAGAAAAGGGCAAGCAACAAGGGAACTGACTGAAGAAATCCAAAAACACAGCTATAGAGCCTTCCAAGGTCCTCTGTGATTATGACTCAAAACTGATCATTCCCTTTCCAAATGATTAGAAATGAGTGTGAATGTAGGATTGAGGTCAATAAAAGAATGGACCCTCCCCACAGCTTAAACATCCATCCCAAGGCTAAGAGCAGGTTGAAGAATCCAGACTCTTTGGCCAGGTTACTTGAGTCTAATTATGATTGAATTTCCTGAATAGAGCTCCCCGAGCCAAGTTTTTAGTTTTCCTAAGCCTAAATGTGCTAATCTATAAACAGAAATTATTCTATTATTAGCTGTCTTCTTGAGAAGATGCAGCTTCTGGAAGGCACATGCTACCCATATTAAACACTCCATTTATGCTAATCGTAAAACAACTGCACCCTGTGTACATGATTTTTAATAAAGGGAATTTTGTGGTAAGAAATATATATATATATATAAAACATTGTTCCTCTTCTTAAAAACTATCAATAGTGTTTCATATAAATATTTTCCAATGTATCTGGTTAGCATGTTTTTAATAAAATAAGGTGTCCATATCATTAGAGTGTGTGAGAGAACATGCATATGACCTTTACTTAAACTATTTCTGAGTCATAATTTGGGGAATACTGTTGGTTCAGAAAAGCAGTGTTTAGGAGAACCTGTGTAGCTCATGAGGAATCTTAAAATGCATCCTTCCTCGGCACTTCTGGCAAGCCACTAAATGAATGCCTCTCAGTTCTCTTGCCTGAACTTGTCCTAAGGTTGTGGTCCCTAAAGCTACAACCAGCTCTATCATTTTGTGATGTTGATGGTCACAAAGCATACGAAGGCTCAGGAGAGAGAAGAAGGTGGTGTAGGAGGTTCTTCTGTCTATGTATTGCTTTCATTAGTTAAATAAAGAAACCACCTTGGCCTTCTGATAGGGCAGAACTTAGATAGGTGGGGAGGACAGAACTGAATTCTGGGAGAAAAAAAAAGGCAGAGACAGAGGGACACCATGAAGCTCCTGCCTCAGACTGACGCTGGTTAGAATCTTTCCCAGTAAGCCACGACCTTGTGGTGTTACACAGATAGGTAGAAATGGGTTAGATCAGAATGTGAGAGTTGGCCAAAAAGAGGCTGGATATAATGGGCCAGGCAGTAATTTAATTAATACCATTTCTGTGTGGTTATTTCGAGGATTAAGCTAGCTGGGCAGTGGGACGCAGCCCACTCCTCTTACTACAAGAAGGCATGCCACCTGCCTGGCTGACCCATAGGCAAGACTGACAGTCCCCACCATACCACACCACGAGAGAAATGCCCAGGTTTGCAGACTCATCAGAAACACCTGCTTTATAGTGGCTTGACAGCAAAGACAGCATATGAAGCAATCCCAAAGTCATCAATATAAACTCCAAACTCTTTCCTTGTGGGAGGAGGGGTCAAATCAAGCAATGTGTACTTGTGAGGCTGCTGAATGTGAGGGTTTCTCAGGCCTTGGGTTGTTTCTGTCCCTAGACATTCCAAAGCGTCTCTCCACATCACAATACCTTCAGATTATCACTCATGATGTTTTTATTGTTTGTTTGTGTATTTGTTTTTCTTTGCTTATTTGTTGGTTCTATAGATATCAGTAGATGCTGATAACCATGGTCCTTTCCTATTAGGAAAGTTTCCAGTATCTAGACTTGTCATCTAAAGGATTGGGTCTATTAATTCCAAATTCTGAATTTACAGTGTAGTTACTTCAAGATTCAACTGCACAAAACTCTGAGTTAAGAAATATTCATCTGGACTAAAGAAAGATTTAGTAACTGAGTTCATAGACTTGTTGGGCTATAAAAGAAATGGCAAGAGCCCAATCATGGAGGTGATTTAAAACTGAGCAGTCTACTCTGGTACAAAATTCAGTGGCCTCCAGGGTATGCTAAAAAAGGGAATTAATCAACATAGAGGACACCTTGTGTCTTGGTTCCACCTTTTCTCCTGAATTACATATTAAATACATGTGTGTCTTTAAGAGAATTGAGACCAGTGAGCCATGAACTAAAGATACCGGTATCTAGACTAGATGCCTTCACCCTGGCCTCTCCCTTCCCCTAGAATGATGACATCATCACACAAAAAAAGGAGATGCCCACAGTCTCAAATGTCCAGTGCATAACAATGTTATTGTTAGATGGAATGGAAAATTATTAGCAACACTTAGAAAATAAACTACATAATAAATATACTTGAGCTAGGAGTCAAGATTCAATGGTATCAGTTCAGATATTTTGTTAACCAGCTGTGACCATGGGCAAAAATCGTAATATTATACACTGAAAAACAACCATCAAAGCTCTGAGAATTGAAATAATTATAATTTTAGATCTTTGATATTGATCTCACATATGTGGGTGTGTATACAAATGCATATGTATTATGGAACTGAGTAAGATATTATTGAATTTTCAGGATTCAGGCAGGGCTTTCATGTTATTTTGAGAACTTTATCTAATTCCATCACACAAAGTTAACCATTTGAGAGGCAGTTACGTAGGGTACAGGACAACTTTTAACAAAGAAATAAATTGCCCTGTCCCAATGAAAGGGGACACCAGACTCACTTGGTGCCCAATTGTGTAATTCAGTTTTCTTCGCACCCCCCATACACCCATCATTAGGAAGCTACCATGTCTTCAGAATGCATAAAATGTGGGAAATTTGTGGACTCTCCCTTTCTTCTGTTTGTGATGTAACTGAGATGAAAGGCTTAGCATTAAGTCAGTCTGCAAATGTTTACAGAGTCCCTGTCCTTGCTGATGAACTAGGAGGAATGGCAGTTTGATCTATAGCAGTAAGCAAATTTGTGGCTACCAGGAGGACTGGAGTACCTTCAAGAACAAGATGGACTGGTTTTGCTGGAACAGGCCTGTAATCCCACCCCTAGGGAAATAGAGGCCAAATGGATGGCTCAGAAAATCGCAGAAGAAGCTGGGCAGTGGAGGCACATGCCTTTAATCCTAGCACTCAGGAGGCAGAGGCAGGCAGATCTCTGTGAGTTTGAGGCCAGCTTGGTCTACAAGAGCTAGTTCCAGGACAGGCTCCAAAGCCTCAGAGAAACCTTGTCTCCAAAAACCAAACCAAAAAAAAAAAACCACAAAAGAAAAGGGAGGAAGGGAGGATGCTTGGAACACAGATCTTCATATTATAGTTTCTCTTAAAGAAGGTCTTTGTGAGCCAGGTTCTATCACCCACACATAGCTAGCACCAGTTATTTTGTAAGTAGTTGATCAGTCATTATAGCCTTTCACAACTATCCACTTCATTCCAGACTTCTCCTGGCCAACAACTAAAGAATATTCTTTCAAACAGTAGACCACTCCCATAAGTCTACATTTAGGTCAAGAGTCCCAGATAGGATTTTTTCTTCCCAACATTACTGAGATGAAGTTGACAATTACAAATTGTTTACAGTTACATTATACAGCCTGACTGTTTGATACATGAATATGTGTGAAAGAACATCACTAATTACTTAGCACATTTAGCATCTATCTATCTATCTATCTATCTATCTATCTATCTATCTATCTATCTATCATACCACAGACACACAAATGCAAAATAGAACAAATCACTCAGAGAGGCTGATTAAAAGTCACTCTCTTATTTGCAGATGGGGAAAAATAGGCTAAAGTTTTGATTATCAGCGAGTTTCACTAATTCATTCATTACCTCTTTCCCATAGCTAGAAATAATTACCAGCCAGTTATACCGGACAGAATGCGACCAAAGCCTGCAGGAGGTCCCAGGGCCTTCCCGATGCCCTGTGTTAGCGCTGAAAAAAATAATCAGACAAACAGGAGGACTGCTTCACATTGACCATTCCAGGGTGCCTGAGTGTCAGGCAGACACTGACTTGACGGGTCAGGATTCTGACCTCCTGAGTGTTCACACACACACAGAAATGCAGCTACCAGTGAGTATTTGTATGTACTCTAAACCAGAGCAGTGAGCAGAACGCAGAATAGAAGAGTGGAAGGCAGAGCTCTTCTTTCTTATGTATGTGTGTGTATCTGTATGTGTATGTGTGTGCATGTATGTGTCCCTCTTTATGCTTTCCTGATAAGTCAGAGGGGACCCAGGGCAGGTCACATGTTTACCCTGTCCCAAGCTGGGTCAAAGCCTTCTGCTCTCTTTGTGACTTCTGCCAGCCCATATTGCATCATGAGATCCTACTGTCCCTTTGAAATACCATTTGTACATGTAAACACACACACACACACACACACACACCACAGAATAAATATCTTCTAACTGATGCCCCCTAGACAATGACTGACTTCCCATAGAAATCTGCATGAATATTGGAATTCTGGGAACAAGTGGCAAAAAAAAACCCAAAAAATAAATAAATAAAACCTACCTGGATTCCGGGAGGTTAAAATGTATAAAATCAAAACATATAAAACAATTAGTTTTTGTGAGGGAGGGGAGTGACATGTGCCAGTGAAGGAATCACCAGAGACTGGCTTTTCTTGGAGACTGGAGTAGGAAGGGGTGTCCCAAAGAGAAGCGATGCCATGAACCAAAGCTTAAAATGGGGCTGGGAGCTCATAAATTTATCCGGCAGTGGCATGAGTTTAGTTGATGATCTCTAGGAATGAACTCATATTCGGTGTGGTGCGACCATGAAAGCAGAACAACTGGCTATGGTCCGAGCAGCAGAGGATCAGGGTTAAATACTGCTTGCTGAGGCTAGAAGCTATCGTAACAAATAAGGAAACGGCCCCCAAAGTATGGATGTGAAGAAAATAAAAAAACAAAGCAGCTCATTCCACATTTGTATCAACCTAACAACGTGAGCCTGAAAAATGGGTAAAGTGAATTACAATAAAAGAGTTAGTATGCATATTTTGGGGACAGAAAAGGTTTCAAAGAATGAAATCTACAAAGAAGGAAATGAAAGCAGTCTTTGGAAATGAAAGAAAAGAAGGGTAAATGTTGACTATGGTGGCATCCTTGGTTATCAGTCTGGGGAAAGAGCTATGTCTCGCATATTTTATACCTTAGTGGTCCTGTGAGTCTCAGAAGCCGTACAGACACTGGAAGAAAAATTGATTTATTCACCATTTGAAAACAAGGGGCACAGGTGTCAAAGAATCACAGTCCATGGCTTCCAAAGAAATGTGGAGACAGAGATGGAATCCCTCTGTCCTCAGGCCTGCTCTCTGAAGTCCCCAGCTTGTGAGTAACATGAGCCTGGCCACATTTGGTTCCAGTAGGGCTAAGTGCCAGTGGGTGGCTTTATAAATCTTTCAAGAACAGTGGAGTCCACGGAAATGCTTTGGAAACCCAGATGGGAGGAAAGAAACAAGGGTTAAAGTAAGGTAGAAGAGAATGAATAATCATCAAAGGTAAAAAGTAAAGTGCTTTCTCTCTCCCTCCTCCTTCCTTGCCTCCCCCTTCCTTTCCTCCCCACTCCCTCTTCCTTCCCTCCTGCCCCTCCACCCTTCCATTCCCCACCCCTCCATATTTTCCCCTACATCTCCCATCTCTCCCTCTCCTCTCCCTTCTATCTCCCATCCCTCCCTCCCAACCCTCCCCATTCCATCTCCCATCCCATCCTCTCTCCCATCCTCCATTTCCATCTCATCCTTCCCTCTCCTCCCTTTCTCTCATGCAGACACACACTTTTACATGCACATGTGCTGGGGGCAGGGAATCACAAAACCTTATTTGCATTACAGTAAATAGTAATAATAACAAAGGCAGAAAGCAACACAATAAGCTAAAATTTTCCCATGTGAATATGATAGTATAATTGGTAATCGCCTATATTTTTATGCTACCACATATGTAAGCATACATATTTTAATCTAATGACATATACATAAAAATCAGAGAAAAACCTAAACTTGCATATCTGGCTTAACATTAGCAGTGTTTATTCTCTGCAGTGAATTTTTTCCTCCCTTCTGTGCCTGTCTAGGTTGCTTAGGAAGTAAACAGCAAACATGATTTTCCAAGCTACAACACCTTAAGACTCCGTTAAAAAAATTTCTTTGATTCATTCACTTGTAAATAAGGTAGAGTTACAATTGCTTATCATCTATTTCCTTCCATCCTCTTGCCCTCCCAGGGCTTAAGGCAGACCTTAAGAAGTGGCTGTGATTTCCCAGAACTACTGCTTAGCTGCCACTGGCTCAAAATTGCACTAATTCAGTGCTTGTCAAATAGAAAACCGGCTTTCCTAGGCCTGTCTGTATACTCCCTGCTCACTGCCCCTTAGGGAAGCACAGACTAACTGGAGGTGACCACACACAGCCCCTGATTTCTTGCCAGGAAGTAGTAGTAATCACAAAAAACACAAACCCCAATTAATCAGGACCTCTTGGAGTGGGGCCCAGGCCTGGGTGTTTATTCTAAAAGCTCCCAGGTGATTCCAACCTGCAGCCAACATTAAGAACCTTGGCCCTAATGGATTAATTTACTGGGGGGCCATTTGAATGCAGCCCTTTGGAGAGGGGGAAATTAAAGTGGAGGGGCGGCGTTGGTTGACCAAGGCCATGTTGTTTCATGGCCTTGAGCTTTGTGAGAGAATGATTATGCAAACAGAATGAAACAGTGTGGAGTGGGCCGAGCCTTCAGAGTTAGAGAGGTCGCTAGATGGCCTTCTCTGGCACATGCAGAGGGCCTACGTCAAATTCAGTGTTTAACTGAGGAAAATGCTGTACTGTGGCCGCTTCCTTTCCAGGTATTCTTATTTCACAAAATACAGCAGAATCCAATTTGGATGCTAATGCCAGGGGACTAATGCCTCTGGGCTCCAGAGCCTTCCAGCTTTTTCTAAAAGATGGCTGTTGAAACAGAAGCCACGCTGGCCAGGAGAACAGTGGCCTTTTGGGGCATTTTATACTACAGCAGGAAACCATGATGAGTGGTTTTCTTCCGAAATCATCGGTTGCCTCCCTGAAGCCTAACAATGTTGCATGGAGGCAAAGGGCCCCTAGAGGATTTCTGGATCCCACTCTTCTTCTGCACAACAAAGGACTAAGCTATGACTTAGTTTGGCCTCACTATGGCAGAAACATTAGTTTAACTGTCATTCAGGCACCCCCGCCCCAAATCCGTGCAGTTTCTGAACTGGCATTGTGATCTGTTTCCCAGCGGAAACACAGATAAGCATCATGAGTTACTGGGCTCGCAACCATCATCATACTTGAAATGACTTCATTGACCACTGTTTATTGCAATTATTAAGCTCACCCTGTGTCTACCCTGTGCCTCATGGTCCTGTATGTATCCTGCTTAATCCTGAATATCAAACTCTGAGGGTTTTACTTTGCCCCGTTCACTGTAAGAGCCTTCAAGTCAGACCGACAGGATGTGGAACCCGTAAAGATCAAGTCCAGTTGAGACCGCCAAGTCTGCATTATCTGTACAGTGCCACATTGCCAAATACCTCGGCCCCAGACTGGGTCAGAGGGAAACTCAGGGTCCCTGCCTTGTGGGCCCTTGTGACAGTGTCTCTGTCTCCAGACCTTAACACTCGGCTTCTCGGCCACATTCCCTCTCATTTCAGAGCTGTTCCCAGTAAAATTCGACCACCCCATTTTTCTCACAGCTTGGCTATCAATATTTTTTTTTTCTGAAGGCTCCATCTTGCATCTCACCTGTTCTTAATGGCATTTCATTTTGTTCCCTGGTTTAATTCCCAGTCCCCGTGGTTCAGAAGAGAAAATACGGTTGCACTCAGCCAGAGTTCTAAACAGATGTTCCCCCATCTCCTCTCATGGGTGTGCCAATGCATCACTTTCAGGCATCTTAGCCCTGGCCAGCCAGCCTCTTGGCGCCTGTGCCGAATGCTTCCAGAGCCTCGCAGTAAGCAAACCGGAAGCTTCACTGAACCCACCAAAGCCATTGCCTTCTAATTGTTGAGAGTAGTGGCATCTGGACATCTCAGCTGCCAACTGCTCTCGGGGAAATGTGTGTCTAGTCTGTGTGGTGAGGGGTATGCAAGCGTTCTTAGAAACGTGAATGAAAAATCCTACATGAACATGTCAATGTAATACTTATATTGTCGTCCCAGAAAGTTGCTGTCTCGTTCTCCCTTACCATTAAATGATCCATATACAGGCATATGGTTTGCATCCAACTTGTAAAATCTTCCATCACAGGTCAGACTGCAAAACACACAAAAGCCATATTCAAAGGACCCTATATTCATGAACGATAAGAACTTTCTGTCAAGATCAATATGAAATTCTGAAGTGGGTTTAGTTGGCAGCAATTCCTAGGCAAACTGACCATAGCAGCCTATCTGCCTGGGAGGAGTTATTATGCCGTCAGTAAGATACTATTTATGAAGTTCTAAAATATATAGCATGCTGGGTTTGATTCTGTTAAAACCATAATCCACAATGAAAGCCTCACTCTATGTGGCTGTCTTCAGGCTCACAGAGAACAAGTCTGTTGAAGGTAACCTCTCACGGCCCCAGCTCTGTGACTCTGTGAGTGGCCAATGACCTTGACCTGTGTAATCTGGAAGCCTAGAAGAAGACTATGAGAGGCACTGACACCCCCGTTAATTTAGGAGGCTCTGCAAAATGTTAAATCCTGGCATCTTGACCCGGTATCTAGAAAGGACTCAATCTGCCTTCTAGAGTGGTGTTTAGCCGGAGGTGGAAACAAGAACAGGGGGAAAGAGGGAGACTCTGGGCAAAACAAAGTAAGCCACAGGCTCCAATATCAGTGTGAGATTTAGAGTTAGATGCTGGTGGGGATGGTGCTTGATGGACAGAGAGCCTTGGGAAGAACTGTCAGAAATGTCTCAGCTGACTCTGACCTCTGAGGTCCAGATGACCTTTTCCTTTCACTGCTACATCCTACCAGCTTGCTGTACGCACAAGGATATCTTCTTCACTGAGAGAGACAACACACATTTAAACAGATTGGGGACAGGGGGAGGGACAAAAACCCAAACTGAAAATGCTCACAACACCACATTCATAGCCCCAGGGAATGGCTCAACAGGCAGTTTGGAAGTTTGCATCCAGACCATGATTACTGCAAACCACTGCAGGATCTCTTTACATATTTATTCCCTGGCTCATTTTTCTGTCTTCATGTATACTGAAATGGCATCTCTTGCCTGAGCAGGCTGCTCCCTGGGCATTGAAAGGAGCAGGCAGCAAGCTCCTTGCACTTATCATGCGGATAAGAATCGAGCAGAAGCAACAGAGAAAAAACATGCTAGCAAACTGGAGAGAAAATATATTCTTAAATAAAATAATCATCATATGGAAATATTTCAAAAAGAGGCAAATAAAAAGTTAGAGTGCAAAAGAAAAAAATGTGGGCCCCATAATCCATATTGCCTGCAAATTGGAGAAAATGTGTCATTTATAGAAGTCCATACAGAGTAATACAGGGAATATATCTGCTCCATGTAAATTTATTAAATGCAACTTTCTTTTTCTCTTTCTTTCTTTTAGATAAAAAACCTCTTCATGAAATAAAACCCCAAAGTAAGTTATTTTTCCTCTTGTGAATATAATTTATTCTCATATTTGCTGCCTTGCTGTTGTATTTGTTCAGGAGCCAAACAGAAGTGAAGTCCTCTGACAGATCCAGGGCTTTCGGGGCCTCTCCTCATTGAGTTTGGAGTCGCATTTCAGAGGTTTAAATCAAAAAGAAATATGCACACCCTTCCCCTCCCTCAAAGCAAAAGTAAATCTCTCTTCTTGATTCTTTCTGCCTCTAAGTCCATTTCTCTGCAGATGTCATCTAGGATTCTTATTTCTGGAGAGATTTATAGCATTAAAATTAATAAATATTTGTCAGTACACGCATGCTTGAGAGCAGCTTTGTGGGCAAATGCCTGGCTCCTAGGCCTTCCAGGAAAAGGCAGGGAAGGAAGGGTTCTGGAAAATGCCAGCCCAGAGACTCACCTGCTGTGGCATCCATGGTAATAAGGTAGATTAGAGCCAGCACTCCACAGTGAAATAGGTCCAAGCTGAGTGTCAGTGTTGGCTTCAGTGCCCTAGCTACAGGCTTGCTTTCTGAAGATGCCTTTGTATTATTTCTGTTTTGCATTCAGGGGATTTAGAGAAGGGAGCATAGCTTAAGTGGTTGGAAGCCTGGCATTTGAGCCCATGGCTCACAGATGATGCAATTATGGAAACCTGGAGGCCTTTGAAAAATTGGGAGTTGGGGAGCAGGGATTAGAGTCTAGAAATCTTCAGTTTTCAGGGCCCTCCATGTGATTCCATTATGCACTCAGATTGCAAACCGTAGCCATAGAATCATAGATCAGATCTTGGAGTATGATGGGAATTTAATAAGCATATTCTACTTTTGAAAAAAAACAAATGAATTAGAATCTATAATGGGAGATACTCCTAGGATTGACATGTTATTGAGTCTAAGTAACTGCATGGACCTAGAGGTAGGTAAAGCATACTAAGGAATCTCAGGCTATGAGACAAGAACCACACAGCTGACATCATTAGCAGAAGTAAACAGCTGCCCCGCTACTTTGAGATGTAAAGCTTGGAAAACCTGTCTCTGTCCAGTTTCTCTTATTTAATGCAAGATTAATGCCTTCTCATAATTTAAATTCACAACAGTGGAATTCAAAGCTCTTAGGAGAGTTAACAGCTTATATTGGCTAACTTCTTTGATGAAAATCGAGACCTTAGAGGACAGATAGAGATAGGCACCCAGGGGTGAGCATCAGAAGACATGACAGGAAAATCCAGGCATTTTTGTCCCTGTTCTACTCTGTTTCTATGGGCAGCCTGTAGCACATAGAGGCCCCTAACTTAAAGTCTGAGAACTCTGCAAAACAAAACCTTCCTTAGTGTCTTTATCTGCTGCTGCTATGTGTAAAGGAACCATTGGTGCCCAAGTGGTGTACTCTGGTTCCGTGCGTACTTGCTTTGGAAGACTGAGTTGGGAAGAACTCAGCACTGTGTGTGTATGTGTGTTCACATGAGCACATGCTGAGGGAAGGAACCTTGGCCTTTAATATTCAGCCCATACTTGTGTCCTGACTCCCAGGGAGGTAGCTAGGATGGCTGGACTCTCTGATTTCTCTCAGTCTCATGTGCATGCCATCCCCCAGTTTGGGGATAGAGAGTATGACAAGATCATGGGTGTCCATGTGGTAACCAACATGAGGATTATTTATAAATGCATGTGTGTGTTTTAAAAAATTAATTTCATGCTTAGTCTGTGAGTCTTGTGCCTTTCTAATTTGGTTACATCTGTACTTCCAGGCATAAACCCCACAGAAGCTATTCCTTGTCTGTAGGGACTCCTGAATTCATTTGTGCTTGGGGTTCTCGCTCCTAAGCACCATGCTTAATTGATGGATATGGCAACAGAATCGCTTAAACTGTTTTAATTTGTGATTTCCCTAAAAATAAAACCATACCAGAATCAATGTGATTGCAAAAAGCTCCCAGAGGAATCCAGTCAGGGTTCTGTGAGCTGCATGGTTGGAAGTGCTTTACACCAATTCAGGTTAGTCGTTCAGCGGAAGTGGGGGCTGGGTTTAAGACTACATGAATCATCACTGATGCAAAATCAAAGTCAATTATGAAGATAATTGAGAAACAACCTGTTCCTATATATAGCAGTACACATCATCTTCCACACGCCCTGGTGGGTAGACTACATCATTCAGAGGGAGTTTTCTGCACCGTTCTCCAGAACAGACAGGCAAAGGAGCTAGCTTTGCGTTGCAGGGAGGTACAAAAAGAAAGTGAAGTCTTAAGATATGTGTTGGCAAATCATAATGACAAACTGGGGAAAATATGCGCACTGCATAGCTCATGAAAGCACTTATTGTAAATGAGATAATTTAATCAATTACGTTTCCTAATGTACTAAACCGAATGTTTCATTTTCTGCTTCTGCACATCTTAAATTATCTTCAGGTGCTTTATGAGATTTAATCATAGTTAATAGAAACTTCATTACCATCAAATGTGCTTTCAATAAATGTTGTGTAACAATGTCAGGAGGTGCAGTGAAATATAGTAGGTTCTGAATGGCAAGCATGAACCCCCAGAGTCAAACTGAAAGATGGTTGCATTCTGACAGTAAGACTCTTTGAAGGCTTGGAGAATGGGTTTTTCAGAGTGGCTGTAAACTCTTGAGGGGTTGCTGGATTAGCAATTTCAGCAAAGAAGGGCACTGACAAGATTCAGCATTACCCTAGAAAATGGTTCTGCACTCTAATCTCTTTCCAGTGCCCTTCTACACCGTTGTTCTGTCTTTATAGGAAAGAGTGCCTACAAGGCTGGAGACATGGCTCAGAGGCTAAGAGCACTGACTACTCTTCCAGAGGACCCAGGTTCAGTTCCCAACATCCATATGGTGGCTCATAGCCACCTGTAACTCCTGTTCCTGGGCATCCAAGGACATCTTATATCCCTGCAGGCAGGCACTGCATTCATATGGGGCATACACATATATGCAAGGAAACACTTTCACACGTAAAATAAAAATAAATGAATCTTGAGGAAGAGAGAATGAGAGAAAGAGAGGAAGAGAGAAAGAGAGAGAGAGAGGAGAGAAGGAAGGAAGAAAGGAAGGAAGGAAGGAAGAAAGAAAGAAAGAAAGAAAGAACTGTTTTTCATAGTTAATATTAATGGTTCCAGCTCCCTCAGAGACATCTTCAGTTGAGTAACTCCATGAAACTAGTTCCAACTTCACAATTCAATTTGTTTTTCTCTGCCCCCATCTGTAGCCCATTCCTCCTGTTATCTTCTAAATTTAGTCTACAGTTGACCGCCAGGTCAGTGGTCTGTGTCAAAACCTTAGTCTCTGTCTTCCTCACCGCCTATTTCCTTTTCTATATCAAACAAACCATCCCTGACTGCCTCTTCTGTGCTCAAACCCTGCTTCACTGACTCCTCTCCATTTTGATTCCATCATTTCCATCCGTTTGCTCAACAGTTCCTTTTGTACCCTCACTATGTGCTAAGATATGTTCTACTGAGTGGAGAATCTGTCCTATGCTCAACACATGGTGGGCTTCATAAGGTTCACAGTTTGGGTGAAGAGATTATGAATATGAATGTCAGAAAATGCACCAAGTACGGGGCAATGATGTGACATGTTATGAAGAGAAATTAAGTAGGATGAGGACCTGGGGCAGGCTTTGAGGGAGGATTGCATTTCTGAATAAAGTATTCAGAGAAAGACTAATAAAGTTGCATTTCAGAAAACATTGAATAATCAAGGCAGCACAGGTCTGGAGTCCCCGGGGATGAGTGCTCAGGTGAGTGGACCATCAGAAGGTGAAGGCGCTGAGGTGAGAACTTGCTTACAGGCTCTGGGGAAGATATACAAAGGCAAGGTTATACACAGCCAAGTTACAGAAAAAGGAGTATTAGTTAAGGCCACAGAAGTGAGGTGAGAGGGGAAGCTCCATTGCATCTTAGGCCATCATAAAGACGGTGACCTTGACTCTAAAGGAAGGGGAAAGTCATGGAGGGTTTTCATTCAGAGAGATATTGCCTAATATTTTCAAAGATACACTGCAACTGCAGTGTCCAGTGTAAACCCATAGGGAGCCAGAGCAGAAGCGAGGGCATCTATTACAATGATCCATTACAAAAATAATCTGTTATTATGGTTAAACTATTAGAATAATCTAGGCTCAAGATGATTGTGGCTTGGCGGGATGGACAATGGTGACATTTGAAAAAGAAAGCCTTATTTTGAACCCAAGGGTTTGATGATAGATTGATAAGAAAAAGAAAGATGTTTTGGGTGATTCCATATTGGGGGCTATGCATAGGAAAGATGGAGTTGGCATTACTAATAGTGGGAAGACTTGATGAATCATTTTGAAAGGAGAGCCCAGAGTTCAGTTTGAGGGTCCTATTAGATGCCAAATGGAGATTGGAATAGGAGGATGAATACAATAGCCCACAGGGCAGAGAAATGCATATTTGGGACTCATCAGTGCCAGCATGATATTTAAAGCCAGCAGGTCGGTCAGCCTTAAGAATATGAATAAAGAAGGGCTTGGGATCAGGCTAGGGAAGACAGCAATACTTAGATGTAAAGGAGGTCAGAGTCACTGCAGAGAAGAACAAGCATGACCACATTAGGAAGAGAAGGAAAAGGAAATGATCCCACGGCCCCAGACAGTATAAATACATAAAATTATACATATACTGATGACAGGAAATGAGAAGTAAAACTGTCTAAGAGACAAAGGGAACAAGTGAGAAGGAAGGAGAGAGAAGTGGAGTCTGAGGAAAGTTTGTCCAAAATATACTATATCCCTGCAAGAAAATGGCCTTATAAAACCCCAAATAATGAATATAAAAAAGCCAGGGTCCTGGATGACAAAGTCAAGATGTCTTCCTAGCAGAGATTTTCAGTCATCTTCCCCTACCTAATGTTTTCTTAAGTCAGCTTAGCTGAGCTTTTTGGAAGTTATATTCTGGGCAGATCTCTTGCCTGTTGAAGCCTCTTCAGGAGCTCACGAGCTTCCCCTGAAGCACAGCACCTTCTTTTGACTAGTCTAACAATCTGTTGCTGGACTTCCTGGCTCACATCACAGCCCTTGCCCTCACAAAAGCAAAGCCCTGAGTACACACTGGTATTTGGGCTTATAGGTGCCTTATATTACTGTTGTTTATACCTGAACTGGCCCTCCACGTAACTCTTAGTGTGCTTAATTGATCTTCCCTTAATTTTCAGCCTAAGCATCCCTTCTGTAAGACCTGTAATGTCTGGGCTAGGCACTCTATACTTCAGGATTGAACTATTCCCCTCTTTCTACTGCATTTTCATTACCTTGATGCTGTTCCACATTCCATAGTAGGTGTAACATGAGGGCTGGCTTGTTGGGGTTGCTGTCCTGCCCAGTACCCCACAGCCGGCAAGCCCCAAAGAAAATCACACAGAGAGTCTACATTAAGTTATAAACCGATTGGCCCATTATCTCAGTCTTTTTACTAGCTCTTATAACTTATATTAACCCATTGTTCTTATCTATATTAGCCACATGGCTAGTACCTTTTCTCAGCTGGGACAGGGATGCATGCTGCTTCTTTGGTAAACTGCACAGGAATGCCAAGGGAGCTTCCTGCTTCCCTGAATTCTCCTGTTCTCACCTCTACCTCCTGTCTGGTTTTCCCGCCTATAGTACCTGCCTGGCCAATCAGCATTTATTTAAAACATGATTGACAGAATAGAGAATTGTCCCGCACCAAGTAGGTCTTATACTTGAAATATAGTTTATGTTTCATTCTGGGTAGTGTTATTGTTTGTGTCTAACCCACCCAAGGGTTTCTTTTTAAATTAAGAGATATTTTTACTTTAAAATAGATTTTGATTTGTTTATATACCTATAGTCTATTTTGATCATATCTATCTCGTGAGTTCTGTCTATATGGTCATGGGTAGAGGCAACCCGCCGGGTCATGGGCAACCTAGCAGCAACCATGTCCCCAGAGGAGAATGGCTATCACTCCCTCAGCTGCCACCAAATGCAGTAGCTTTTCCACTGAGTATGGGGCCTCAGGGACTCCTCCCCAGTCCATGCTGGAATTTTGATTTTTTTAATCCTAGGCAGGTCTTGTGTAGGTAACCACAGCTGCTATGAGATGATATATGCAAAATCCATTTCATATCTAGAAGTCAGAATTTCACAGCTCTCCTCCTCATCTGCCAGCTCTTGACGGTTTTTTCTAGCCTTTCTTTTTCCATATTCCTGAACCTTAGAAAGTGGGAGGTTAATGTCTATTGTTGAGCAGCCTGGCACTTTGAATTGCTAGGAGTCTTTTTATTAATGGCAACACACTACAAAAAGAAAAAAAATCCCTAATTGTATTTGATAGCAACACAAATCTAACGGTTTAATAATAAAATGATTATTTATAATACAAAATAACAATAATAGGTTCCCTCCTAGGGCTGAGGGCTTCCCCAATCATGAGCTTTTGACCAGGTTTATAGTAATAGACCCAGAATCCCTTCTATGGTGTAGACCTTTGTCCATGGAAAGCAATTTGTTTTCTTCCTAACCATCCTGCCACTGTTGTGCCACTGGGCCTATCTTGAATGGTTGGCAAACGTCTAGTGCTGTATAAGACCACTGATATCTATCTTTTCTTCCCACAGCAGCTTATAGAGAACCTTCTGGATCTATACAGGTGAACTCTCAGGGAGCAAGTTTTCTAGTCCATCAAGGCTAATTTCTTTATATCCTGCATCCAAAGAAAATGGTGTCTTGAGCAATAGGGTTTTGCTACCTAGTTATAGTGGGCATCTAAGGGCAATAGCGATGCTTTGAGTTATTTCAGGCCCTCGGGGTCTCCCTGACCAATAACAAGTAGGGAGGTATCCTGTCACTGTCACTGAGATTTTCATATAGAAAACCTATGTCTTCTGGGATTAGCACACTCCGCAGGGGACTTTTATGCAAACACACACACATACACACACATACACGCACACACGTACACACATGTGTGCACACATACACACACTTCTCCATAGTATTTTAACTATCTTACACTAGTGGATTCATATACAGTTTCTTCAAATATTCTTAGTTCTGGTGAATCTACTCCTTAATTTTTATTATTTTAATCTTGAGACCTAGTCTCACTATATAGCCCAAGCTCTCCTAGAGCTCAGGAAGATTGCCATAACTTCCTGGTTGCCAGGATCACAAATAAGTGCCATTATGCCTGGCCAGGACAGCATCTCATTCATCATCTTAGTTGTTGCATTTACAATATTACCAAGATCAAAAATATTTATTAAGTTTTTGTTCTGAGTTTTCCTGTTAATTCTTTACTGAGTAAAGTTTTGTTAAAGTACAAAATCAAGAATGTTGCTTCTAGGTAGCCAAAGTTATTCATTCATGAAGTAGGTATTTATGATATATGGTTAGTCGTGACTCAATGAAGTGTGAAGGAAAAAAATCAGAAGTGTCTTCTCCTTACAATGTAATACAAAATGGAAGTTGAGTGGTTAGAGAAGAAGGAAGTGAAAAAATTTGAACACTCACCTACTGTGTGGTAGGATATAGCCACACATTTGCATCCTGAAATAATTTCCTCCTGGATGTACGGCCAAGGCCTGGCAACTAGAATTCTTTTCTTTTCACTCAAGAACTTTGCATCCCATGGGTCTGTCTGCAGTACATTGACTTGTAGAGGACACTAATGTTTACCAGGTAGGCAACTCTCAGAAGATGGAAGCTTAGTACCTGCCCATACGGGCTTAATACGTAGTCATTCTGCCTTGGGCTATAGACATGAATAGCATTTTCAACTGGCAGGATTTTCTTTGGCTCATTCCTTTAAATCCTTCTCATATTTCTAGGCCCCTCTGAGCTAGCATGAGGCTAGCAGCATTGGTACTATTCATCCAGCCACACTCTAAAACATTTTCTCCCTTATTTTGTCCGTCATTTTTCTTCATCCCGTGCTGATTATTTTCAATTACATAAGTACAGCACTTTCCACAAATTGCATGATTTGCTTTGTCCTTCACAATCATTCTTCCTCTAAATCAATTCAGCACATATATGTGTGCAACATTTGTAATTTTCTTGGCATTTCTGACTTTTTTTGCTATCTGATTTCTAGCACTTCCTAAGTGTATGCTTTTTCCTACTACCATTTTCAGTGATTTCACTGGCTCTGTCCTTAATGGAAATAATGGGATTTGTTCATTAAATGCCTCAGAACCAAGCAAAGACACAAAGAACAGGTGATAGACTGATGTGTTCTTTTGTATCAGTAGAGCACCAGGGTACTCACGAAGGCTGTGCATTCACAATCGCTCTTTCCCCACTGTGCGGAAATTTATAGACGTGTTGTCTTCAGTGGTCAGAAGAAAGTAACTGAGGTGAAGAAATTTGCTCAAAAGCTAGAGTTCAAATCCCACTCTTTAGCTCTTTTTTACCTTGTGCCTCTCCCATGAGTAAAAGTGCAGTAGTTTTGCAGTTCAAAGATGAGAATTTGCCAGTTAAACTACAAGACCCTTCACTTAAATTTAAATTTTGAGTAAACTCATAATAATTTCTACATTGGTACTAGATACTACATGGAAGTTACTTTATGCTAATATTGCTAATTATTGAACTGAAAATTTAGATTTACTTCTATATTTTTTTGAGACAGGGTCTCAAACTTACAGTCCTGGTTAGGCTAGAACTTATTATTTTGAGTAAGCTGTCCTTGAACTCACAGAGATCCATCTGCTTCAGCCTCCTGGGTGCTAGGATTAAGGATGTACACCACTACTCCCAGCCAGTTCTATGTTTTTATTCAATACATCTAGCATCCATGCTAAAAGGAGAACTGACATAAGCCTAGAGAGAGAGAGAAAGTTTATGGAACATTTAGGCTTGTGTCAGATCTATCTATCTATCTATCTATCTATCTATCTATCTATCTATCTATCTATCTATCTATTTCAGTTTCAGCAGAAGGCCAAGTAGGATCAAAGTATAAAGTATAAATTAGAATCTTTCTTTTAGAGTGGAAAGTATGAGGAGAAACTCTAGAGATTTGGTAAGAGTTTGCTGCATGTGGCTGAGAAGTGGGCATAATCAATTGCAGCATAGATTGGGGCAGAATACCGCAGGCGTATGCCTGGAAATAGACTCAGTACAGAGAAGCCATCAATCGGAAGGTCTGTGAGTGGCCATGCCAGGAGAGTGCTTTAAATTTCCATGGGCTGGGGAGTACCAGGCAAATGAGGTTGTGCAATGTGGGCATTAGAAGAGATGCCTTTCATTGAAAATAAGTAATAGCAGACAGTATAGAATCACGGAGACATGTGTGAGAAAATGAATAGATGAGAGAGTGAGTGAGCCATAGCCAAAGCAAAGATGATTCTTAGATCTAAAGACTGGTCACTGGTAGTGTCATTGTTGTAAGTGGTGGGAGAGGTGCGGGTTGTGTTCCCGGGTACCCAACTCCCAGCCCCCAGCAGCTGGCCTGCTCAGCAGCTGTTGCTTGCACCCGAAATAACCACCGGAGGAAGGTATTCATTTAAACTCTGTCTGGTCCATCATCACCAGCCTTTTCTTGACTAGTTCTCACATCTAAACTAACCCATTATAAAAGTCTGTATGTCACCATGAGGTGGGTGACTTACCAGATGGTTCTATGGTACTTCCATCTGCTGCAGGACCCTCATGGCGACTGGTTCTGACCCAGTCTTCTTCCCAGTGTCCTCTTCTCTTTTTCCCGCCTATCTAAGTCCTGCCCTATCAAATGGCCCAGGCAGCTTTTTTTTTTATTTAACCAATCAAAGCACAGAAATAAAGACGGACCCTCCTACATGTCATTACCAGAAAAAGAGAATTCATGAGAAGAAACTGTCCAAAGAAATGAGAATGCCAAATCCTTAAATTAGATGAACAATGTGGGAGGCCAGTCCACAATGAAGGTAACTGTGTCCGGCAAACAGGAGGAAGACATGGGTGTGGGTCTTCAGAGAAGATTGACAGACATTTGCCCGAGACTGGACAGAACCAGGTAGTTGGCACTGCCTATATGTTGTCATTGTCCAATTAGAGAGACTGAAAGGGAAAAGGACCAAATGATTGAACTTTATAGTCTGTCCTTAAGACTTTTCTTTACTAAAGATCAAGCGAGGAGCAGGTAAGAAAAGCAGGGGAATGGAGCTGCAGTTGTGGTGTGTTCCGTAAGAGGCCTCGGGTGGCCTTGTCTCACTGTAGAGCCACGGGAGAGGCAGACATCTTCACTGCTCAGAAAGTGAGCTTCAAAGTGGAACAGGCTTTGGGTGGGGACAGCATGAAAGGGTACGAGAAATGACAGGATATGGCAGAGGGACTTGGTTTGAAAAGTTACCAGACAGCCTGCCTATCAACTAGGAAAATGTGATAAAAAAAAAAATTTAAAAAGGCAAGTGCATTCTGATAAGGGTTTGAAACCTTACATTTTGGAAAAACTCGAAAATGTGCACAAGGATAGTCGTATGGAGGCTGTAGGGTAAAGAAGTAACTGGAGAAAAACATTTTCCTTGCATAGTGGAACTTTTTCTACTTCTAAATCTTTTTTCTAGTTTGCACATGTATTGTTGATACTTTAAAAAAAAGTGATGAGAAAAAAATTGGCCATTGACATTGTGAAGAGTGTATTAACAGATGCTAAATGTTTGAAAATGCTAGAAGTCTTTCAAATAAAGAGCTAAGCGCTCAGAAGGAAGTACAGAAGGTGTGTCTCTGATATGTTGGTCAGAGTGAGCTGGGGAAGGGATTTGCAGAGCTGTCACTAGAGGATGGAGACTATGCCAAAGGCAGGGGACAAGATGCCACTGTCAGAGGAGACCTGGAAGACACAAGGATGAAGAATAAACATGAGTCCATGCCCCTGTGGATGCAGAAGGAACTAAGACAGAGCAGGCCTGACATAGGGAACTAGGAAGGGGGAATGAAAGTGCACACCCACATAGAGATTTTTTGAGGTGTACAAGAGTTCATGGATAAGGGCCCCTGTGTTCTCAAAAAGAAGGAAGACAGATGAGAGTTAGGGGTCTTGGTGAAAGGGAGAGCCTACAGAATGGCTGCTGTGATAATGATGATTCTATGTGGCCACAAGACATGAGCAGCAGGATGCTTGAGCTGCCAGGAAGACCCTGGGGAGTTTGCACAGCATCTGATTTCTGATGATAGCCAGCAGAGTTGTGACTTCTCTAATCTAGCAGAGCAGCATAACTGGGGTACCATTGCAGATGAGAAGAGATATAAAGAAGGAATACAGTAATCAGGGCTAGCAGGTTGGGGCTGAAGGTGGCTGTATGCTCAGACCTGGACTTTCCTGTTTTCTAATTATGAAGTAATTAGAGCAGGTAAGACACTAGTCCCCTAACCCCTTGTCTCTCTGTGTAAAGGAGGGAATAAAATCTCCACCTCAGATTTTTGTTTGAAGAGGAGGTTGAACTTGCATCTGCAGCCTTCAGAGATCCAAGCACAGGGTCAGTGAAGGGGTGTGGTCTTTACCATTTTGCCCTCAGACTTTGGGACTTTATGTAGGGGTTAATTATGCTTTCCCTATATTTAAGAGATGGGGGAGGGATAGTGGATTGATATTTTTATTGTCTGTAATTTTATGTCCAATGTCTGTTCCCATTGTATATAGTTATTTTAGAGCTAGATTGATCTTACTTAGACAAAAGGGGGAGATGAAGGGGTGTGGTCTTCACCATTTTGGCCTGTGACCACACCCCGCTGCCACCCCTCAATTAATTAATGAGGCCAGACCACCAGGTCCCAGGAGAGGTATAAAATGGCAAACCCAGGTGGGAAGGTCTCTCTCTGCGCGGATCGCCGACCTGCGTACTTCCACGGAAGAGCTCTATTGGGTATTGTAATCTGTGTGTATTTTGGTCTTTAATAAACCTGTGTGACCTGTCACAGGTCAGTACTGGTTTTTGAGTAGTTCCCTCTATCTAGAGGCAGTCAGGCAGTGTGATTAGGACAGAAGTGAGCAGGTGGAGAAAGTGACCAAAAACATGACCCTGGTGACATACAAACCCCATAGGATTCATTCTCTACTCTGCCACTCATGGATCATGAGACTTAGGACAAGCAAGTCATCATCCTCTTTCTTCATTTATATACCTAAGTGAGGACATTTGCACAATGTCCTCGGAGTTAATACAAAATAGAAAATGCTGGAAGGATGCCTGGTATACAGTAAGAGCTGCTTGAGACTTGGCTGTTTTGCCATTAGGTATAATGAGAATCAGCAGCTGCAATAGCAAGAATGAGGTTTCCAAGGCTGGAAAACTTGCAGAGCGGAGATACTGATTGGCAGTTAAGAAGTCAGAAGATGCTGAGGATTGCAAGTAGAACTGACATCGATTACCATGGTTGACCATAGCTGACCAATCTCAAAGCTATTTTCCAAAAAGTTAAAAGACATTCTTAATGCTTCTTGGTAACAGCAAGGATACACAACCCTACCAGTAACTTGTGAAATAGTCTGTGTGCCACCTGCACTGGCCCCACTGAAGCTGCTTCCTGGATTGACCTTAGGTTGCCTTGCTGAGGGATTCTGGCTCAGTACTTGGCTCTTGTGGCTTCCATTTGTTTTGCTTCTTTCTGACTTCCCTTTCTGAAGATTTTCTTAAAGTGGACTCCTTAGCAGTTCGCTGCCGCTTACATTAGCATTTCAAGTTTGTTGGCCTGGTTTTCTACAATGGCAGGAGTGGTTGCTCCAGGACACCCACTGGGAGATGAAGCAGAATAGTGTGGATATAGTAAAAGGTACTCCCCTTCTTCCTATACCAGGCCTGTGTAGCTGGAGGCCTGAGCATAGGTTCCAGTCTGCTATATGTTAAATGTGATGTATGTTCAATTTCTAACATGTGAATTGAGTTAATGCTCCATTAGCAAGAAAAATTAATATGTCTTTTACCTTAGAGTCTGAGAAACATGGGACAGACGAACTAAACAGCCCTGCCTTGAGTCATCAGGCCATCGGTTACTACAGATGACTAGAGAGGGCTGTCACTCAAATTTATTTCTAAGAAGGGGCTTTGAAAGGTCAATTATTCCCCCAGCCAACTCTGATAAATAGTAATAATAAAAAAATAAGATAAAGTAATTGCAGACTGTGACAGAGTCCTGCTGATTTTTTAGAGACTTTCTGAAAGGAGATTTCACAATCTTCCTTAGAAATATAGATGTTTTAAACAACCCTCATTGTAGGAAAGGTCATTTTAATATCCAACCAGACACCCAGTTGCTTTAATAAAAGGCCATATCTTCCCTTTCTATTCCTGGTAGAGACGGCAAGAGACTTTACTAGTTTCCTCTAAACAGATGGCCACTGAGTGCCTACTGTGGGCCTAGTCTCTTCTTGGAACAGCCTCTTATGCATCCCAGCTCCAGGAAGTAAATGCTTCTTCTTTCTTTTTTTCTTCTTTCCTTTTCAAGGCCCAATTTTCCACCCCATTTCTCTTCAGGAATTCCTCTGTGGGTGCTTTTTACTGCATTCATGATCCTTCCATGCTTTGCAGCTTGGAAATAATAGGTTTCTCAATCAGATATTTTGGTTGTTTTTTGAGTTGTCTATAGATGTAGATTATACTTAACTTTTTTTCCCCTCTCAGAGATGCTGAAATATTCCATGCTCTGCCTAAAGCTTTTGTGACTTTTAGTAAAAGGAAAGTTGGGATAACAGGAAGGGAAAACAACAGTAACACTGTGGTATGCAAAGACTTCTTTATGAAATCGAAAGGCCCAGCACCCTGTGCCCACAAAGGCAGAGTATCCCTGCTTAACCAATGCCTTCATTCAGAATCTCAGTGAGTCAACAAATCAGCAATTCTTTTTTTTTTTTGGGTTTTCGAGACAGGGTTTCTCTGTGGCTTTGGAGACTGCGCTGGAACTAGCTCTTGTAGACCAGGCTGGTCTCGAACTCACAAAGATCCGCCTGCCTCTGCCTCCCAAGTGCTGGGATTAAAGGCGTGCGCCACCACCGCCCAGCTTACAAATCAGCAATTCTATGTCTGTGAGAAGACTGATAATTATGAACACACAGGTACAGATGGAAATGGGAAGGAAATTGTTTTGTTTGTTTGTTTATTTGAGACAGGGTTTCTTGTATAGCAGGCCTGGCTGTCCTGGAACTATCTCTGTAGAGTAGTCTGACCTCGAACTCACGGAAATCCACCTGCCTCTGACTCTCAAGTGCTGGGATTAAAGACTTGTGCCAGCACAGCCCAGTAGAAAGGGAATCCTTGAAGCAGAGATTCTAAACATCACCCCCAGACTCTGGTTTCCTCAATATTGCGCTCCTTCAGTTTGAGACCAGGCAAGCAAGCAACTTTCTCCTCCTACTAGAAAGCTAGACTAGAAACATAAAGCTAAATCTTTGGTCTTTGTGAGCTCAGCCCTGACTACACACACACACACACACACACACACACACACACACACACACGCGCGCGCGCACGCACAAAGAATCTCTATTAGCTACCCAGAAATCTATAGGGAAAACCACTCTATGCTCCTAAAATATTAGAAAGAAGTTGGCAAAGGAGAAAGAATAGTGCACAGCACAAACAGGTAAGTAAAGGAGAGAAGACAACAGTCAGGAGAAAGAAGTGTGGAAGTTCACATTTAGAAGAACTTGGCCTATGGTTAAAGATATTGGGTTAAAACTCTTAAGATATAAAATGGGGACTGGAGTATTTGTATATGACATCAGGCTGAAGCTTAAATACCAGGAGTCTATAACCATCAGGCTTTTGGACAATGCCTGAGAGTGTAGATTGTGTATAAACTCCATGCAAACTCATGGAAAAGTTGGCCCTCAACAATTTTTTTGAACTGATGGAATTATTGCATACTGAACTTTGTGACTTCCAGATTATTCTTGTGAAATCAGTGCCACTCTGCTCTTCTTTCTGTAGTAATCCCCTCCTCGGTGGCTAATAGCTTTTTCACGTGTTATGGAAATAAACTCCACTGGGGCCAATGCTCACTTGCAAGTCTAGCTCACTTGCCTTCTCTCCCTAGCCTAGCCAAAGTCCCCCCTAGTAATTATTTTGTTTTGTTTTGAGTCAGGGTTTTTCTGTAGCTTTGGAGCCTGTCCTGAAACTAGCTCTTATAGACCAGACTGGCCTTGAACACACAGAGATCTGCCTGCCTCTGCCTCCCAAGTGCTGGAATTAAAGGTGTGTGCCACCACCACCTGGCTCCTAGTCAGTATTTTAAAGAATTTACATTAATTTTTAATTATACTTACATGTGTGTCTTTGCATTGGTTTATGCTCATGTGTGCAGATGCACACAGAGGCCAGAAAATGGGATTAGATAACCTGGTGCTGGAGTTACAGGCAGTTCTGAGCTGCCTTATACGGATGCTGAGAACCAAACTCTCAGGTTTTCTGCAAGAGTGTTCTTAAGCGTTGAGCCATCTCTCTGCTCCCTTTACTCACAGGAAATATTTTTTAATGTAATATTTTGTTCTTGTAACTTAAGTCCGACGATTCAGAAATTTTCCTGGGAAAAGAAACATGATGAGCCATACATACCCTTAGTCTAAAGGGAAAGGATTGGAATGATGGTGATAATTCGGCCCCCTTGTATATCAAAGACCAAAACAGGAATCTGGAAGAGAAAGACAGCTTTCCCCTGGCTCCCTCTTTTGTCTCACCGGGCTCACATCCAGTGATTTCCATTTTGAGCTCTTGAATTTTTCTTTGGTAATCTCCCTGGCTCCCAGCTCCAGTCTTCCTGTTTCAGTGCCTGGAACTCTAAGGATGCCTTTATCTGGACTTTACACGCCCAGCAGTGAAGCAGCTGCAGCCGGTACACAGCCCGGCTGCTTCCCTGCACTGCTGCTTTGTTGAGAAGGTGTATGCTCCCCAGCAGTACCCTTCCAATGGTTTTCTCATCACTCAGCATTACACAAGGACGGAAAAGAGCTGACTGGTCTCAATTCCAAGTCCGCTCACTGTGCCTGGTGTCCTGGTGTGATGCGTCTGCTGTGCTCAGTGTGCTCTCTGCCCTGAGTATCATTCTGCCCTCCAAGGAAACCTGGGGATGGGAGAATGACCAGGTTGGTGGATGCCTCCTTGTTCCTCCAGAAGATAGGCAGGCATAGCATGGAAATTCTGCAGCGGAGGAAATTCCTGGTGTCCGCAGTTCTGGGGAGTGAGAGCAGCACATCTGCCAGCCCCCATCCTGGAAATAGAATGAAGCTCTGCATCTTACCCTGTTGCATGGTACAGCTTCACGATGCTTTGCTTATTAAACGTGCCTGTGGAACTCCTGACCTTTTAGGCCTGACTCCTCCTGACGACTGTGCTCCTCTTTGCCCGATATTTTCGTGTGTTTCCTGCACTACCGCTGATTTGGTTCCGCTTGGTCTCCACGTTCACTCTTTAATTTGCTAACACCTTATTTTATGGCCCACTAACTTCGCTGAAAATAAATTCACTTTAAACTTGTGTGACTAGCATTACCCATTTGATAAGTACCATTTTAGGGTGCAAGAAATGCATAGTAAGTGTGATGCAATTACAAGGTAAATGTATGATGTGTTTCTTTTATCCCCTCAGCCCAACCCTGGATGACAGAATAATTATTTCGGACCCATTACATGTGCTTGCTACATAATCTGTTGGGAACTTAATTATGTAGTTATTTCTTGCCACCTTCCATTTTCATCCACTCCGGGATAACGCCTCTTTTAGGATTACCTTGTTTCAGATAATTCTTCTGTGTTGAGTTATAATAGCCACTATCAATCTGCTTCTGGGATGAGCCACACCCAATATGTATCTGGAAAAGAATGGGAATTCAGCTGTAGCTTCTCCTGGGGGTTGGGGAGACATCCACATCCTAAAATTAAACTAACGTTTTTATTTTTGCTTTGCCCATGCATTCAATAGGATGGAGTAGGCGAGGTATGGGAGAATCAGCATGTGACCCCTAACGAAGTGTCAGAGTCTAACAGTGGCTTGGTATCAGAAAACAGTTCCCATAGACACAAGAGCCCATGGTGAAAAAAAACATTTACCGTGGACATAAGAGCCCTCAACAATCTCCCATAAAACTGCTCTTGTGGCAATTACATATGCAAAGCCAAGGTTATTGCTGTGCTCTGATTGAGTATTTATATCAACATTGACATGCTCATAAACTCTAATCTCTTCTAACTCTCAGACTGTGTTAGCACCCTACCCTAGACAGCTTTATGCTAATGCATGTGCCCCAAATCCCCAATTAGCAGAGAAGCCCCTCTTTTCTTTGTCATTTGTGTAAGTCTGTTTTCCCTCAAATAAAAATAAAAATATAAGAATACTTTTCAGGTAACTATGACTTCCTTAAATAAGTTAAGGAGTTGTCTGTTCTTACTAGAAAAATGTTACATTCTTTTCAAAATTGATTCTCTCTAAGTCTATTACATGGTAAGCTACCTTCACACAGTTAAGATATTTGACTAGCCCTGCTCAGATTTATACAAGGAGCTTTAGAAACATGACTAGTGTGGGCTCCAGACTCCAAGAGCATACCATGTTCTGTCCTGGGGTGGTTCTATGGTCTGAGCCCGTGTTAGCCACTTAGGACTTCTCTTGTGTCTTTCAGGCATTGAAAATGCCAGCGACATTGCCTTGTACTCGGGCTTGGGCGCAGCTGTCGTGGCCGTGGCAGTCCTGGTCATTGGTGTCACCCTCTACAGACGGAGTCACAGTGACTACGGCGTGGATGTCATTGACTCTTCTGCATTGACAGGTGGCTTCCAGACCTTCAACTTCAAAACAGTTCGTCAAGGTCAGCGG
This sequence comes from Dicrostonyx torquatus, assembly GCA_028555095.1. Taxonomy (NCBI): domain Eukaryota; kingdom Metazoa; phylum Chordata; class Mammalia; order Rodentia; family Cricetidae; genus Dicrostonyx; species Dicrostonyx torquatus. The sequence goes on along the minus strand of JAQHUG010000227.1, from coordinate 1,020,018 downwards.
CATAGGTCCCCCAACACCTTATCCTCAGGACCATGGGCCTCACTCACACAGGGGTCCCCATGTTCTTGACCCTGTGTGAAGGTAGCTCTTGGTCCTGGGAGCCGCTACCAAAGGGTTTCCATTCATGACAACACCAAATTTGATAAAATGATCTTCTTGGTCCTCGGCAACTGTGAGGATGCATGGATCTCAATTTATTATTGGCAACATTCCAGTGAAGTAGTTCAACCTTTGATATATAGAATGCTTGATGAGTTACTGTTCTCAAATTATCCAACTTTTATCTTTAAAGAAACCTGATTTTACTTTATATGTTTAATTTCATTAACTAAAACACTCAGTACTATAGGGCAAGGAAACAGCTGTAGATCACGACTTCCCAAGCACCTTTATTATATAGATTCTATAATTTATTCATTTCAAATAAGTAAAAAGCACTTTAAGGATATCTGAGGGGTTAGTTAGACAAGGACAGAATGAAATTCCAGGCTAAAGGACTTTCAGCTGCTGCCAAGTCCAACCACTCTTTTGTTGTGGGGAGAGAAACATTTTTTCATGTCAACTCACAACCCCATGCTCGTTCTCAAAACAGAGAGAGTCACTTAATGCTCTATTATGAACCAAACCTATTTCTGAATTCAAGGTGGGGATGGGACATATTTGGTTTTAATTTTAGGCCAAGAGCAACTGTTTCTCTTCAAAGGATGAAATTTTCTACCTTGAACCTCATTATCCATGCCATCTCCTTTATTTCTCTTTATAATATGGGTAGTGCCTCTCCTAGATATTGAACAGTTTCTGGGCCCACTGTCTATTGGGCAGACAGGCTACTGAAGTACAAACCCAAACCTGATAGAACAGCAAATGAGACATGACTGAGAGTTGGGCTTCTCCCCTTGGCTTTTATTTCTGGATCACCTCTGTGTTAAGCTGCTATTGTTGAGCCAAATTGTATACAAGTACCCATGTTTTAAAGCCAGTTGTATTAGAGTATGAAACAGCTATGAGGCAGAGCAGTTATTCTGAGTCACTGCTTCACAGCTATGAAATGAGAATGCTAACATCCTCCTCACAGTGTTCTTGTGAAATCGCGTTTGCCGAGAATAACACGGGGAAGCCCTTGGCATTTGGGAAGAGCTCATATTCTGAATATAGCACTAGATGGTCACATGTCCTGTGATCAAGGTATATCAGCATGTTCTGTGGCGCAGCAAGTAACAGATACAGGAGGTTGGCAGTGGCCTTTCCTGCACATGCTTGGGGAACAGTGATTTACATAAATTGGACACGCCTCCTCCTGGAGGAGTCTGTCAGAAGGTGGATATATTATGAATCTCTAAAAGAATCACTTCATCAGATCATCTGACCATCCTGTTTATTTTTTTGTCTAAGAATTTCATAAATATCATGATGGAAGATAAAATATCTTTCTATAACTGTTACTCTCCCTATATCCATTGACAATGAACTTCATTTTAATAGACTGTGACTTCAACCTCTACTGTCTTGATGACGATATCTTCATGAACATGACTAGTACCCCAGGCAGGGGAACAACAGGAATATTAGGCAGAATGGTGTCCCAGTCTCATGTCTGCAATGAAATTGTAATGAAATACCTCAAAGAAAAGAAACTCGAGGGAAAGAGGGTTTATTCAGCTGACAATTGCAGATGACAATTCCATCATTGCTGGGAAGTCAAGGTCAGAATCAGAAGCAGCTGGTCATGTCCACAGTCTATAGCAGAGAGAAATGAATGTTTGAGGTCTGACATGTGCTCAGCCTATTCTCTCCACTCTTATAGGGTTCAAGATCTGAACCCAAGGAATTAAGCTGCCACAGTGAACATGTTCTTCCCACGTCAGTTAACATAATCCAGTCACTTCCCCACAGACATTCCCATGGGTCAATCTGATCTTGATAGTTCCTCATTGAGACTCTCTTTTCAGGTGATTCTATGTGTCAAATTGCCAGTTAAATTAAAACTAACCATTCCAAGTATAATATGCTATTGTGTGGTAGAATACTGCCTCAGGAGGTGTAAAGCCCTGGGTTCAAGGCCTAGCACTGCAAAATAAGTAGACAGATAAGGAGATAGAAAGGAGCCAGAAAGAATACCATGCTTGTATTAAAAGAGGAAAATAGGTTTCTAAAGGGAAGGTAGGGATTACCAGAAGTGTGTGTGTGTGTGTGTGTGTGTGTGTGTGTGTGTGAGTGTCTGTGTGTCTGGTGATAGGACCCAGGACTTCACATATGCTAGACACGTTTTCTACCACTATGCCACTCCCCTGGCCTAGTACATACAACATTTATAACCAGCTACGTTCCTTGTCTGGGCTGTCTACATTTGAGAAATAATTCACCCCATAAGCTAGGCGAGTCTTTTATGAGTAGTCAAATAGTCAAAAATTAAGCTTCGAAAGGTGGGAGTTTGTGATCAAATAGCCAGGAGATTTGGGGATATGAGATTTTGAAGTCTCCATGGAAACTGCTGTTTCAAACTGTTTTCAAATGTGTTATGTTCTTCAGTCCCTCTTTTCCTTGGGAAGACCACAGACAAGAGCAAGGTTATCATCTACTGAACTCAGTGTGGTTCGGTTAAAAAGGACTGCTTGATGGTGGCTACATCTCAACACAACAGCCCAAAGATGGAGAAAGGGCACCATCAAAGGGCCATTAGCACTGCTTCCTCTCGTCTTATTTGTTTATTTCCTCTGTGATTCTTTGTTCTTAGTGCATCCTGATGTGTGGTGTGAAAAGTCAAGGTGATAGATCCCCTCTTGGCGCTTGTACAAATTAGGAAAATAGAAAAACAATAGAGACTAATGCAGTACTGCCTAGAATTGAAACATTTTCAAAAATATCATATTTGAAACATTGTTTTGGTCAGGTCCCAAAGGGAATTTTTTAAAATATGACTTGGGTTTCAATTTGAGCTGTTATATTGATGAACTACTATGGGTGGGAGGCTCAGGCGTGAGGGATGGTCAGTTATTTAATAATAAATGAGATTACTTCATCACGAGAAAATATCACAGGCTTCTATTAACATTTGGCTTGGGAGAAAAAAAAATGGTGAACCCAACAGATGATTAAAACCCCAGTCCAATTTCTTCTGTTTTTATGAAGATTGTTTTGCTCATTTGTTTTAAGCCAGAAAGGCTACCTTTCTGACATGCCTCCCACACAAAATACAAGTCAATGTCTGCTGAGCATTCATTCCCTCGCAGAGTGAGGTATATGATGTTCAATGACACTGGCTCTTCAGACAGTGATTGGTAAAGTCCCCTGAACTATTTTCCCCATGGCATCTCCCTGACCCAGCTCCAGGAACCACTCAGAATCCCACAAGGAATTTTCCATAGCTTCTATGGGCTCATATAAGCAACACTAAGAGTCACTACACTGTGGCATCTCTTGCTGTTTGAAAAGAACAGATGTTATTTTGCTCCAAACTGGATTGCAAAACATCTTTCTCATTTCTTCTTTTTCTTTTTCTTTTTCTTTTTTTTTTTTACCTTTTCTTTGCCAGTTAAAATAATCACACAAACACTATCTGATACAGTCATCCAATCTAGTGTCAGAATTCCTTATCTTGAAAAGAAGGCATGCAAAGAGTTCTGGGTAAGAAGGAGTGGGGCCCATGACATTCAAAAAAGGACCTGGAAGGCCAGAGGTCCCCATTCATTCCCAGACACTGGACTCCATCTGGTTGAGAAGGGACAGCTGCTGCCAAATCAGTACACCCAACACCCATGCATATTCTCCTGTTAATCGAAGCAACAGCAAAAGAGGAACAGGAGTGTCTTTTAGTGTCTGAGTGACAGATCGATCTTGTCTTACCAGGAAACTCTCTTCTCCTGAATCCGGCTATGCAGCCAGACCTGACAGTGAGCCGGACATACAGTGGGCCCATCTGTCTACAGGATCCGCTGGACAAGGAGCTCATGACGGAGTCCTCGCTCTTCAACCCTCTCTCTGACATCAAGGTTAAAGTCCAGAGCTCATTCATGGTTTCCCTAGGAGTGTCTGAGAGGGCCGAGTACCATGGCAAGAATCACTCGGGGACTTTTCCCCACGGAAACAACCGCGGCTTTACTACCATACATCCCAGAAACAAAACACCGTACATCCAAAATCTGTCATCACTGCCCACAAGGACAGAGCTGAGAACAACTGGTGTCTTTGGCCACTTAGGGGGACGCTTAGTGATGCCAAATACAGGTGGGTGGTAAGTGTGTGTTTGTACATTTTCCTTGTTTCTGTAAATGCATTTTTATGAGTATTCAGTAAGATCCCTCAGATTCATTTTGGAAAAGCATCAAAGGTTGTGGCTGTACTTGATGTACACAGAGCTCAAAAGTGCTCCTGAAATAGGTCAGAGCCTTCTCTGTGCCTGCAAGGACAGAACAACCTGTGTGATGCTGTTTTTCTCAGGCAGTATGGGTGGGCTGCCGGGTCTGAAACTCTTTGGAATATGTTACCTAAGGATGGTGAGGAGGAAGCAAACACAATTCTTTGTTACAATCTACAAGTGCCATGCCTATTCAACGTGTGTGTGTGTGTGTGTGTGTGTTGTGTGTGTGTAAATATAAACTGACAATTTAGTGCAACAGTCATATGACTCATTTTCTGGCCTATGAGCCATCTCCATGGCAGTGACCCTTGATAATCACGTTGGTTCTTTTAAAATTATTTCATTGCTTCTTGGCAAACAATGATGATGAATCTTTACATTACTATTCTTTGAAATTCAAGCATCAGTTGTAGACCTATGTCATAAGCACAACTATTTCCTATATATGTGTTTCCCTTCTTTGAGTTTTAAGGGAGGAGATTTCTGGATATTTGGACTGGATATTTTAGAACCCTGGCATAGATCACTTTCAAAATGGCATCCTAGCTATAGATTGATCTTCAGGGTTGCTGCCTGAGACCTGAGTAAAGGAAAGAGCAACTGGTTTCTCTTCTGAGACCTAAGCCATGAGAACAAGACAGTGTGATGAGTCCCAGGTGGATGTTGATGGCTGAGAGGGACAGGAGGACCATTGAATCTGGCCATGTTCTTACACAGAAATTAAATATAAAGTCAGTGTTCAAAGAGTGGAAATGGCCACCATCTTATTTCATAAAATAATTTCTGGGACAGGGTTTGTCTCGGAATATGAGAGCATGTCTGGTGACTTAGTGAGTTGAAACTGAACTTCTCTTAACTTCACAGACGTTGCTTTGCTCTCCTCCAGATTAGTTGTGTCCTCTCATACAACGTTTGAAAATATACTTTATTTCTGAAAAATGCCTCTCCTGCAGCCCTAATAATGATGATGTTCTCCAAATCTTCCTTGCCTGTGTTTTAGAGCACACTAGGACTCTTGATTCCAATATGTTTGAGTTCCCATCTGAGTATCAATATATACTGTCACGCTAACTTGTGGCTCTGGAGGACAACTGACCACTAGGAGACTCCTTGTAGGAGGAAGGAGCCAGCAAAAATTACCATATGTATTCACAGAGAAAAGTGAACATACAACCCTTGTCCCACCAAAGACTAGAATGTGAAATCAAAGTTATATGAAAGCCATTTAGTCATTATGCCTTTTTCTTAGTTCCTCCCTCAAGTTCTCATCTTTTTTATTAGAGAGTATGTGTACAGGGCACACAAGTATCTATATTTGCATATATCAAGTGAGTGCCAAGACCAAAACATTCATTGCCCATATTTGTTTAATTTTCATTAATGAAATACAGAAATGAAAACCAGGATGAACAAAAGATGTTTCTTTCCCCTTGCGTCTCTTTGAGGAACATCCATATTATAAAATAAAACTCAGTTCGCTTGTCAGTCATAACCATGAGCGGGAAGTTTTCAAGTCTACTGACAAGAACCACTGGACGAGATTGCAGCTGTACAGTGCAAATGAGTTTTAGGAAAAATAAGTGTAGGGAATTGAAACATGCTCCTTGTTATTTGCAGGGCATAAATGCAAACTATGCCCTGGGGAACTGGAGAATACAGAAAGCACGGCAAAGAAATTAGATTGCTCTAATGCCATCCATCCCAAATTGCCAGGCAGTGCACTCTGAAGATCATTTATTATGCAAAATATGAAAGAAGAAACTCAGACAGGTGGTTCTGTTGTTATACCAAATTTAAAAAGAAAAAAAAAAAAACACCTGTCAGAGAAGCTGGTAGCACTGAGGAGTTGCGTTTTTTTTTTTTTTTTTTTTTTTTAATCAAAGGGAATTGGTGAATGACATGTTGCAAATGGAGACTTCTTTAAGGGACCATAGGCATAAAATATCCACCCTGTGTTTTCTTTTTTATAATCTGCAACGTGCCACCAACACATTAATGTCCCCTGCCTTACCATCCTTGTTCGTGTGATTAGCTGTCTTCAACCTCCATGTTTGAAGGCTAATATAATTTATGATTGAAGGAGAATAAAATAATTAAAAGAGCCAATGAACGAGCTTCTTGATTCAGGCTGAATTTAGGAAGAACCTGAATAATGCGTCAATCTAAACAAAGGGAATTAAGCTTATTTGAAAGAAATGAGATATGATAGGATCCACAAACAGCCCCAGGCAATGATGGGCTACACAAGACAGCATAACTCAGAGCCTGGTTTTATGCTGAGAGGTTTGAATCCTTTGCATACATTTTCATACTGGTGATATGTTTATTCTTTGTCAAGGCATGTGCTAAGTGTTGTTAATGAAATGTGACACAGTTGTCTGCTAGTCTGCTGAGCTTCAATAGATAAATCTTCTTATTTCTGTGTAATCACAGTATAGAGGTCCTGAAGAAGAGGCAATAGAGAGACAAAGGCCAAACTAAGATAAGGTTGAATGACTAGGGCATAGGTTATAGGTGACATTTAAACATCCAGAATATCCCAAGTTACAGTCTGTCTTCAATACCAAGAAGGGATGCGTACAATGGAGACCATGCCACTGGGCAGTTGCAATTAAGGAAGAATAACAAATGGAAGGGGCATCTGATTGGAGGTCCCCAGCATGTCAATTGCAGTTATCCCACTATTGATGTTGAAGGTGCAGAAAGGAAATGCATCTTCTTACTGAAAAGCTGTGCTCAGGATTTCAATGTGCCCCTTCCTTACTTCTAGTGAAGGATGTTGACAGTCACTAGCATGTTACTGAATAATGATGTAAATGTGAATCCCAAATGACTTGATTCACAGTCAGTCTCACACTCCTTGACTCTGTAGCTGCTGCACACAGAGACAGAACAGGAAAACCTTGTCAACAACAACCTGTAAGCTTCCTCTGCCATTATCTCTAACAAAAGGAAAAAAGGTGAAAGCGGCATTGTTCAAAGCATTGGAGGATGCCCAGAGATTTTTATTTTGTGTGGCGCTTTTACTGTTTCTCTAGTTCATTTCTTTTTTGAGTCACACTCAAGTGAATCCCAGTTTTTTTCCAGATATCTCTTTGTCCCACGTAAAGGATTTTCTTCATAGTCATAAATAGGAAATTGGAGACATTTCACATCCAGTAGTGGAGCTCCACAGTGACATGGGCAAGCACGTGATTAAGTCACTGTCGCTCTGATGACACTTCCTGACTACTGTTTGCAGATTTAAAGTCACATTGATTGCACAATGACACAGAATATTCTAAAACTTCTCAGACTCATGGTATTTTTCCTAATTCCTTTGAAAATGATGTGATAATTCACATAGCCCATTCCTCAATTTACTTCCAGATGTTGCTCGTAAGACGATTTCATTCCAGGTTCAAGGAAAATATTAATTTACCCACCATCCCAGATGCCTTCTCTGGAAATGAGAACAAGACATATAACTACATTTTTTTTTAATTTGAAAGAAAGTTAGTTGATGGGCTGATAAAGTTTTATGTTGTCAGGTATATTTGGTAGTTTCTGGCCTTGGGATAGCCAGTCTTTTAAGGGAACTGAACGATGCTGGCAAGATTTCAAATAAAAATGAACATTGAATGCACTCTCTTATTCTTATGGTCAGTTATATAGAGCAAGGTTTTCCCAATGCTTTTTAGAGGTCTTCAAAGTTTGTTATTTACAAATCATAAATCAGCATGGGAAACTCCTTTGTGTGGGCATCTATAAGGTGCTCAAATAGAATGCTTCAAATTAATTGGGCTATCTTTGTATGACCTCTTGGCTTTTTTTTTTTTTTTTTTTTTGGTCTTAGGGGTGAGTCTACTCATACCTCATGGCGCCATCCCAGAGGAGAATTCTTGGGAGATTTATATGTCAATCAACCAAGGTGAACCAAGGTGAGTGACTGAGAAGGCCAGCATATTAATCGTTCATGAATATCCAGTGGGACTTCTGCCAAAAATCTGAGTTTATTGTCCAAATGAGAGAAGGGGGTCTCAGGATGAAGCAGTGACTATAAAGGAAACGCAGTCCTGCTTTACATCTTAAGGTTATTGGCATCTAAACAGGAGGCACCAAGTGGGAAATGGTGAACCGGTAGACAGATGCATGACCAGGAACTGTGCTTAAACTTCCCCACAGTGTCACCTGCAAACAAAATGAAATGACCCTTGCAGGTGCTGCTTGGTGCAAAGCACTGTGTGGGGTCATCAAATGATGCATTCCTGACTCCAGGTTCATCAGAAGGCCCACTCCTTACAATCTGGGAGACAGTTTCTTAGATGATTTTCCTAAGGGTTGGGGAAAAAAATGTGGTCTTCAACAGCTTTCAGGTCTGACAGATTTCAACAGCATTAAATTCAATTACGTGAACAAATACAAATCTTGTCACATACTCTTTTTAATGAAAGTAGCTGGTTATTTTCTTACTGCAACTCTAATATTTCTAGAAATGTTGCCTTCTTCCACACAAGATAAAGCTAGCTACTCTTTAGAAAGCAATTTGTCTCATAAACTGCATACATACCTCTGGCATTTTTAGTCATAACATCTTGGTTATTTTAAAATAGATTTTCTGTTGTTGTTAGTACGGAATACATGAAAGAAAAATACTGGAAAGAAAAAGAGCCAGAGAAACAGATGGTTGGAACAGATTATTTTAAATAGTGTTTTATACAGAAGGATTTGTGGGTACCTAGTGGTTCTGCCTTGCTGTTCTATGGGGGTTAAAGAGAATGCAAGACAATATTCCACTAGCTGGTTATTAGTGAATCTCTCAGGGGATTTAGCGTGTGCTTGTGCTATGACGGGCACTTGAGCTACATCTTCAGTTGTATAGAAATCATTCAGTACCTACCTGTATCCACGCCCCCTAGACACCAGTAATAGTCTAGATACAGATGGACAAGCCCAATTGGTTAGCATGGAACTTAAAAGGCAAAAGGTGCCCCTTGTAGAGGTGCTGATAGCTTAAGGAACCGCAGCTGGCAGATATTGGAAACAGACTAAGAGAGGTTAGCTTTGTTCTGGCATGCAGCACCAGGCATTGAACCCAGGTACTCAGGAAGGCTAGGCAAGTGCTGAACCAGTGAGCTGCATCCTCAGCGCAAGGGACAGAGAGAGCCGTGGAGAGTTTCACACAGTCTTAGGGAAGTTAGCTACTTGATGGAGGTCACTGTCTCACCTGTATGTTTTTAAATTCATCATTCCCCAAAAGTCAAGTGGCATTATCCCTCAGCATCCACAGAGGATTGCTTCTAGGACCCAACAAGGACACCAAAACCCCAAGATGCTCACGTACCTTCTAAAAGTGTCACAGGATATACGATTACCTATGCACATTCCCCATCATGTTCTCTGTCACCTGTAGATTACTGAAAATGCCTGATACCATATTATGCTGAGATTAAAACTCTGCCCATATTCAGTACAGATGAGATACTTTGATTTGAGGTTTATTGTCTCCAAATGTGGGAGCAGAGGCTACTGAGTACTAAGGTGAACCAGTCAATCTTCCCCGAGTCATGGCCTTCTGCCAATTCTGACTTCCCTCTCCGTTCCCTTCATTGTAATCGATCTTCTGGGTCTGTGCTCAGCTTCTTCCATCCAAACCCATCCCCAATGCCTTCCACCTCATTATGAGAGCCTGCCTACGGCTACTTCACATTTCTCCGAGACACCTAATTTACAGCAGACCTCCATCCCCATCTCTTTCTGGAAGCTTCCCCGTCCTAAGAGGTCAGGAAAAGAAATGTGCCAACAGGCATCAAGAATATGAGGACTTAAAATGCTCAAAAAATATTGGAGAGGAATGATTGCATAGGGCACCCTGCAATTTTAAGGTGAGATGGAATACTGCCTATGAACTCACAGAGTCTAATAACCTTGAAAGACAGGTTGGCCTAATGAGGTCACTTCATGGGCCACCCTTTGATTTTTAAGTTCCATGCTAACCAATTGGGCTTGTCCATCTGTATCTAGACTATTACTGCTGTCTAGGGAGGTGGATACAGATAGGAATGGTTTCACTAAGATTTTACATCAATGATGTATGTGTTTTCCTTCCTATTTTACTGTGGAAATGTAGAATGGTAAGAAGCCCATGTTTCCTATTGTAACCTGTCAATGTGTCCTGATGGAATGGCCACTCTGGGCTGCAGGCTAGCCTGCTTCCTTTGTCATCCTCACTCCCCCTTTGAGTGACACCAAACTATTTGCAAACTGCTGAAAATAGAAAATGACTTTGTGTTCCCATTTTGTGTTTGTTTGTTAAGCTGAGATAATTTTTTCTGTCTAAGAAGCTGCTTTAGATCTGTGTGTTCTTTAGCTTTTAATCTTCTGACTAATCAGGCAAAGGCCATTGTGATGCCTTCCTTTGTAATATCACTTGAAAACCCATTTTCATTTTATTCCATCCATCTGTCCGCATAAACTTGCCTCTAAATCCGGCACAGAGCAAAAATCTGCTGCCCCATTTCATCCCGTCCCTTTGTGTTGGGGGTGTGAGAACTGGATTTGTTGGTACTTACAATGTCACCACATAGAATACAGTGGATCTTACAAACACCTTTACGCTATATTTAGATTCAGACCTACCATGCCTTCCCCCTTACCATGCTTTTCTATTATCACCCTCTAAGTGCCCCCCGCAATGTAGAACTCTGTATGATCCCTCTAGGCTTTCTGCCTGGTTTCTATGGCTGTGGATAGGGAATTAAAAACACAAAACAGCCCTGTTATTAAAGGAAGATCACCTGGCCCTGTTTTCAGGCTTTGATGTGTGTGTGGATGTGTGTGGTGTTAATGTGTGTGTTGGTACATGTATGTGTGATTCATGTGCATACTTACCTGAGATGATGGCTTAAGGCGTAGCAGGTGGCAGAGGGCTACAGCAACGGCTAAGAGTTCACGCATTAAACTGTAAGCTGAGACAGAAAGAGAGCACTGAGGAGAGCAGGAGGATTTTGAAGCCCCTAAACTGGCCCACCTCTGCTGCCCCTACTGCCTGATGATACAAGGTGATAAACCTCCTCCACCAAGGTCACGCCTCCCCAGCAGTTCCATCAACTGGGGAGCAAGTCTTCCAAACATGTGTCTATGGGCAGGGGGCATTCTCGTTCAAACCAACACAGCTCTCAAAATGTATGAGGGTTGGAGCGTTTCTTATTTGGGCTTTTCAGGTTAAGGTATTCACTAAGTACTGTTGCAGTAGAAAGAGTCATGGGAATAATGAAAATAGTGTAGGTTCTGAATGCACCATATGGGCAGACTTAAGACAAGGAGGCAGGAAAGGGTTCTTTCTGTAGATGTCATCTGAGTCCTGTCTGAAAAGCTGAGAAAGGGGGTCTTAGTGGTATCTTCCTCTCTAGGGAAGTTTCCTGATGGCTGTATATTGAGGGATATGTGTGTGGGGGCGGGGGAGTCTTTGCCCCTGGTTAGAGTCACTCTGGTGTCACAACACTGCTTTAATTGTCTTTCTTCCAACCTCACTGCAGCGTTGCTACAGATGGGAGAACTATCTTCTTGCTATAAACAGACTGGGATAGAATGGCCTCCCGGATGGGGAGTGGACTGCTCCTTAGAAAGTGAATGATAATAGTATCGGCGCCTTCAGGGGAGATTTGCGGATGAGAAGCCTCTGTTTTGCAGATGGAGGCTGCATATTACCTAGGCCACAGGCTCCTGATCTTGGGGCTCCATGCACATGGTGCCTCAAGTACTGGCTCTCAATGAAGTTCACCTCAGCTTCTGTGCTCTCACTCAAAACATCTGAGCTTAAGTTTTTGTTCTTTGGTTTTTGTTTTATGTTTCCTCAGATATCATGGGTGGGAGGGGGATTTCATCCTTTACAGATTAACCAATTTCTAACCATTTTATAAAAGTCAAATTCAGATATTTAAGTAAAAGGATTTCATGTGGTGGCCCTTTCCAGCCATCCTACCATAAGAACACTGTATGTCACATTAGTCCACTCCTCCTCACCCAGCATTCTGCAGCCCACCCTGCCAACGACTGGAGAGTAGAGAACTGGACCAGAAAATTATTATGGGGAGCTTTCTTCTGGGAAGCAATAAAATGAAACCAAAGGCAAACATTCATTTCTTTTTTCCAATTACACTGTCATGTGGATATCCCAGACCAAATGCTTAGACCAGCATCGGAAATGTAAGTGATCTTGCTGACAGCTCTACAAAAGGACACATGTTTTGGCATTCGGGCACAGCAAGGATGGGATATTTCAGCTATTTTGTTTCTTTGTATCCTATATGGAATGATATAGTCTACCTAATGGGTACCAAGTTTGGAAACGTAAAACTAGGCCATTTTAAACACCTTTTAAAAAGATGCATACATAGTGGGTGCTGCTTTTAATAGAAGAGTGTGAAATGACATCAGATGCTAAGAAGGCAGAAGGAACTCTTGAATTTGAGAAAAGAAGATGGACTTTCTTTCCCAAGATGAGTTTCTATCATACTATCAACAGCTTCATGTGGGTTTGATTTCACAGCAGACACACACACACACACACACACACACACACACACACACACGCATACACATCAATGGGCACACACACATATAAATATACACACATATACTTTCTCCTAAACCTTGCTTATAAAGAGCATGTGTTGAGAAATGCCCTTGGCTTTATTTGGAATAACCTTATTGTTAGAAGGATAAGAAAACATGAATACATACATTTTTTTCAATAAGATTAAGAGAGAGGCCAGCTGGCCATTATAACAGATATGGAGGTTTACGACAAGATATGTTTGCAGTGAAGTATGCTTATGTCAAACTAATATTTGAAGCCCTTGTCCTAAAAGAGCCTCCCACCCCAGTGCAAGACTAAGCAATACATTACTCAAAAGCCTTGGCTTCTCGGAAGATAAGGCATTCTTGATCCCAGATTACTAGAACTACACAGTAGTCCCCATCTGACCCTAGCCACTTGAGCCAGGCTAAGAGCACTTGTCATTCACTGACCCTGACAGCAGGTGGCTGGGCAGGATGCTGCTGGTGCTGGTGGTACTGATGTTGCTGGTGCTTCTGATGCTGCTGGTGGTACCGGTGCTGCAGGTGCTTCTGCTGCTGCTGCTGTTGCTGCTGCTGCAGCTGCTTCACAGACAGTTTGGCTAAACACTCCCAGGCCTACCCAACACTATTCACCATCCAAACTTGGCAAACTCACTTCCAGCTGAAGCTACCCCCTCTCTCTGTAGGAGAAAAATAAAGCAGAAATATCTCATAGTAAGATGTTGTGGACATGTAGAATAATATCCATGGTTGGTGCTGTGAGTGCAGTTCAGTCAAAAATCGTGACATGTCAGTTGTGTTCAGTCCTGTGGACCAAGGAGAATATAATACCATAGACAGGAGGTGGAAGAGAAATGGTAGATTTATGCAACACAGAAGTGTTTGGGACCCAGTGGGTTTGTTGTTGGTGTTGTTTGTTTGTTTCATCTATATTTGTGGAATTGACAGGACTCAGAAGCTGATAAGAAAGTTGATGTAACTACCCCATTTGATTTCGGAGATTAGCCTGTCATAACACAAGGCCAGTTCCCAACTTCCCTGTATACCTGTTGAGAGACAGCATCTCATCTAGAGGACCCCAGCATCCCTCTCATGCATCTCATCTAGTGGACCCCAGCATCCTTCCCATGAATCTTATCTAGTGGGCCCCAGCATCCCTCCCATGCATCTCATCTAGTGGACCCCAGCATCCTTCCCATGCATCTCATCTAGAGGACCCCAGCATCCCTCCCATGCATCTTATCTAGTGGACCCCAGCATCCCTCCCATGCATCTCATCTAATGGACCCCAGCACCGCCCCCATGCATGCACATCGCCCCCTTTCTTCCTGATGAAACAAGAATATGACTAAAAAGAGAGAGAGAAAAAAATCACATTTTAGAGGACCATAACCTCAAAGAAGTTTTTTCTTGCCCTCTCCAAAGACCTAAGAGAATTGGCTATAAAATTAGAATTATTTATAAGAAAATTGCATTGGAAGGTATTCTCTTTACATACCAATTTATTTACCAGCTCCATGTTAGCAGGTTCGAGGGGAAAACCTTTGGGGATAAGGGCATGATGGCTGTCCTAGTTTGCTCCCTGTTGCTGTGACAAAGACCATATCCAAAAGCATCTTGAGGAGGAAAGGTTTCTGCACATCTGACAGCTCTCAGGTCACTGTCCATCAGTGAGGGAAGCCAGGGCAGGGACAAAGACAGGAACTGAAGCAGCATAGTGGGATGCTGCTTACTGGCTTGCTACCCCCTGGCTTGCTCAGCTTGCTTTCCTCATACCCGGACCCCCTGCCCAGGTTTGGCGCTCCCCCTCCCCAGTAAGCCAGGGCCTCCCACATCAATGATTAATCAAGACTTGCCTACAGGCAATTTAATGGAGACATTTTCTTAATTGAGATTCTTCTTCCCAGATAATTATAGCGTATGTCAATTTGAAAAAATAAAAAAGTAACCAGGACAGTGGCAAAACTGAGGGAAGAGAGATAATTTCCAGGCCCCATATTCCCAAGAAGTGACAAGAAGTGAGATGAACCTGAGATGTGGGCCACAGCTTTTCCAGGCCACTGCAGTGTTCCCAGAGGAACTGTTGCCAGTAGCGGCCACAGGGGACTGCTGGTGCTTACAGACAACTGTTGGCCAGCTGCTCACACACACACACTGTCACTGGGAAGTTTTAGAACCACTACTCATCTAGTTCATCTACAATGAGCCCATTAAGGAGTCTTATCTTTAAAATAATTCTAAGTCAGCTAAGCAAGTCATCTCTACCATGCATCGGATGATTAAGTAAAAAGATGTATGTTCTCTGTTTCTTTCCTAGGAGAACAGCTAGGGCATATGTTTGTAGAAAACTATTGGGAAACTGGCAGTGTCTCCCTTGCTGGGCAGACTAGGTGTCCGAGGCCTCCTGGTTGCATGCGCTCATTGTTGAATTGTCCCTGAAAATGCTCTCACAGACAGATCCAAGATGATATTGGGCACAGGCCCAAGTTCCTTACTAATTGCCTAGGTGTTTCTTAATGCCAATTAAGAAACTTGACAATCAAAATCGACCATCACACCGGTCAAGCTGTATGTACACATGCAGAGAGGGAGACATTATTGCCATGCATCTGAAAAGCAAAACAAAGGGAAATCCTAAAGGAGGAAGGATGGGGAAGGAGACAGAAATGTGAATTCTGTGTCCAGTTGATATGAAGCTTCAGATTTGGGAGACCTGGGATGGGTCACTTTCATAGGTGTTATCTACTGCCTCATCTTCATAAGTACAAGCCTGCATCTATCTATGTGCCCTTCTTGTGGAGCTATTGGTAGTGTCCTTTCTGTTCTTCCCAGATGTTGCCAGTTGGACAATACATTATAGCCTCTCTACAATTTAATGTCCTTGTCTCTAATCGTGAACATTTTAGATCCCTTCACTAATCTCCACATTGGAGTCAAGGGAGAGGGAGAGGGAGAGGGAGGGGTGGTGGAGAGAGAATCAATAAAGGAGACAGAATAGAAGTAAATTCACAACATAATCATGACAGGGTGGGGCATGGCCTAGTAAAACGAAATTTGGGTTCCTACTCATACCAGAAGGTATGGCGGTATCCTAAGTTACTGGCAAGAGGTGATGACATAGGGCACAGACTCTGCTTCCCTGCTCCATTCCTAAAGCAATATCCGGCCTTCCTAGGTGAGAATCTACCTGCCATCTTAGGGCTAATTGGAGTGTACTGATGACATGCAACACTTGTCAAGGTTTTATTGCCAACTCAGGCATTGACATTTCATGAGAAATAAAGAACTGTCGGAAATGAAATGGCATGGCCAGCTGAGGGGACCACTGAAAGTCACACTGCTTGGGTTCCTGTTAGTCCTGCCAAGAGCCAAGAAAACCTTGGGCAAATCATTCTTTTTCTCCAGACCTAAAAGTTTACATATTGTTAAGTATTTTTGTGATTGGGATAAAGATAATACAGTCACTTCCTATACAAGAAGTCCAGTGAAAACTGTACAAATACCATTTCCTTATTCATTAACTTCCGTTCTCGCCATTATGTGGCAATGAGTCCAAATCTTGGGCCTAGAACATACTAGGGAAGTGCTCTCCTACTGAGCTACATCTCAATGCCTCTTTTTTTTTCTTATTTTTATTTTGAGATAGGATCTCACTAATGATCCAGATTGGCCTTGAATTGATTCTGTAGCCCAATCATACTTTGATTTTAGATCTTCTTGCCTTAGCCTCAATGGCAGCTGGGATTACATGCCTGTACTGCCAGGAAGACCCAGCACTGATTTATGTGTCTGTGTTGAGCTCATATGTATACATGTTCCTGTGTATGTGTGCATGTGTACACATAGATGTCTCCGCATGTAGTGGCCAGATGTCAATACCCGTTGTCTTTCTCAGTTGTTTGCTTTCTGGGCTTTTGGAAACAGCATCTCTCACTGAACCTGGAGCTCACTAATTCTGCTAGACTGGCTGGCCTGGAAGCTCCTGGCATCACCCTGTCTCTAACTCCTTAGCTTTAAGATTAGAAGTTCATGCCGTTATCCCTAGTTTTTAATGTGGTGCTCTGGATCTGATTTCAAATCCTCACGCTTGCACAGTCAGCTCTTAACTGACCACAACCTCCACCTCCAACCCTAATTTTTTTTATTACATAAGCAACAGATGTTCTCTGGTTGCTTTAGTTGTCACCATGATGCCACCACACTTCCAGGCTTAAAAACCAGTCTTCTTTTTTACTTCAATTACAATAAAAATGTTAGTGGTTTGCTCTCAAGACCCTTATAAAAATCAAGCAAAAAAATACCCCCATTTCTAATGATTCTCTGGTCTGTCCTTTATACCTCAAAGTGCATTGTCTGATTCCAAGCAGTGGGATCCTGGTGGGCTGGCACTATGATTGGAAGATAGTGACCATTCCAGGAAGACAGGTAGCTTAAGTCACCTTGAACATGCTGGGTCGCCATACGCTTTCTTTGTTTGCTAGTGATGGATGAAAATGCATAACTGCCCTTGTTCCTCTTTGCTCAGGGCTCAGTCCAGGGTTTGAATTCACTGGATTGCTTTAAGCGAGTTTCGGAACAATGTTACTGAATGCATCAAATGCATGGCGTGTCCCTATCCGAGAGATTTGGCATGAATTAACTCTACCGTGTGACTAGGGAACTGATGGGTAAAGGTGATTCCTAAGTAATACAACAAAACAGGACTCTGCCAGTACTGGGGGAGTAAATCGCTGCCATTTGGGAGCTACATTCATTCTTTCATGCTACCTTGCCATGCGTTGTAATAAAAGGAGAAATTTATCAAATAGCATCCTAATGGACTAGAGGGGTTAATGCACCTTTAGTGGAAGATTATACTCTTTCCCCCAGTAAAATCAAGATGATTTTTTTTCACAAAGTCATTTATGTTGGAACATAATGCCAAAATGAAATACAGGAAAAGGTAAAAAAGAGAAAAAAAATTCATACACCAGTTGTCATTTTAAGACTTGCGTCTTTTCAGAAAAGTCTTCCCCCCCAAGCCCTGCCCTGCTTTCTTTTCTCCCTCACACCCCTCAGTCCACAAGCACTCCTTGATACAAATTGCCATCATTTTAATCAAAGTGCATTCGAAGCCCAAGTGAGCTCACAATGGGATGTGATTAGAGTGGTCCAGGGGAGTCTTTAATTAAAGATGCCTTTGACAAGATAACAATGGTTTTGAATGCTGTTAATAGAGCGAAGTGGAAAGTACACCTTAATAAAGTACACCTCAATAAGGGGAAAGTCGCTAGTTCACGGGTTTGATCGCACATTGTGAGCAGGCACCACATACTGTAATTATTTTTATTTGTGTGGCCATCTCTTTTATTGCCCATGCTGGAAGTAGAAATAACCTGTCCTATTAAGATATTTAATATATATCATTCTTTCCACTCCACGTAGTTATAGTCTAATAAAAATGCCAGAAGACACTAGCCCTCAGTGAGGCTACCTCCATGCTGCGAAGAAAAAATCCACACAGCCATGGGAAGACATGAACCGTCCACATCCTAGCCCCCTGGGTACAATTTAAGTTAAACCACCAGACCCTCCCAGGTGCCCATAAGGTTACGTGCAAACACGAGTACGTTTCTGGATAATGGAGCAGCGCCTCCAGCAGCTGCAGCATTGAAACCCTAATAATGAGCAGCACCTTGATTAGTTCTGCCATACCTGGGAGATAATGCAGGACAAGGAGCAGGAACAGAGGACACCAACATACAAAATGGTTCAACAGAACGGCTCCCTACAGACTCACCATGCTGTTCCCGGGAGTTGTGCCTGTTCTTCCCTTATGCCAAGGGATTCCCCAGGTATGACTAATGTGCATGACCTTGAGGAGCAGACACTGCGAATGATCCAGAAGGAGCATAATGAAGGGTCTTAAGAAGGCAGGCATGACAGAGTCAGGAGAGCTGAGACTCCTGTTCTGTTGGCTGACGGATGGAAGAAGGAACTTTGCCTCAAGCACCCTGCAGCTGAAAAAATACCAAGAAATCCTTTTAGCTTAGTGGGATCTCTGCTACTGAGAACTGTAAGAAAAGCTTGTTTTAAGCCAATTTGTTTGTGTTGTAGTAATAATAGGACAGAAACTCAGGTCTCTACTTGACCACTGTACAAATCATAATATTCTGTCTTCCCACGGCTTCCTCTGCTGGAACAACTTTCATGCCAGAATTTGCTTACAACCCCAGCTTTGGGGATGAGGTGATTAGTTCAGACATTCACCACTTGCCTGGCATGCCTGAAGCCCTGATATCTAATCACTAGATAAAATAAAATTCCCCACTTGAAAAATATGGCCCACGAAACAACTCCCACCCCACTACCCCATGCTCAATATTAACATACATACAATCACATACACTCACTCATACACACACACACACACACACACACACATTCACACATATTCACGCGTGCATACACAGGCACGCCCCCCCCACACACACACAGTCAGCACTAATAAGGTAGTAGATCCCTTTCCCAATTCTGCCTCAGAGTTGACATGTGACATTGGCTTCGTCTTGTCCCTCTACCCAGCAGCATCCCAGACACGAAGCACGCCAGAACCTGGGCCTGATTTTTCCCTAGGTCTTCCCTGACTAAAATGAAATAAGATTCACATTTCCTCCAGAGAAAGCTGTTTCCCCATTCAAAATGTAAATGAAGAAACAACTTACTAGATATTAAAAACTGTCACGGCAGCATGATGCATAGGTCCGTTCCTCTCCCTCTCTCCTCACTCTTTCACAGCGAGGCATCATTTCGCTTCTAAAAAGCCCAACACTGCATGAAAGATGAGCCTTAAATTGTGTCTAGGAACTGGTGATTTGCACATGATTTGTGCTTCCTTTAGTATATTAATTGGTAAACACCCTACGAATGTGTGTGTAAACTAAAGTCTTTTAACATATGCAAACAGTTTAATCTCTCTCACTATGGTGCTGCTCCCTTTCAACAAAGCTCAGACACTCATTCCGGGTGTGCAGCTCATTCTCCTCCCACCGCCTTCCCCTTTGTGCTTTCTTCTTCCCGGGATTCTGTTTTAGATATTACCATGTGGGTGACCCAAATCTCTAAATCCTTGTATGGTAGAGATACACTTCAGTCCCTCGTGATTTGTACACGGGGGCTGTTTTAATCCAGTGTTCTAATCTGTGCTCCCTGACTAATGGAATACAGTAGCTTGATGAGCTGTGGCATTATTTCCAATCATTGCTAATCAACCTCCAACCTGACATCCCTACTTAGGAATAGCTGCTGCTTACAAACTGGAGATGGAAGGGGTCGGCTACAGTGGAACGCTGCTAACAGTAGTAGCATCAAAGACCTTAACACTGAGCATTAAACTTGACCAGCATCCGGATTCCATTTTGGAAGCCTTCCCTGTATTTTTCAGAAGACCAAGTCCCTTATATGTCGGGTTCCTTTGAATATTTTCTTAAGAACAGCACAATTTTTAAATGTTAGTGCCAGGGACACCTTGTAAGTTAAAGACATAAGAATTCCTGTCCCTAGTCCACAAACACCTAACAGAACCTTTCCTGGAGGTATCCAGGAATTTAGAATTAACTTTGCCTCCTGAAGAATCCTGAGCCACATTCCTGTTTGAGAACCTCTCGGAGAGAGAAAGTGTGGACTCTGCTGTAACGAATCTGCGATTTTGCCCACTTTCTCCTCTCTTCAGCTCCTCACTACCGATAATTTCTGTTTGGGTGCTTGCTTTTCTCAACCTGGATGGGAGTCGTGAGAAAAAGCTTTCAGCACATGTGTTCATGATCTGAGATAAACTCGTGAAGAAGGCTAGCTTTAAGGAGCCCGGCTCCCCTGCAGGTCTAGAGTGTTGCTTTCCTGGGGGATGTTTGGTAATCTGTGGGCAGAGCAGGACAACAACCAAACAAAAACAAACAAAATAGCAAACTTGAAAACCTAGGGGCTTCGCCCCACCATAGTGATTTTAGTACCCTAGGTCAGAATGTGGCTTTTAATGAAAGGGAAGCAACTAGAGAGGCAGTGAGCACATTGGGTCTGCTCAGCTGAAAACTCTGAAAGGCTAACACAGCCTTGTTTTCAGGGGTCTAGTTTTAGTGCTACAGCCAACACCTATCTGCCTTTTATGTCTGTCCCACTAAAATATGATTTAATTATGTATTGACCAAAGGTCTATCTTTGGTCAAAACTATCATCACTCTCCTGTCTGGATTCCAGAATGATACTGTGGGTAAAAGTGATCAAACCTCTATTCGTCTATAATCTAGGCCATAAAGGAAGAAGGCAGTGGATGGTGATTACCAGGCACAGCAGGGCAGGCAGCAACCAGGAAAACCTCGTCTCCGAATCTCAAACTGGCTGTTTGGGTTTGAATGAAATGATTCTTTACAAGTCTAATATCGGATCAGCAACTGTTGGGTTAAAAAAACAGAATATCTTAGCACCTAATCCATCTCTGTCAAGGTCATCAATGTTGGCAGTGGTGCACAGATAGGTGAAGGGAATGCATCTCCATTGGGCAGACAACACTACCTGCAGCTCATGTTTCATGCAACAGAATTCTGAAAAAAAAATTCACCTGAATATCCTATTTCCATTCAATCATTCGATTTCAACATCTTAAAATCTGAGTAATGAAAATTGGAGACTGGTAACAGAATTTCTGTCTCCTGTGATCAGACTGTAAGGGCCAATGTATATTGCCTTTGCTGTATTCTCTCCCTGTATGTTTATACAAGTGAGTAAAATACATACATGTACACATGAATGAAAGGTTCATAATCATTATGAACAAGATGCCCCTTTATCCCAAATACATCAGCATATTTAACTCCAAAGCTGGAAATTATCTTTTGTGACCACAACATGTTTTTCAGAGTCAGACAATTATCACTGATAAAATACTATGACCTATTGAACAAACCTTGTATTTATTTCATCTTTTATCAGAATAAGGCTCTTCATGGCAAATGAGAACCCAAGATAGTCCCTTGTATTTGATTGCCATGTGTCTTTCGTCTATGTGAAGCTGGAGCTATTCTGTCTTTGAGTCTCATGTCAATGAAAATTAAGCCTACAGAATGACTGTGTTGTACACTTTCCAGCAAGCTGGGCCCCTTCTCATGCTTCCAAGTACAGAGATATAAGTTGTGCACTTTGGGAATGGTCAAGAGGGGATGCCAAGTTCTCTGCACTGTACCCTATCTCAGGATGCATCCTGTCTGTTGTGTTCACTACTGGCAACATTACGGTTGGCAATCTGTGTCAAGTTGCACACGGCAAAGCACCCATGTAATGCAAGAGTTGCCTTTTGTAATTAGCAGGACCTCGTGGTAAGTGTTTTGGATCTATGTGGTTCTTCACACATGTCCAGGAGGTTTATATTATTTCTAAATATAGGGTAGATCAAGAATTACTCTGGCTAATTGGTGATGGTTTCCTACCTTTATCCTTTAATCTTTCATTGTTCCTAACTTTTCCTTCCTGTTCATTAGTCTATATCAGTAGTTCCTATGCATTCTTATGTAGCTTGGTGTGTTCTTGTACTACGTACTTTTATTTACATTGAGTCCCAAAATGTTTCAGATTTGATCATTGGTAGCCCTTTCAAGCTGGCTTCTGTGTTCTTTTGAGCAAAGTTTTGAGGGTTTACAATCAATCCAGCTAGACACCAAGAATACCATAATGAACAAAACATTATTTTAAATCTCTAGCCTCATGGAGAGTAAGTATGTCTTAGTTCAGGGTAACACAAGAACAAATGAGCAAACGGGACAGTCCATGAGAAGGCACTGAGCAAAAGGAATGCTTCAGCCCGCCCTTGGGGTAGGGGATGTTCCAGTTCCCAGGGCATGGGGAAGGAGTTCCTCATTAGTGGATGTCCCTTCCACAATGACCTGAACAGGACAAGGAGTCCGATGGCTGTCTGGAGGACATGTCTTTCAGGCAATTCCTTGAGGTCAGAGCCAACTGGCATGTGACTGGAAGGCAAAGACAGAGCAAGAAGACCAGCCTTGTGGCCAGAGTTCTTTAACTGTTGATGTACATTCCTAAGGCTGTGAGCCTTTTATTAAAGCTTGTATTGATTGACACATTGATAAGTTACTGAATAAATGTGTGTTACCTCAGCTAACCATATATATATAAAACCATATATATAATCATATATATAAAACAATGTACACGTTATGTAACAAAGGTCCCAGGCAACAAGGTTTTTCAATTTGGAAAGCATAATAGGGTTGTGATGTGACGAACTAGTTTATATTATGGTTCTGAAGTCACGGCCATTATTAGTTGCAGTTATTATTAGCTTACAGCAATTCTAGAAAAAAAAATGTGTTGCCTTTTCTCCTAGCAAGGACATGAATCCTGCCTTGTCATACATTATATAATGTGAGAAAATGCAAATGCCATCCAAGCTTTCCTTATAAAGCATCCTCGCTGTCCACACTCAATTAAAGGTTTCTCTCCCTAATCCTGTCCTTAAATGTCCTGAATCATTATCTGTGACTCAACTCGGATCATACTCTCCATTTCCATCTTTCCTGGGGATTGTCACAAAAGCCAGAAATTTGGTCAGCAATCTCTTGATGGCAATAGAGAAGAAAGATACAGTCGGCTCACAAACCACAGGAGCTCTGAGTCAGAGATTTAGGGCGGTTCATCTGCATCCCTTTGACTGACATTTCTGTGACCTTATACAACAATTGCATGCCTTCTCAGGTGTGCCAGGGGTTTTAATTAGTATTTGTAAGTCTCCCTGATTGCCAAGGAAAGACAGTGACAGAAAAGGGCAAATTATTATTACCGATGGAAAGAAAAATGGAGAGATTAAGTTTTGTTCCACCACCAGAGAGATGCCATTATCTACAGGCACTGTTTTCAGAGAAGGAGGATTACATATAAACTTTGATTTATTGGCTTTACACTAATGGTGGGGTCCAAGGCCCGTGAAATGCAAAGTCCCAGCCCTCGAATGAATACTCAGTGTACTGTGGCTGCGGGTGCTGCTCCTCGTTCCATTAAGACTGAGAGGAGTCTTGCTATTCACAGTGAGTGTCCGGGTTCCTCTAATTAGCTGATTTCAGTTCATTTGGCATTAAATAATTCCCCCAGTTCCCATATGTTTGAACAATATGTTCAACGAGGGGGATGATTCTCTGAAAGCAATTAAATAGTTCTTTTAGGAAAGATTGTCGTTTGTCACTCATAAGCATCCCTGCTTTTCCTGTCCATGGTGATTGTAGATGGCAATTATAAGAAAGTGCTTAACCCTCTCTAATAGCCATTGGCAGCCATTCATACTCAGGCCACCACTGTGTGCTGAGAGCTCACACTTCAGTTTCACATGTTTTTCAAACCTTGAGTATATTGTTCTAGGCTTTCCAAAGCGTGTTTCCTGCTACTAATGCAGCGTTGTAATCTCCCTTGCTGCTCAAATGTAAAGGCAGGGGGTCTCTTGGCTTAGCATATGCTTTATTTGCAGAGAAAGAGCGGTCCTATTTGGACAATTTGGAATAATAATCTTTTTAAAGGCATTATCAGGGCTTCTTGAGGAGGGAAGGTGACCAAGTGATCATGTTCAGCTCTGTCTTGGATACAGCAGATGTAGATGTAGGGTAATCCTTTTCTGTTATGTGACCTGGGGTTAGTGCAACGGAAAACTACAGACCATGAGCCCAAGTGTGGCCATGAAGAATTTGAGGCAGGTCAGCGGATGGGAACAAAAGGGATTCAGAAATTAATAGCATCTAGGTGATCTCCTCAAGAATGGTTTGCCTCCACAAGACTATGGAACCAATTTTATCTCTGAGAACCAAATTTCAACTTTACGCTTCCAGGGCTTTCTCTGGGGGTGCAGGATGACACATTTAAATGTATTTCAGAATGGAGAGAATTGAAGCTTTGGTAGTACCTGTCTGACCTGTATCTCAACATGCTTCGCTCACCTGTGAGTCCGCAATGACGTTATTGACTCTATCATTCTCTTAGTTCTAACTGAACACCCACAACACAAGTGAGGGAGTTGGGAGAAATGAAGTGGGCTTTCTGTTATGTTATTTTTGCTCTTTCTGGGGAGAACTGAGTAAATCTGAGGGGTGGAGGAAGACTTAATGGCCCAGTATTCCATTCCCAATATGGGTGGTGTGAAGGGAACTAGATAATGAAACCGAGGGAGTCAATGAGGTATGACCCCTTTCCTGAAATTTCACATGGGTTCGTCTGTTCTCCACTAGTGTTTTCATTGTAAGTAATTCACAACATAGGAAAACCTGAACTCTAGATTTGGGTGAAATGACTTTAAATTAGGATTGGAAACAGAGTTGAAAATTAGATATCTTGTACATGATTACATACATTTATAGCTTTCCACTGAGAGATCAGTGTGAAAATATTATAAAACTGATATGTTTGTACATTGCAGAAATAAATGTTTTTAAACCAGAATAATCGTGTCTAATTTGTATATACTCAAGGTAGTGTTTTGATGCATAATAGCTTGTTTCCTCATTTGCTAGCAGTAAAATGTTATTAAACGTGTTATTTTGAGAAAGGGATCTGGTGATACGACAACCAAGTAAGTCAGATCTGTACAATTTTTGGGATTTATCACCGATAGGAATATGGTAATGAGAATGATAATTGAGGAGTTTGTTAACGAGAATGATAATTTGTTAGCTGGTATTGGCTCTGCAGGTGCCTTTTAGGGTTCTTTGATTCCTTCCTTTATTTGCAAAGGACTGGTTGTCACTTTGTTGATTTGTTGAAGAAATCAGTGGAGACCTAACCATAAGTGAGTCAGGATGCCTGGGCAGTCTTAGGCTATGCCCCGTCCTCCCAGTCATTCTTCAGAGGGATCTCACTCTGCTTGTAGAATCTCCCCATCTGTAACTGAGTTCCCATTCACAGTCCCTCCTCTTTTACATGCTTCCCTCTCTTATTCTTTCTCCTTTCTGAAGCCTGCAGTCAGATGGATCTGAGGTACTCCTGAGTCCTGAAGTCACCTGTGGGCCTCCGGATATGCTCGTCACAACTCCCTTCGCGCTGACCATCCCGCACTGTGCAGACGTCAGTTCTGAGCACTGGAACATCCACTTGAAGAAGAGGACAGAGCAGGGGAAGTGGGAGGTGAGACGCTGCGTGGTTTTTGTATTTTTGGTAAATGGAATTTGGGTTCTATGGATGGTTTAGATTTCATCGTCACCATTCTTATGACGATGGATCATCTGTGAAGGAGCGAAAGTTTGCTAGTTGCCAAGCCATTGTGGTATGCATTTTATACAGTCCTCTAGGGGGTTGCCAGCTGGCCTTTTCATGTAATAATGAAAAAGAAAAAGAGAGATGAGCTATAATCCTGAATTATTGTTTGGTTTGAGAACTCAGTTGTAATTACCTGTAGAAATGCATACGCTATGTACCTACTTGTCGAGTTTCCAGACTTCCTCCTCAGCCATGTCCTTTTCTGAGATGACGTTACTCTGTGCCAATAAGGATGTAGCTCAAGAAAGACAAGCTAAGCTTTGAAGTATCTGGGAACACGCCAGGTGCCTAATATATGTTTATGGCGTTAGCAAATACACAGAGGATGATCACTACTGATTGTCGGTAGAAATCAGTACATGTAAGGAGATATATTTCAATCTGAGAGAGACAAGGAAAAAGAATGAGAATACATAATAGGAGGTTAACAGTCGGAGAAGATGAAAGGTGAATTGTTACTTTAAGCTAAGGCGCTGATTTGCCTGCCCGATAGGGAATTCTTTATGTCTATCTGAAGTCAGTTTGCATGAAACCAGGTGAATTATCTTATTGGAAGACAGTGACCTGCATTTGCCAGTCCTGGAATCTTGCCTCCCAGGAGGTACTTCAGGCAAAAGAAGGAAAAGAAAGTCATAGTTCTCTAGGAGAAAACACACAGTTGCTGCAATAGATTACATATGCTGGGCCTGGCTGTGTCTTGAGATAGTCCATTTTCTGTGTTCTATAATGTATTCTGCTATGTATTGGGTCCTGGTGCTGTGGCTGAAGAATATTTGGGGCTCTACAGTTTGTAGAGGGGTCATGTTGTAGTCTCCCTCCCCGTATGATTTGTTTTGCCTTCATTTTTACCGCTTTATTTCTCAGCTTTTCCTCACAATCTTCTCCATCCAGATGGTGTGAGATTTATGCTCCACCAAGCTGGTTACACATGCCTAAGTTCTTATCAGAGAGGGTGAAATATTCTAGTACATCTTATCCAAGTCATTTATTTAATGGCCCTCCGTGAATGATTGCAGGAAAATGAAAAAGGGTAAAGTGTTGGAGTGAAAATAAACATCAACTAAAGGGTATTTTAGAAGGTTTTCAAAAATAGATCTTTGAAAAAAAAGGAATAATAATGTAAGTTTGCTTATTGAGGTTAAGGATCAACTTTTTAAAAGCTGGTATTGAACAATTAACTAGAAATGGAAATTCCAAAGCAATGTTTTGTTATTGTTCCTATTAAAATAGACATGACACTGTACACAACCATTTCATGCATTCTTGCCTTCAGCAGTTATTTTAGTAGAAAACAACAATTTAACATTGATATTTAAGACAATAAAATATTCTGAAAAAGTTTGTTTATATCTCTGTAAACTGTTGGGCCCTGTGGTATTTCCAAACTGGAAGAATTTAACATGTCTTTCTCTATAACAGGAAGTGATGTCCGTGGAGGATGAATCAACTTCCTGCTACTGCCTTTTGGATCCTTTTGCCTGCCATGTGCTACTTGATAGCTTTGGAACATATGCCCTCACAGGAGAGCCAATCACAGACTGTGCCGTAAAGCAGCTCAAGGTGGCCGTGTTTGGCTGCATGTCCTGTAACTCCTTGGATTACAACCTGAGAGTTTACTGTGTGGACAATACTCCTTGCGCATTTCAGGTCAGTCTTTTTGTTACAGTTTTATTGTGTGTGTTTTGAAGATTATGACTGACTGTATTAGTTTCTTTTATGTTGCTGAGGTAAATTACCTTGAACAAAAGCATTTTGGTGAAAGGGGACTTCCTGGCTTATGATTCCAAAGGGAAAGAGTCTGTCATGTTAGGAATCACATGCTATAGCAGCAGAAGCAGGAAGCTGGCTGATTTTATTTCTGTCTCCACCCAGGAAGAAGAGAGTGGGAATGAGAAATGAGGCAAGGCTATAAACCCCCAAAGCCTGCTCTTAGTGATATATCTGTTTTAGCAAACCCAACTTTGGTTCCATATCTTCCCCCAAACAGTGCCACCAACTGGGGAAAAGTGTTCCAATACACGTGCCTATGGGGGACATTTGTCATTTAAGCCATACCAGCTTCCTAAATACCACTAGAGGGTTCTTCAGTGAAAGCTTGGGAGAAAAACCCGCACACTTTGAACAAGAGCTGTGTTACTGTGTGTCCTATGCAGAGGAGATGAGACAATTGGCCCTCAAGAAGGGGCACAGATTAAATTCATGAACACTGAAAATACTGTCTACTAAATTATGAAACCACCTAAAAGTAAATCATAATTCAGGAAAAACTGTAAATGTGATACAAATGTTAGAGAAGATTTTTTGAGACCGTTTTGCAAATCTTTATGAAAGGATAATATTTAAGAGCAAAAGACAGAGACACCTGGTCAAGATAGGCAATGGCACAAAGCACAGAACAGAGAATTGATTGGTTTGGGAAAAGCAGTAAGAAAATTGCCTGAGTCTACTGAGGGATGGAAAGGAAACAACAATGATAAATGATACCTATATATCACCAGGCAGTTATATACTATCCTGGACACAGTCTAATAATGGGCTATTAGGGCATAGGTAGTTCAATGTCCTTTTCCAATTTTGGTGCTTTTAATCATGTAAGATTCATCTTAAATTAGATACTCCTGCAAAGTATGGTTTATTAATAGCAGCAAGGATAATGCAGAACACTCTGAGGAAGGTTTGCTCATAGCTCTTCTGACACACCTCATTCCAGATCCCTACTATTCCAGTCCTGGGTCATTAAGTCCATGATGCAGAGCGTTTTCTCAGTAACTAGGTTTTAAGACACTGAACTGGACAACTCATGTTTACCAATAGAGGAGATGAAGGGACCTGAATCCTGAACATGAGCCAGGAGGTGACACCATGACAAGCTGCATCCCCAAACCTTCTTCTTTGTCTGTCTTGTAAGGAACACAAGTCATTGTGAAGGTCGTGCTTATTTTTAACTCTCCAAAGGGGCTTTTGTTTTAATATGTGTGGAATTTTGTGTAGAGTTCCAATGAAGCATTAATACTCATCCTATAATTGTTATTTTATATTCTTCAATTACCCTCCCTTTTGTCCCTCAAAGGAGAATGAGTTATAAGAGAAAATGCATTTGGGGTTCAAAAACAAAGAATGGATGACAAACTAGAGAAGTACATGTTGAGATTACTACATACACTAAACAGTTGTCTAAATGCACAAATATTTCCAACTAGACGATGTTTAGTAATTCATCTAGGTGCTAAAGGTGAAGCTCCAGTCTCTTGTGGATAATCTCCTGTTGATTGCATTCATTCATTGTCATCAAAGTCAGCACTCAACCAGCTTGGACATCCCGTGGAAGGGTAGTCCCACTGCTAACGTATGAACCAGTAAGACAGACATTTTCCTAGAGAGCTTATCCCTAATACTTCTTTACAGTCGGTTTTCATTCCCTTTGATGCAACCAGATTTACAGCAACTCAACTCTTTGGAGAGATGTGCATTTCTCGGGAAGTCCTAAAAACATGCTAAGCAAGCCCAGCTTGTAGTTCACTATCCATTACTGCTGGTCATCCACCCGTCTTAGTGCTAGGGAAAATGCTCTTCTCTCCTTGTGGAATCCTGGTGCCCTCCTTGCATGATTCAGGAGTACACCGATGTCAGTAAAATTTAGTTTTGCCTTAGAGATATGTTTTTCAGTAGATATACCTTTGAACCTCTCTTATTAAATCGTTTTACCCTAGTGGTCCTTCATCTCTCTAATTACCTAAGATAAAGAAGGTTTTCAAGCAGTAGCTGGTGGCACTTGTTATTGGAAGGTGTTTGTGATAGCTGTCATGGGCAGCAGAGGCCACATGTCCCTTCTGGGTTTCAGAGATGCAGTGCACAATCACCTTTCTGCACTATGTGCGCTACCATACAGTTACCGAGCTGCTTCAGGCTAGTGGCTGTAGGTTGAAACACACAAATACACATGGGCAGAAAGGCAGACAGACAGAGAGGGAGACAGCACAGACAGAGAGACAGAGACACGGACCTCTAGTCACTGGTAAGAAGCCCGTTATTCAATAGCACCATGGAGACTTATATACCCAACAGTCAGATGGGCCAACAGGTGAAAACCTTATCCTCTGATCCTCAAGGCAAGGCAACACATGCTCGTGAAGCACAGCTTTCAGTAACTCAAATCAGAGGTAAAGATCTCTAGCAGGGAAGAGCAGCTGGAAGCCAGGACTCCAAATGGTCCCAACACAGAGAAATCCTCAACCTGAAATAAATAACTTTTTTGAATCGAGATTAAAACATAACTTTAAGCCTATTTGAAGAGACTTCTTCATCTATAATAAAACCATCTAGTTTTGTCTTTTCTTTCTTCCTTCCGTTCCTCCCTCCCTCCCTCTTTTCTTCCTTCCTTTCTTTTTCTGTTATTTCCTCATGTTCTGTATTTTCACCTTGCTACATAATGTGTTCAGAACTTTCCACAGAGAATCATTGCTATCACTTTAATATAGAAAATCATCTGGGTTGTATTTTTATGGTTTTATATGTGATATTCATTAATACTTACCAACCCATTAAAACTGTTCCGTTTTAAGAAAGCTTCAACAATTCACTGTTTGAGCCTCTAAAACACTTCATGGTTATTATCAGCTAAAGTAGCATGAGCTAAAAATACTGTGTACATTGTTGGCTTCTTTTCTGTCACCCTCGCAGTAATCCCTACAGATACACAGAAAAAAGCTTCATTTGTACCATGTCCAAGACTATTAATAAGCAAGGAAAGTAAAAATAAAACAATAACATTCTGGATTTTGCTAAATACCAGTTTAGTTCCTAACTTTAAGTATGTAGTAAAAGCTGTTATATAAATAGATACAGTGCTGGAAAATATTCACATATTCATGTACTCATGATAATAGACATTAACTGTTAGTAACACATTTATGATTTTCATTGCATATATTCATTGTACATAGAACTGTTTAAGTGTTTAGAGGGCATTTTCATACAAGTATATAGTGTCTATTGAACACATCACGAACCCACAGAATCCCCTGACCCTCCCTATCTCACAACTCCACCTACTTCTATTAAACCCTCTCTTAGCTTATTTTCTGTAGCTGTGATAAAAATACCCCAACAAAAGCAATTTAGAACCCATAAATGACACAGCATACTGTACTTGTCTTCCTGAGAGTGTTTTAATTCACTTAAAATAATCTCCAGTTGTATCTTTTCTGTAAACAACATCACTTTGTTCCTTACAGCTAAGAGAGAGCTCATTGTGCATTCGTACAATTTTCTTCATCATTCCTCTGTATTGGGCACCTAAGTTGCTCCTATAGTTCACTATTGTTACTAGTGCTGCAGCAGACATTGATGTGTAAGGATCACTGGAATATGTTGACGTGAAGCCCTTCGAGTAAATACCCAAAAGTAGTATAGGTGGGACATGTGACAAATCTACTTTTAGTTTTTCTGTTTCTGTTTCTGTTTTTTTCTTTTTTTGAGAAATGTCTATATTGATTCTGACAGTGGCTGTACTAGTTTCCATTCCTCCCAACAGAATGTGGGATTTCTCTTTGTTCACACATTTGCTGAATTTTTTGTTGTTTATTTTCTTAATGACTGTCATTTTGACTGAGGTGATATGGGATCTCAACCTGTTTTTAACTTTCCTTTCTAGACAGCTAGTGAACTTGTGATGTTTATGGGCTATTTCAACTTCCTCTTTTAAGAACAATTTGTCCAGTTCTTCATCCCATTTATTGATTAGATTGTTTGATATTTTTTCCTCCTTACTTAAATTTTTTCTTCTGAGTTTTTTGACTAGATATTAATCTTCTGCCAAGCATATAACTGGTAAAGATTTTCTCACATTTTGTAGACTGTCCCTTCATCCAATGAACTCTTCCCTTCAACCGTGCAGAAGACTTTTATTTCCGTGATACCTCAGTTGGCAATTGTTAACATTGCTTCCTGAGTGGCTAGAGTCCTGTTCAGGAAATCTTTGCTTATCCCTGGGTCCTAAAGTGTTTTCTCTACTTTTCCTTGTAACAGTTTCTAAGTTTCAAGTCTTAGTCTTTAATTCATTTGGAGTTGGTATTTCAACACATTGTTTATTTAGTAGCAGTGGCGGTGGGGGTTAGGTTGACTTTGCCATCTGCATGCCACACATTATGTGTGTGGACATCAAAGGGCTAGTTGTAGGAGTTGGTTCTTTTCTTCCACCATATGGGTCCTGGGGATCAAGTTCATATCATCAGGCTTGATGGCAAACACCTTTACTCACTTGGCCAACTTGCCCATCCTAAGGCTGTTTATTTCACAGGGTAAGGGATAGAGATAGTTTCACTCTTCTTCATGTGACTATCTGAGTTTCTCAACAAGAGTGGTTGAAAGGCTGTCTTTTCTCCGATGTATATTTTTGGCACCTTTAATAGAGTTTATGTTTATCAAAATTAGTGTAGAATTTTTTTTCAAAGAGCATTTTGGCAGATATTGCCCATCTTAGAATTTCCGTCAACTATCACTATAATGAAATGTTTATCATAGTTAGGACACGCTTGTGACAACTGTTGTATTTATTGTATCTCAAAGAAACGATAACAAATATGCGCTCAGCTAGAGCTTGGCTCTCCACCAAAAAGGAAGGCTGCTGCTAGGGCATGGTTCTGTGTCATTTTTTCTCATTCATATCTCACTGGGAAGTTCTGTCCCATAAAACACTTAAATGCTGGAAGACTTTGCAAGAAGAGGAGCCTCCAGACCAACTCTTCCTGTCTGATAACACCTAATTATGGCCAAGCTGTTCAGCAGTTCCATCAAAGAATATTCCACTTGAGGAAGTCGAGTGAACAGACACTGTTCCCACCTGTTGGCCTCCCTTCATCCTGATTGCAGGGCTACACTGGGTAGAAACAGTAATATCTTCAAATGACACAAACGAAACAGTCATCTTGCTGCCTAAGATGTGTGTTAATGTAGGCTTAAATGTTTTAAGATCTGTTCTAATAAAGACATCTCCCACTGACTTCATAGGGAGTTAGATCAGCTCGGGTATGCTGCTAACCAATAGAAAATGTCAGCTGACTAGAGGTGAGAGAGGGGTGAGCTGAGAAACGCCACGGGGGGTCTGTCCTCTCCAAGCCTCCTCTGCAATGGCAGAACCATTGCTGAGGCTCTGCCTCAAGACTGAGGATTCAAGATAGATTTTCAAGGCAGTAACATTTTAATACCTGATTTTGTTACTACATTTTATGACACGGTGACATACACAACACGCACAGGCAGGCACACACACACACACACACGGTCATAAATTTTAGCATGAGGAAAGCAAAGAATTAAGATCTCATATCTTCATCTTAGGATGTAAAGGAAAAAAAAATAAAACAACTCATTTTCCCCCTTCGTAGCACTCGGCCCTTCTATTCAGTACTCTCGGTAATCATTACTTATTTGGCATTAATGTGGATTTAGAACCTAATTTCAAAGGATTTCCTCCAGATGTAGTTCTTATGTTTATCAATAACGCAACCTTGGGGAATATTGTTCATGTAAAGGATTTAACAGAAACCACCACAGCAACACAGTGTGTATATGTGTGTATGTGTGTGTAAGTTCAAACAGTTTTGTCTCATAAATATGTAAATTCAGCCTGACTCTGTTAGTATCCCTGAAGCATACCTGAATATTGCTGGCTGTCTCATTAAATCAACATAAAGAACTCAGTGAGCCACAATGCGCAGGTTTCTCCTGACTGCAGCTTTAAGAGCTGCAAGGTTTGCAGGCCTGAGTATGAAATGAAGAAGTTGAAGGCACAGTAAAACCACCGTCCAGAGCGTTTCAGGTGCATTTTATATACACAGAACCAGGCCTCCGTATTTCAGTAACAGCATTGTTTCAACTGGAGGGGAGATTTAACAGGAGGCAAACGGGACTGACTGGGAGGCCACGTTGTCCAAGTAGACAATCTAAAATGAGCTCAGTAGCGGTGTGTGCATGACTGCTTCACCAGTCCATATGTACTCGGTTTCAGTGGTTTACGTTTATAATACCATCATCACTCCATAGGCTGAGGCAGGAGAATCCTTAGTTCAAAGTCATCCTGGGCTAAATTTCAAAACCATATCAAAAAATGAGCCAACAACAGCAGCAAAACCCCACAGCTATTGAGCTCTTAAGAATATCACAGTGCACTCTACCCAGGATTGCAATTCTCTGACAAGGTCAAGATCTCCTATTGTAAAGTTCTTTGTACCTGGGAGTTTATTTCTTTGACTCTATGGCCAACTATACATTTATGAATATGCAAATATGGTGATTATTTCATGATTGGGTCTTTTCATTTAATAATTACCTTGGTTCAAAATGGATGTAATTCTTTAATATTTTGCCGAAAACTAGGCAATAATGTTAAAATCACATAGCTGGTTTTTGTAAATCAATAAGCTAAAAGAAAAAAACATAATTGCACTTATATTTAAATTATATATAATTTAAATTATAATTAAATTATAATTGTCTATAACAAGACACTTTAAAAAAATACACCTCTTACAACATAATTTTACATAACTGCATGTTTATTTTACAGATTCTTCTTTCTGTAGTCTGTGTATCTGTTGAGTCTGTATTGCATTGGTTGTACATCTGTGTTGTGTGTGTATGTTGTATATGTTTGTGTTATGTGTGTTGTTCATGGGTTTGTGCTGTATATGTATAGTGTGTATGTTACATACATGTGTATTGTGTATATATATATTGTGTGTTATATGCATATGGCATGTGCTTGGATGTGGAAGAGCATGCACTTGTGGGCATACATATGACCATCAGAGCAGAATGTCAGACGTTTTCCACTATGCCTTCCTTTCAGGGCCCCAAGTCAGGATCTCTCACTGGACCCAAAGCCTTTGGCTACGTATTCTGGCCATGGAGCTCATGGGTTCTTCTGCTTCTCACCTATCGAAGTTGAGACACATTATATTGGATAGCCATGCCAAATTTCTGTGTGGGTTCTCTGGGGATTCAAATCCTATTGCTATGTTTCCAAACATGTTTCTCATGTTTCCATTGAACTATCTCCTCGTTTCTATCCAACTTTCTGTATTTTAAGCACATATATATTTATATCCATATTAAATTATATATATATGTAAATTATATATATATATATATTAGACATACACTGACATATGCCATCCTATAACTATATCTTGCACCAATGAAAAATTATCTATGGTAAAGCAGTGATAGTGGTCTGACTTTCCCATGACTTTGAGAAAATAGTAAGCCTAGTGTAACGCAAGGCAAGGCTGTTTATGCAAAGAAATATTGGAATGTAATGAAGATGGACAATTCTCCCCTCTGTCATTAGCCATGTAACTTTAGGGAAATAACTTCCTTGGGAGGACCCTAGTTACCTCAGTAAGACCACCTACAAATATGCCATTTGGGGACATTAGTCATTGCGTATGCATATACATAGTCTCAATCTTGAACACAACATAGTGATCATATGGGAACTACTTGGTAGGGTGTGGTTGCATTGCTCCATAATCAGTGTCCAGCCTGAGCACAGCTCCAGTAGACACTCATTGGATAACACATGAAGGAACTGCTGATTCAATGTATCACAATGTCAATGTCTTACCCCACTAGGCATTTAGAATTTATTAGGATTAATGCTCTTTCCCCACCCCAGCTGTTTCCCACCACTCTGCATGAACAACACAGGTCACATATTATAACCAACTTTGCTGTCTCTGATGATGTGAAGTTTATGTCTGGTGTGGTCATTATTAGCCACACATATATATTTACATTCATTAAAAATAGAGTGTTGCAGTCACAACTGCCACATTTCAAGTTGTTCATGGTTCATGGTCACTGTGTTGGACAGTAAAGAAGGAGAACATCTCTATGTTCACAGCAAGTGTGCCACTGGTGTACAAGTCCCAAGAAGTGCTCTTCCCACAAGCAAGAGCTTCAGAGCATGCCATACTGCAGGAGCAGCCGCTCCACAACCTACTTGTCTTACTTTGCTTTCTATTGCTCTGATGAAAAAAAAACAACACCATAACCAAAAGCTATTCAGAGAGAAAGGGGTTGGGCTGGAAAGATGGCTCAGCAGTTAAGAGCACTGTCTGTGCTTCCAAAAGTCCTGAGTTCAATTCCCAGCAACCACACGGTGGCTCATAAGCATCTGTAATGAGATCTGGTACCCATTTGAGGAAGAGACCTGGTCAGTCATCTTCATCAACTTAATCATGAATGGGCTGCCCACTTCAGCATTACGAGGGCATAAATTTCATTAATTGTTTTCAATTGTCTCAGTGACAGTAAATTATGAACAGAAGTCATTAAGCTTAAGCAGGAGTCTGGAGTCAGAAACTGAAGTTGAGTCCCCAAAGGAATGCTGCTCACTGACCTGGTCCCCAGGAATATTATAGTTTTCTTTTTATGTACCCCAGGACTACATACCCAGGGACAGTTTTGCCCACAGTGTAATGGATACTTCCACATCAATCATTAATTAAGAAAATATCCAAAAATCTTCCCTACCCGTTGATGTGATTAGGTAATTTTCTCAGTTAAAGATCCCTCTTCCAGGTGACCCTAGCTTATGTCAAATTGACAAAAGTAATAGCCAGCAAACTACTTAGAAACATTTATATAATTGCCATTTTATAGTCAGGTGTTTAGGTCACATGTATAACCACATGGGAGATTGACGCAGGAGAATCATGAATTCAGACCAGCCTGTACAACTTGGTAATACCCTGTTTCAAAATAAAACATTTTTAAAGACAAGGATGTAAGTCTGCATTAGAATCCTTGCCTAATATATGAACTTCTGATACCTCAAATTCCTAGAAGCTTCAAAACTTCAAGGCAGGAGACACACCATGGGGCTGCTTTTAGTCTCTAATGACTGAAAGGCAAGTTGTCCTTATCCATCAGCTTGCTGCTCTTCTTCCACCTGATTGTAGCATCATGGAGACTCTAATGCACAAAGGCTGTGTGGCCTGGCATCTCTCCTAGCTCTACAAGGAGACTGTAAGTCAAGGATGATTTACAGATGGACCTGGGGAGGGCTCTCATTTCTAGTCACTGAAAGCCTGACTTCTGCAGTAATTTAATGTTTTTCAGAATACATATTTATCTAGCTGTTCCACTTGCCCTGTCAATGTAATTCTGGTCACAACAAATTCAGAAGCAATTAAGTGTTTGCTCAGTAGAACCTGTGTGGGCTTTGTTTGTCATGAGTGTAATTATGATGATCTCTCAGTGAAACATACAGGAGTGTTTACCTTGGAAATTTGATTTCTTGTTTCTGAAGTCAGGCTAACTTGATAAAGAACTTGTTTTGTTTCGTTTTATTTTTTTTCCTGGCCTTTTGGCTTAAAAACTCTTATGAACGCTACTAGAAATAAACACACACTCTATAACATTTTTTTGAGCCAAAAATGAATGTTAGATAATGCCTGCCTTAGTGAAGAACTGCAGTAGACCAGAGAGCACTTTGGCTGCCTGTATTGTGAAGGTGCACCCCTGGATGTAGTGCTACTACCTGGGTAATATCACATTCAAATGAAATCCATATACTCCTAGAAACTCAATGGCATTGGAATCAGTGCGGGGGCAAAGAGTTTTAGTTTAAGGAAAGTTCCAGTTAGTTTAAAAGTAGTCAGGAGGAGTACCATCAAGAAAACAAATACCACATGCTGGTTCAAGTGGATGGAGGCAGAGGGAACCCTGCTACACACTGCTGGAGCAAACGTAAGTTAATATAGCCATTATGAAAATCAGTGTGGAGGTTCCTCCAAAAAATTAAAAATGTACTGCTTGATCCAAGAGCAGCACTCATGAAGAAATCGAAGCCAGCATAACACAAAGATACCGACATGGCCTTGTTCAGTGCAACACGGTTCACAATAACCAACTTAGAGAATCAGCCTAGACATTAATCAGTGGCTGAATAGATAAAGCAAATGTGGCGTATATACACAGAGGAGGCGTATCCAGCCTTAACGATTAATGAAATTTCATTTTCAAGAAATGGATGAAACTAATGAGTATCTTGTTAGTGAAATAATATAGACTCTGAAAAATCATGAATTATCACACAATTTCTAGATTTTAAAAAAATAAGACATAATTGTAGCAAAAGGGCCTATGCGGGAAGAGGGGATCTTTGAAGGGAGGAGGGAAAGCAGGGTAATGGGGTTGTTATGATTAAAATAGAGGGTGTACATGTTGAAAATGTCATGATGAGGCCCATTATTTCAAAACAACAACTCAACAAGGACCAGCAAGATGGCTCAAAAGGTAAAGGCACTCGCCACCAAGCCTGATGACCTGAGTTCAATCTCAGGAACTCATACGGAGAAATGATAGAAATGATTCTTGCAAATCGCACCTCTCCACATACATACCCACACCACAGAAAATAAATAAATCTAAACAGGCGTGCATAACCTAAGCAAGAAAGAACGGTTGACTCTTGGTGGCCAAATGCCTATTTTTTTCAGCAGCTGCCAATCTCAAGTGTGGGGTTCTCTCTGGCAATGGAAGTATGTGTGTCTCAAGTGTGCACAGTAATGTACAAGAAGCTGTATTTTTCAGCATGGTTCTTCCTTTTCTTTCCTGCTCCGACAGGAAGTGGTTTCCGATGAGAGGCACCAAGGCGGCCAGCTCCTGGAAGAACCCAAGCTGCTGCACTTCAAAGGGAATACCTTCAGTCTGCAGATCTCCGTCCTTGACATTCCTCCTTTCCTCTGGAGGATCAAGCCCTTCACTGCATGCCAGGTACCGCCAAGGGAGCTTCTTACAGAAGCAGCTTGGCTGTGACCAGTACACCTGGGAGAGGCCTTCCTGTATGGATCGCACCTCCAAACTCTGAGCCATGTAACAGTCTGAATGGAAGGTACTGACCTAAATTCACAGGTGCCTTGCAAGTGGGAGGAAAAGTTCCTGCCTCTCAGGTTATGTGCCACTTGCTCCCTCCGTTTGAATTGCTCAGTATAGGTCTAAGATGGAAGTTGAACCACTTAAGAATAAGGATTGTGTGTTGTTTTTATTAAAATCAATCACTGTAAGACCTTGTTTTAATCACAGTCAGCAGCGAAAAAGCATAACGTCTCAGGATGATGATTTTGAGTGATAGCTGTGGCTGAATAAAAAGATGTTCCCCTTCATATGTGAAGTGCTTGCTGCCAAATGCAATGTGAAAGATGAGGAGATACCCCTAGTCAGAAAGCAAAGGCAAAAGGAAGCCTCCCTGGAGCTGTTTTTTAAATACATATACATACATACATACATATATATATATACACATATATATGTATACATATGTCTCTCAATAAAGATATTTTTAACATCTCAGTTATGTTTATCATAAGAAGATACCTGCGAAGTTTATGATCCTGACATTGAAGTCTGAGGCATCTCTTCATTGTCATAAGCAGGTCACCTTTGCTTCAAATGACAGGACATTTTCTTAATTCTGGAAGAGTTTCTGGGAGACCCATGCTGATCTGCAAATGCAGGGCATTTTCACCCCTGTATTTCAACACAGGTGCAGAGGCATGTGGATTTTTAAACTTTCCATTCTTGCAGCACACATACTCATACATGCACGCTCATACTTCACACACACACACACTCACTCAGACACACTCGTTACACTGATAAATAGTTACTGAGAATGGGAACCAACTACGTAGCAAAGAGAAAACACAGACATTCCATGACAGAGAAAGCTGGGCCACCAATATTTCTAACTTGTAAAACGCAGAAATCCAAAATTGGATATAAGTCTCTATTTTTCCATTTAAGTCTCATAAGTCTTACTTTTGAGAACCACTTCTCCCTATACAGTTTTAATACATTCAAACATCCAAAGAGACAGGAACATTTCTCTGGGCCCCAATTGTCCCCCCTTCTCTGATTTGACACAGTCAACAGATTTCCTGATAGAAGATTCTTGAATCAACATAGTGCCGGTGAAATTCAAGACCTAAATGTCTTTATTTTCCAGGAGGCAGATTCAAACTTTCTCTTTCAGATTGAGTTTCAGGGTATTGTTAAGACAAATCTTTCTAGCTATGTATGTATATTAATCTTTATAGGTTGTCATGGCCTCTTTGCACTGTGTCTGTTACAAGTCACTAAGTCCCAAGTCTCTATTACACTTAAGGCTTAAATACTGGGGAAAAAAAGGATGGATGAAAAGGCCATCCACTTGTAGACTCTTCAAAAATAATTCCAGAACCAGGGACACAGAAGGAATACCCTGAAGAGAACAGGACCGGAGATAGGGGTCAGGGGGTGGAGGTCGGGAGGTGGGGCAGGTACCTGCAGACCTCCCAGAATGCAACAGCACTGACCAGAGCCAAAGGGCACTGGAATGCAAGGAATCCAACACACTTTACTACTAGTGTGGATTGGAATCCATGAAGGTTGTGAACATGTATAAATATTTGCCTTCTGTAACTGAGCCTAGTATAAGGAGGGTCTTGGAAGGCTGAAAAACAGTTTCATTTTCCCAATGACCGGAGGCTTCCTACCAAGTCTTCATTTCTACTTCATTTTTCTAACCCCAAATTACTTTTCACCCCGCTCTTCCTTTCTTTCCACCACCCTTACCCACTAATCTCTGCCCATGCCATTACTAAGTCCCTCAGACTGTATGAGTGAGTATTATGCTGGGCTTAATGGCTAAACTGCATTTGTTCCAGAAATTATTAGATCAAAGCACTTTGGGTTGGATTTGTGGTCAGCCTACTTGGACCTGATGTGGATCATTGTGTGTGCTGACAAACTTGGTATAGATAGCAGAGAAAGGGTATTCAGTAGGGATTAGTGCTTAGGAAATAACAGGACGTCCCCGCTGCCCCATTTCTCTCTCTGGTTATCTCAGAGAGATGTTGTAGAAACAGAAAATCATGCTAGTCCTGAGATGTGGTCTGTTTTTCAACCACTAAGTCTCCCTGTCATCTTCCAGCCCAAAGCATGGGAAGCTGGAGGTGCTATTACTATCTTTTTCTGACTGCAAATTGACAGTCTGGGAATTGATATATTGCAATTGGCACACATTCCAATATGGTATCCTGTTTTGTTTTGTTTTGTTTCGTTTTTCTGGGAGATGGAATTTTCAAGGAACTACAACCCTAAGAGAGGGGTTCAAAAAATATCTGCCTGTCAAGATAGCAACAGCAGTATGACAGGTTGTTTTGAAACAGCATGAGTTAGGTCTGTGTCCTGAGCTCTGAGGAGATGAGGCCTGTGTTTAGGAGGATCACTTTAATTTCTCACCAGCTACTGGAGTGATCCATCATGGAGAAGGTCATACAACTTCTGCACGAGAGAAGGGAGAAGCCATCAGCAGCACCCACTGACCTTGGCTTAAAGAAAAACCTCTATCCATAATGCTTGCTTTCCCAAGTAACTCATTCTTTCATGCTCCCTTCCTTCCCAAGATTCAAGACGACCATAATTGAGAATCCACTGCAGCTGCCATTACCCCCTCCTTGGCCTACCTGGGAGATAACTAAATAGCCCTGCCCTCAACAGGTCATGGGACCTGATGCTTCTTTACTGTAATTTCCCTTTGTCTTTACTGACTCTGCTTTGGAAAGCTTTGATAAGCTTTATGGTGGCATTTATTTATTCATTTAGAACCAATAAAGCCCAAAGTCAGGTTGTCATATCCCTGGGATAAGACAGCAGTCTTTGCAACATGCTATGAGTCTTCCAAAAGTCAAAGTCTATCTCCTTCTAGGCTATGATTTGCATTCTCTCCATCTGCTAGGAACATATTGATAATGGGGATCAGAATGAAAACATTTCTAGAATTCTTTGACCACACAAAGCTTTGCTATACTTTTTCCTCCGCACAATTTCTGCACAGTTTCTCTCAGCTCAGTGAGCATTGTTGGTGATCTGTTTTTGTTTTGTTTTGGGGGAGAGGGTGGGTTTTTCTACCCCCTCTCCTCTTCTTTCTTTTTTGGGATAATGAAAGCAAAAACAATTGCCCTGAAAATACGCTAATCGCACGGCTTCCAGTTCTATCATTTTTAAATGTTTTGTTGAACACTATTGGCAGCTGCTATTCAAGTCAACAATGAAAAGCTATCCCTT
This sequence comes from Dicrostonyx torquatus, assembly GCA_028555095.1. NCBI lineage: Eukaryota > Metazoa > Chordata > Mammalia > Rodentia > Cricetidae > Dicrostonyx > Dicrostonyx torquatus. The sequence continues at coordinate 977,705 of JAQHUG010000227.1, read as the reverse complement.
TAGTACTGTCTTAAAAGCAGATTTCAGAGTGTTTTGGTTGTGTACAGTGGCACAGAGAGATAGGAGAGAAGACATTCTTATGCTGAGTCTCATGTCTTTCTACAAGGAAAGACTATCTGCAGAGAGGATTAATCTCCTATGTCCCAGTGTTTGGGGAAAAAATACAAGAAACTTGGCAAGTAATATGACAGAAGGCACTTACAAAGAAGTGGTCAGGACCACTGTGGAAAAAAAATGTGGAAAAAAAAGCATTACCAAGGATCCCAATGCACAGCAGAAAATGTAGATTTTGAGGGATAGGTTTTGAACCGGGCTCTGTCTAGCCCTGAAATCCAAGTGCTTACATTGTGCTGTACTGACTGAATGTAACTTGTCCTAGCAAAGAAATCCCACTGATTGATCGCACAGCTCTGTGTTGTAGTTGGTTTTTCTGAAGGAGACTTACAAAGTAGCTCTGCAAAACCAACTGGTGAAGAGGAGAGTTCATTTGAGAGATTATTAGACAGAGATGTAGAGAGTAGGGGCAGGTCATGAAATGGCTGATGCCTGAGAGGGCCAAGCAGGAGGCTGGATTTACAATGTGAGGCACTGAGGTCTTCTGTGAGCTATCAAGCAAAGGAATCGTGGGATAAAGGCCAAGTTGCTAGGTAACAGTCACATCAGTGTCTCTCATGGCTAGAGGTGATAGACCGTGATGCTGTTCCTGATGGATGCCAATCAACTGACTTCCCCTTGAATCTCCTGTGAGTCCCCACACCCTGCCAAGCTTGTCTAGTAGAGACTAGAGCCAGAAGTGTGTGAGGCAGGATTTATTCGGCTCCAGTGAGGTGTAAGAGGGTTAGGAAAGTTTGCTAAATGACCATAAAAGAGAGATGGTTAAAAAAAAAAAAAAAAAAAAAAACGGCCTAAGCCTAAAAAATGCCAAATAGCATTTGTAGAGTGACTACAGTGCCAGAGACTGATGCTGAGATAAATGCCAGGATGTAGTTATTAGAGCCCTGCGAAGGGAGATGACAGTCGGTCTTGTGCAAGCAGATGGGACCGAGCTCAGTGGGCAGAGGGAGATGTGTAGGAGGCTGAAGCGTTGAGTAAGAGTAACCCATGGATTGCAGAACGGGAGAAGGCTCAGGAGAAGGGGTTGTGAATGCTGTAAGGCATTCTTGAGGCCTCCTCTGCTCTCTCTGTTCATCTTTGGAGGAAAGTCTGACTTTTGCTCAGGATTAAGAGCAAACACAAGAAAAGCCCTACCCAGTTGTTATGTTCTTGCTAAGATGGATGGTAATTGTGAACGCTTCATTTTGTTCTCTCTTCTTCTCCAAAGCTTGTTGCTGTATCCTCTTTAAGCATAGCACAATCTAAAAATTTTTAAATCCATCTATCATTGATGCTTCCTCCAGAGAGGATCTGTTGCTAAAATCCCTTCCCAAAGGGAGACATAAACAACATCTCCTGTTCCTAAAGTCCCTATGACAGGCAGAGGCATTGTTCTACCAAAGTTCACTCTTTGAGACCAGTGAGTATTTATTGGGTTTCATTATAGAACATAGGTTAGATGCTTCTTACGGAGTCTGGGGTGCTCCACACCACAACAGGTTGCACCTAGAAAGCCCTAACCCAACAATCATGAGGGCTTCCCCATAGCTAAATCAGTGGAGCCTCCCTCCCCTAGTCTCCCTTGGCCTATGTGTACACTTGCTCCTCCCTGAGGCCACAGGCATTTAAGGCAGAGCTATATACAACTATGGCAGGAAGCCATTGGGTATGTAGGTAAGGCTTCGCCTGAGACTTCTATCCACAATGAGGGGATAGAAACAGTCAACAAGCCCGCCTGGGACGAACCATATGCAGAGCTGAACATCACAATACTATCCAAAATTTAGATTTATATCTCTACAGCTTTTAGAGAAAATTGGGAAGCAGATTATACAAACAAGCGTGAACAGTAGAGCTCAGGCAAAAGCACTTCCTCGAAGTGAGTAATTCCAACTGTAGCCGTGGTCTTCTCACACATTACAGGCCTAGCACCAGCCACACTTCAGAGTTTCCAGCTTCCAGTCCTCATACATCTCTTGCCACCTTTCAGCTGCAGCATTGCAGAAAATTTTATTTTTAGCAATGAAGGAGCAAATTAATGAGGTGATAAACAGAGAAAATAAAAGTGATGATGAGGGTTGTTAGAAGCTGGGCTTCCATGGTCATTGCTAAGTCCCCATTTGACAAGGAAGGAGATACTTTTTAACACATGAAAACAAAACAAAACAAAACAAAGAAAACAACAAAAGCAAAGTAAAAGCAAAATGCCTTTGTTAGCATACTCCAGCTAGTATTAAGGAAAATGAGTAATTTCCTTTCTAGTTTAGTAAAGCCTACATTTGCCATGGAGTTTTATCAGTCACTGAGCATGGAACAAAACCTAAATTGTTATTATTTCTCATTTATATTGTACAGGACCAATCATAGGTGATTGGATAGTTATGTCACTATGGGTGCCAAGCATGTTTGTGTCTCTTTCTGGGTTGTGTAAAATTGTATCAGATACATTGACAGTGTTTGTCCCTGTACAAGTCACAAGTCTACATGAGTCTGTGGTATGAGCAATTAGTTCTGCCCAGTCAACTTCTCAGTATAATTCTCACTTAAATGAGAAGATCACATTCTACTCCTGGCTTATATAGAAGGGTGAAATACAAAAATCCTTCCAAAGAAGATAAATTTTAGTGAGAAAAGGTTAAAGGTTTGTGTGTGTGTGTGTGTGTGTGTGTGTGTGTGTGTGTGTGTGTGTGTGTGTAATCTGAGCTCTTGCAGCATGGCTTAGGAATTCAAATGTTATCAATTGGAATTGACATTAATTACTTCTGTGCTGCCTGGCATATGTTGAAACATTATTTCTATAATTCCACCACAGTCACTTCGGCAATTATCTGTGCTATGATCACCACCATCATCATAATTGTTGTGACTAAGTCTCTCCTGTTCTGGTTCCTTGAAGCAGGGCTCTGCTCTTCACCCCCTGTCCTGTCCACCCTTTCCCACCACAGGAAGTCCCCTTCTCCCGAGTGTGGAGCAGCAACCGGCAGCCCTTGCACTGTGCCTTCTCCCTGGAGCGCTACACGCCCACCACCACCCAGCTGTCCTGCAAAATCTGCATCCGGCAGCTCAAAGGCCATGAACAGATCCTCCAAGTGCAGACATCCATCCTAGAGGTAAGTCTGGGATGTGGGTTCTTTGAATCCCTTTCGAAGGTACGGTAGGAATAAAGATCTCAGATGTCATGGCTGTGCTATTGTTAGGAACTTCAAAATGTAGGCTCTTGACTCTCATTTCCAATGCGGAAAACCACACTTTCTCAGGCTCAGAATTGAACCAAGCAACCCACTGAACAAGGAACCTCAACCTTTCTGAGAACCTAATCCAGGCTCTGTAGAGGGACTTTATGGGAAGGAGCGGGTACAGAGATTCTTCTACAACAAACAAGCAGTTTCCTAATTCATAGCAGACCTGGGACACTTACTGACATGTGTCCATGGTGGATCAGCACAGTAGTTGAGAATCAGGAGGCCATGGGCTATCGTTCAGCTGGTTCTTAATGATGCCTTAGAAGACAGTTGCCTTGCATACTTAATCTTTGGAGCCCCTCACCACCAAGTCCCCTTCTCACATCCATGTCTTTTTGTTTGTTTTGTGAGCCACTGATTTTAACATGTAAATTTGTCAGCATAAAAAAAAATTCAGTTTCAAGTTTTCTTCCTTCGAATGTGTATAACTGTAATGTATTATCACTTCCTTGCATTTTTCTTCCAACTCATTATTTATGCAAAGTGAGTATTGCTAATTCCCCAAATGGTTTTTCTGAGGACTGAATAGCTTTCCCAAGGATCGTGTCTTACAATTGATAGCTGTCTTAACTGATGTGTATGTGCACTATTTGCATTCATTATTGCCAATTAGCATTTAGTACTAAAGCAGCTTTGATGGGGAAAGTACATCCAGAAATCTGGGCAGGGTATTTTTAGAAACTCTTTCATGAACAGTCCTGGCATATTTAATGCAATACATTTCCCAGATAAAATACAAACAAACCTTATAGGAAACTTTTTTTTTCTTAGATTGTAACCTCTTTTAGTAATAGTTCATCCTGAAGTTAGAGGACTTATTTTATTTCTAGTTTTTTTTTTTAATTGGTTAAATTTGCTGACAGCTGCATGCATGTATATAATGTACTGGTTCTCAACCTTCCTGATGCTGAGACACTTTAATACCGTGCCTCATGTTATGGTGACCCCCACCCCACAGCCATAAAATTATTTCCTTGCCACTTCCTAACTGTAATTTTGCTACTGTTATGAATTATAATGTAAATATCTAATATGCAGGATATCTGATATGTGGTCTTTTTGGTGGTCGTGACCCACAGGTTGAGAACCACTGGTGCAATGCACGCTGGTTACTCATTTCTCATACTTCATTTCCTTCCCACTCCTGTCAGCTGCTCTCCACTAAATCCCTTCCCCAAATCCATGTCTTTTTGTTTGTTCATTTTGTGGCCCACTGGTTTTAGCTAGGACCATCTGTTTGACCCATTCGCATGTGATGGGTTCGTTAGTGAATACACAACTGAAAATAGTTACATCTCTTGCCCAGAACCCATCAGTAACCAAAAGTTCAGCAAGCAGGGGTAGGGCTCTCTGAGTCCCTGCCTAATCCATGATTGGCAGTTGACAGCCCCAGTCTTGGGCAGACCCTGCACAGACAAACAGCTGCAGCTGATGTGAGATATGTTTGCAGTGACTGTATCATGTTATAGCCCTTCCTTCCGTTTTGCAGCCCTTTGTGGCATCCCTGCACCTTAGAGGGAGCAGTACAAATGTCCCATTCAGGGCTGATCACTCATCTCCATCACCCATCCTCACCATCTTAAGCAGTCATGAGTCTGTGTTGACTACTGTTCACTGCAAAGAGAAGCTTTCCTGATTAAGTAGCATTTATCTATGGTTAGAAGCATAAATATTTAGAATGCAGTTTGTCACCATGACAACTTGGCTGAGCAATATTAGTAAGTTCCCCTCTGGGGCCTATGACTCCCCAGCCATGGATTTTTCAAATGAGAAATAAAAGAGAATCCCCCCCTCCCTGAAAAGCAAAAGCATCTAATTTTCAAGTGTACCAATCAAAAGGCAGAAGAAAGGGGCATCAGACCTGGATTATCTAACATGTCTATTAACAGGTCAACCAAAGAATTCTAGGCTTGAAAACCTTGGTTTTTTTATAAGACACCTGGATGCTGGGGCTCAACTTCTGCTATTGAGGAAATTTACAGAAGGACAAAATAGGAAGATTGGTATGCCCTAGTTCTTTTTGTTATTGCTTAACTAAATTCATGAAGTACATCAAAGGAAAATCAGCCAAGAAGCCCAATCCTTCCTACCTTTTGTTGTTGATCCCTTTTCTAATGATTCAAAGTTTTCAGTGACATTGAACCATCAAGAAGACAAGCATCACTCTCTCTCTGAACACTGGGAAACAAGTATCAAAATAGCATCAGATATGTTGTTGACTGATAATCATTGGTTCACAGCCTTCTGCTTTTAGATGCTGTACTATTCTTTTCATTCTGTCAAGGATTGGTTTATTAATTGCTTAAAGTATTATGGCAGGAATTTGGCCCAATCCCCGAGCATCTTAGGCATGTCTAATTTGATAGCATTTTCTGTGTTAGAGGACAGCTAATGACTTTTGAAAGCACCTATAGTTTAGGCTCTGTTTTATTTGTTTCATATTTGTCACATAACTGTTATGGCCCTGTGGATTAAGTATTACTGCATTCCCAATTGTACATGATATATAATCTCAAGGAGGTTACTCTTCTTGGATGAAGATGCTGAGTTAATGAGATGTGCAACCCCAGTGCAAACTGAGAGGCTTGACTTCAGGCTCAAAGTCTCTACTTACTTACTACATTATTTCAGGACCCCAAAATGAGCCACATTATGACCCATCATGCAAGTGTTCAACTTGGGAGCTCAGGCACTGGTGGTAAACATCCTAACACCAGTAATTTTGTTCTTAAAGACACAAATGGACTGATGTGATAATTGAAAGATTCTTATATCAAAAAAAGAGAAATCAGAACTATGGTGATATCTTGGTCCTTAAAGAGCTTACTGTGCAAACATGTTCCCTGAGCTTACTTCCCAGAGCAAGTGTGGTGCCGTGTGATTCTAATTCCAGTTCTGGGGAGACAGAGATATACAAATTTATAGAACTTACTACCACCCTACCCTTGTAGGTAAGCTCTAGTTCCATTGAGAGATCCTGTTTCAACAAAACATAAGGCAGATAGTTTTTGAGAAAGAAACAATACTCAAGATTGTCCTCTGGCCTCAACACACAGACACACACACAAAAATAAAAGCACATGCACATATGCCAACACACAGAAGAAGAAAACATAGATTGCCAGTTTTTGGGCGATGGAGTATGTCAGTGTTCATTTTATAGGTGGTCAAGAAAAGAATGCTTATCCTGCGTGTGCCATCATTGAACTGTCTCTCAGTCTTCTTCCAATGAAAGGACACAGTCGGTGGTCAATAACAGCTGTTGTCTTCCTAAAATTGATTTTCATAGTAAATGGTTTAAGCAAAGGGATAAAGATGGATAGTGCTCAGAAACTGATTACTGGGGCCTCCCAGGAAGGTGACATTCTAGACATGAATGACTTGGAATACTAGACAATTTTTGAAGGGAGGTCACACTTCCTGGTCACCAGGCTGAAAACACTGACTTTAGGGGTTTAGGAAATTTAATAAATTAGCCTCTAGGGCTTATTGAGTAAACCCGGTCACAATGATATGAACTTTTGTAGCTTTGGATAGATATCATTGATTTTTTTTTCTTAATCTTGTTCCCCTAATCCCTATGCATTTCAGCTCAGGATCTTCATTCTTTGTCTTCCTTGAGTGGGTTCTCTTAGTGTCACAACTTCCTATATTTGACAGTAACCATGGGGAATGTAAACATGTATGTTCATGGGTATGTATGTGTATTACATGTCTAAGTCAATGCAATGATCATACTCATTGAGACATTGATTCTATGTACTATTACACATGTCATTTCCCGTCATGTGTCTGCCTGCACTAAATGATTTTCCAAATAAGTACCATCTTTGCAATGACACTTAAATAAAAGATTTTAGCCAAAATAATACACCTTTTTAAAATTTATGTGGCTAAAGTTATATGTCTTTAGTAGCAATGAATTCCTTCCTCTTAGATGCAATCCTGTCAAATTATATAATGACTACTGGCAACTGATGCTCTCTCAAATCAACACTGCCATCCATCTAAACCCGTAGCCTGGAACACTCTAAGGAACAGGAAAGAACCCTCACATAATTTATCCCATCATTTTTTCCTAATATAATATTATTGAAGACAGTTTGGGGTAGAAATGACTTAAATGAGAATCTTGCATGTTACAATTTCCCCTTTAAGCAATTCTCTTATCTTTCCTCCAAAAGTAGTGGAAGTTAGGGGATAATTTGTCTGCTATAAAATAGAGCACTTGGAATCTCTCGGTGATTTACAACTCCCTATGCAAGCCAGGTAGCAGCCGCTTATCTCAGATGTACAGAGCATGAAAATCTACTGTTCCTTTGCATATTTAATTTAAGCACTCAGAGAATGGGATGTACCTACAGCATTCTTATTACTTGGTTCAGATGTGTTTTAGAGTGCATCATAAATGTTTCATAAAATGCCACCCTGGTAGAAGGGAAAAATTTAAGTTTGGAAATTTTAAGAGTGAAATGGATCCACTTATTAAAGTGTAATAAATTTGAAAGTGCTTAGTTTAAATTCAACCTCATATATTCTATTCTTCAAAGGAAAACCACTTTCTCCTACTTTGTTTTCTGCTTCAAAGTGGCTTCTCTCTTGCCAAGAGATTTCTTGGGGGTTAAACTATCCTAACTTGTCTCAATGCGGTCTGAGATCCAGTCTGATTATTTTGATTTTGAAGACTGCAATTTGTAGGTGACTGCTCAGTTGGTCACATGCTTGCTGTGAAGCATGAGGACCCAACCTCAGATCCCCAGCATGAATGTAGCTAAAAGCCAGATGAAGTGGTGCACATCTCTAAGCTCTTCACTGTGGAGGCAGAGACAGGAGGATCACTGGGGCTTGCTGTTCAACTGGTAGGACCACAGTGCATCAAGTTCAGGGAAAGACCCTTCGTCAATGAATAAGATGGGGAGCAACTGAGGGAAATTCCCAAAGGCTAACCCTTTCCCCAAGCCTCATGAACACACACACACACACACACACACACACACACACACACACACTTACACACTTATTTTTTTCGGAATGTAGGGCCTTACCCTTTTTAGTCAAGTGCTCTACCAACCAAGACATATTCCTAGCCCAAAATTCTAGTTTTCTAAACAATTCAAGGTAGCATGTAGTTGTCGAAAGCTAATTTTGTGTGTTGTAATTATTTATCCTTGATCTTTATTCATTTTTTTCACGTTCAAGCCACCTTCCCTTAGGTTAAAACCTTTGGTACCCTTTCACACAGGAGACTCCAGTGTTAACTTGGGTAGAATTCTTTTTTCCCCTTTCCTCTTTGTGCTCCTCTCGCTCCTCTCTTCCTTTCTGCTCTAGTCTTCAAGTCAGAAAAAAATATGTATGAAGCTATCCCCACTTGATTTACATTTTTAGAGGCTAAAAGAAATTTTATAAACCATGATAAAAAATAATGTCTACTTGTAACCTATTTTATGCAGTAAGAAGCTGAGTTGGTTTATTTTATAACCACCCAATATATCAGAACAGAACTGTACACTCTGTCTGGGATAAGTACCTATCAGCTCTAAGTCTATTCAGCCTATGCCTACCAGTCCTTCAAGGCCAACTCCACCACCTCTTCCATGAAGACTCTCCTTCATATAAATTTCCAAGGCATAGCGTTAATATCACCTGCACAGGACCTTTCATAACCCCTCTGCTCTGCGGATTTCCAGTATGTTTTGAAGCAATAAAATGGAGGCTGGCGTAGTTACTAGGCCATCCAGCTTGCAGTTTCAGGTATGTGTCACAAATTACATGGGTGGCTTTTTACAAGCTTTTATACTGTCTGCCGAGTCTGTAGACATTGCAGGAAGTCTCATTAGAGAGCGGAGAATAAAGGTTATATAGCATCCAAAGTTACAAGGCAAGGAGGATAGAGTCCTACTGCAGAGCCATTTAAAAAGACTGATTTTAAAACTGCCTTTGTGATTAGACCAGACTAAACGCCAGCACTGAAAGAATCTGTATAAGATTGTTCTATAATGTAGTGTGTAACAGAATGGAAACCAGTCGGTAGAAGTTAAATGATAACAGGAATTTGGGATACAGTACCTTACACATGCGTTTGACCGTGAAGCTGTTCTGTCTTCGAAGGTCTAAGATATGCTTTGGGGCATCCTGGGTTTTCAACACCCAAGCCATGCCACCATGTGCAGTGATAATGGAAAAAGTAAGAAACACTTAAACACTTAAAGGCGCACGCCTTTAATCCCAGCACTCCGGTGGCAGAGGCAGGCGGATCTTTGTGAGTTCGAGACCAGCCTGGTCTACAAGAGCTAGTTCCAGGACAGGCTCCAAAAGCCACAGAGAAACCCTGTCTCGAAAAAAAAAAACAAAAAAAGAAAAGAGAAGAAACACTCCCAAACATTCATAAAACCTCACCATCAGCCAGTCTCATTAGCTGACAGACTTTGAAGGAAACTTGCCATACCCAAATTCTTAGAGTTTTCTTAGAGTTGCACAGGCCTGACACTCTCTGAAGAGGATCACCATGGCTGCAGTGCCCACAGTAGAAAGACATAAAAAGATCACGAGTCATGGAGAAATCAGTACAGGACTTAGAGCAGTGATGAGCCCTGTGCTGACATGAAGAAGGATGCAGTATGCCATACAAAGGCTAGCTGAGTGGGGCTCAAAGCCTTGTCATCAGTCCCTCAGCCCTCCTTGCCTTCCTTTTCTCTTTCAACATAACAAATTATCGTCAATTTAGTGCCATAAAGAAATCCTATTATTGTAAATCAGATGTTCAAACTTGGCATAGCTGTGTTCTCTGGTCAGGATCTCACTAACTGAACCAAGAGGGAAGATTGGCTGGGGAAATATTCTTATTGCAGCTCAGAGTCCACGCTTGTCCAAGTTGTTGCTACAACTCAGTTCCTTACCCTGTGTAACACGGGTCCCTGCTCCATATGATGGCCATAGACCACAGGTTATTTTGAGCTTCTAGTTACACATCTTCTTCACAGGCAATTCATTCTCAGCATGGTCATTGCACTCTTCTCCAAATCTGGGGGTGCATCTCAGTGGTAGTGGACTTGCCTATCTTGCACAAGGCCCCGAATTCAATACCCAGTACAAAAGAGTGATGGGAAAGGAGGGAGAGAGACACAGAGACAGAGGAGACAGAGACAGACAGACAGACACACACACACACACACACACACACACACACACACAGAGAGAGAGAGAGAGAGAGAGAGAGAGAGAGAGAGAGAGAGAGTGAGAGAATACATTCCAAAAGACTTTTCCTTTTCTCCTTTTCAAGTCTACCTAGGTAAGTTTGACCCACATGGGAAAAGGAGAATAATTAAATCAAAGCCATCTGATTAGGTACTTTAATTATGTCAGCAGTATCTCTTTTATTTTATGGCATATAATAGTCATGGGCTTCATTCCACCAGATATTTGTGAATTCTTCAGATTCTATTAGTCCACATGAGCCTATTAGCTACTGCTGCAACCTGACAGATACTGTCCTTGTGACTTTATTTTGGATGTGGTGACCCAACAGTTGTGATGCACTGACATAGCAAATTTTGACTGGACAGTTGTCCATTAGAAGCAGGTGGGCAGACGGCATGCAGAGAAGCTTCCAGCCAGCATACGGTACACAGCTCACGGAAGTGTGGTCTCTGGCAGAATCTGTCTCACTGAGGGGACTTAAATCAAAACCAAGATTTATCACAGTGCCACAGAGCTTCAGGACTGGGAACAGAGCAAACTTCGGTAGCATTAACATGCAGTCTCCCCTTACAACTTTCCAGTCTGCTGCTCTGATCAGCCCATTCATCTTTGGCCTCAATGAATATCAGACGGTCATTCCTCACACTGAACCCAAATCTGTCACCAGGTGGCCTCTTCATAGCAATCCTCATCTATCTCTGAGAGCCTTATGAAATAAAACAAAATAAAAATAAAATAAGAAACACTCAATTCTGCCTTTACCAGGCAAGGCAGTACACTAGGATCTAGTGGCTTATGATATCCCTGTGGAAGAGGCTCCTGTAAATCTTTAGGACATGACAGATGGGCCACTAAAGAGGGTTCTTACTATTTTGAAAACTAAGGAACCTGTCAGTGTATTTTATGTATGCATTTTGAGCATGTGTCTTAACACAGATTTTTCAAAAATAATAATAAAAAAAATGTCAGCAGTGTTTTTCTTTGGATCTGACCATGCATCACTTATCTTGTTTATAGAGTGAACGAGAAACCATCACTTTCTTCGCACAAGAGGACAGTACTTTCCCTGCACAGACTGGCCCGAAAGCCTTCAAAATTCCCTATTCCATCCGACAGAGGATCTGTGCTACGTTTGATACCCCCAATGCCAAAGGCAAGGACTGGCAGATGTTAGCACAGAAAAACAGCATCAATAGGTAATTGGGGGCAACCTTTGAAAATGCTTTGACTTAGCAAACCCTGAGAAATAAAGTGAGCTGGGGTAGCCATGTGGGATGGTCATCTTGATGGATTCTCTTGTCCATTTTGTATGGAGTTGAACTATGGTATCAATGTGTCAAGTGCCTGTTGCCATCTCCCTCTGCCTCAGAGCACATTACCAAAAAGTTCCACATTGGTTTTGACCCTGTGTCCAGGTTTGTAATTTGGGTTATTGAATCAGAAGCCTGCACTGTGTTGTCCTGGTGAATGATTAGGACATAGCTTACAGTGGTACATAAACCCAGGGCAACAGATATCTTGCATGTCCTCTGCCCATCAGAAAATGCTATGCACTGCTGAGCCCCTAATGCGTACATACTCAGTCTGCAAAATTGGATACCTGCATGCAAGTTAGGGGGCATTTTACGACAACTTTTAGTTCTGCCACTAAAGTGAACAAAATTTATCTTCAGACCACCACCTAAACAATGTGCTGCAGAAGGTTACAGTGCTCCTTACTGCATGGGTTAGTTGCTGTCCTGTCCTAGAGTCGACTAGAACTGAGCTCCACAGAGCAACACCCGTGGGTGGTAGAATCCGGGATTGTGCTGGGTTTGGTATGGCTCATGTGAATAAGGCCTTGGCAAATCCAAACTCCTCTCTCCATAACTCCCATGCACCCCAAAGAAGCTGATAAGAGTGGGTTTTTTATTTTCCTTGCCTTTGGTACTATTGCTTTGTTTTGTTATGTTTTTGTTTTCAGAAAAAAGAAAAAAACCTCTTATTTTCTTAATGCATGGCTTGCTCTTCCCTTCTCACTCCTCCCTATTTTCACAAACATTGTGCCTGACTCTTTTTCAGTCTGAAAGGCGGGGGGTATGTGTCTACCAAGAAAAGATGGAATTCTACTCCCTGAGTCATAATGGATTCAGAATCCACAAATGAAGCCTCCAACCAGAAATCAGGAGGAGGCACTGTTGCCAGAGAAAAATGAATTTACAGAGAATAGGTAGCTCCCAAGAGAACAGATACCTCTTTGAAAAGGCAAAGGCTTACACTGAAAATGGAAGCATTGAAAAATATAAATATGCAGGAAAGACAATAACTTAGAAAAGTGTCGAACTTAGCAAGTTTGACAGAGGAAAGAATTCTTGGTTGTCATGCGTAAAACAAGTGTGTCAAGTTCACTTTCTGATGAACACGGACACAGAATAATAAATGGACCCAGAAAGTGAATTTTGTTCAGGAATAAGGAGGAAAAGAAAGAGGGAAGGAGAGGAAGGGGGATGGAGGGGGAGGGGAAGGGAGAAAGGAGAGGAGAGGACAGGAAGATGCTTCTTCAACAGGGGCTCAAGTTTGCCCAGCCACCCAGGTGTTGCAGCTAATTCCAGTCTATGTAAACATGTTACTTAAATCCTTGAGTTTTTCTTTGTAGTCATAGGCCATATAGAATAGACAGTATAGTAAGTCTCTATTCTAATTATGAAAGCTATGATTTTTAAATATCGTTTTGCAAACAGATACTTCCCCTGCCACACAGTCCACAGGCACTCCTGTGCACTTCTGTTGATTTACAGAGTGAGCATGGGGAAGCTCCAGCTCTCTTCTTTTGACTCTCCATTTACAGTAGACATAAGCCTTAGAGTATGCGGCTCCAAAGTCTCATATTTCTGACCTCACACTGTAGGGAAACTGCAAATCAAGCAGAGGACTCCATTTAGCATCTTTTATGCCCAGACACTAATGAACATCAATTGTCCATTGTGGAGCTAGCTCCCCGTCTAGTGTCTAGGGTCATGAGCCTGTTGACTTCCTACTTGCTTATTTTCCCCTAACACCTCTTCTCTGGGACAGCCTAAGTTCTCTTGACACAAGTAATTCAAATACCTATTGTGTTGAAATTTTTCCAGCATAGTGCCCAGAACACTTGCAACAAATGTTAGTTGTTCACCTTGACATTGCCGCAATGAAAGCCAAATTAGAATAGCATGGATGTGTATAATCTACTTCTCTCTTGAAATCTTATACAGATAACACATTCAGTTCAGCGGGCAGCGTTTCCTCCCTTGCTCTTTGTTCTCCAGCTTTGATCTTCAAAAGCTGCGACGTGAATGATTTCAGCTAGGGTTAGCATACTTTCTGTAAAGGGTCAGATAGGAATTAGTTAGGCCCTGTAGGATCTGTTGCCAACAACTCAACAACTGCTCAACTTCCTAGGAGAAAGTAAGCTTTCAATTAAGAGACCAACAATCAATTACTTTTAAAGCATGGTTTAAAAAATCTTATACCTAGCCGGGCAGTGGTGATGCACGCCTTTAATCCCAGCACTCAGGAGGCAGAGGCAGGCGGATCTCTATGAGTTCGAGACCAGCCTGGTCTACAAGAGCTAGTTCCAGGACAGGCTCCAAAACTACAGAGAAACCCTGTCTCGAAAAAAAAAAAAACAAAAAACAACAACAAAAAAAAATCTTATACCTTATTAATCACTAAAAATGGCTGAAATGCTTTTTAAAAGAAAATTCATATCATAATACACCAGACTTGGGCCCAAAGAGTTGGTTTGGTTGGTGAAGTGCCTCCCACGCAAGTGTGAAGACCAGGGTTTGATTTTCAGCACCTACATGTGAGCCCCAGGCCTCTGAGGGACTCTGTCTCAGAAACAAAGTGTACAGCTACTAAGGAACAACACTCAAAGTTGTCCATTGGCTTCAACACATATGTACATACACTTATATGCATGTCCGTATACACACACATTAGTTAGGAATTGGTTAGGCCATGTAAGATCTGTTGCCAACAACTCAACAACTGCTCAACTTCCTATCCCTGCAACGTGAACCTGCCAGGAAAGACAAATGCCCATCCAGAGAAGGCCTAACTGATCTAGTGAACTATGCTTTTAAAAGCAGGCAACGCCCTGTTTTTCCCCTTAGTTTGCCATCCCCAGAGCCCTGACTTAGCTGCAGTCCATCCTCATTTAGTAAAGCTTTGTTCGGACTTTGTTGCTCCCGTCAGGACAGCACCAGGAACAGAGGACTCTCTTTCAGCTCTACAGTCAGCATCCTTGAAGGTGGAGAATGCTGTTGAGTCTAGGGCTGACATGGGTGCTAAAATATCTGGAGAAGCAGAATAAGAAGAGTGTTTACAGCCACCTGGTATCTGTTGGCTCAACCCGATCTCACTTTGAAGAAATGCCCAAGTTCCTTTTATATCTTCATGTAAAGTACTATATTAGTTTCTGTTCTATTGCATTATAAAGAGATACTATAACCAAGGCAACCTTCAAAAGAAAGCATTTAGTTAGGGTTTCACGACAGTTCCTAGAGGGTTAGTCCATGACCATCATGGCACAGAACATGGCAGCAGGTAGTCATACACGGTGTTGGAGCAGGAGCTGAAAACTCATGTCTGATCTGGAAATTGTAGACAGAGAGAGCAAGTGTGGGCCTAGAGTGTGCTTTTGAAATGTGCTTTGAAGCCCACCCCTCAGTAATAAACCTCCTCAAGCAATGCCACACCCACTCCAATAAGATCATCCTTCCCCATCCTTCTCAAAGAGCTCCACAAAGTGGGGACCCAGAATTTAAACGTATGAGTCTACTGGGGCCAATCTCAATGAGATCACCCCAAGCACCAGAGATATATATCATCTTTCTCTCAAAGAAATATGTATAACAAAAGTGGAATAAAATCCTCCTCCATTTCCTATTATGTAATACGAGATTAATGATTTTGCTATCATAATTAGGAGTAACATAGTATAAATTTTATTAATCTAGAATACAGGAAATGTACAATTGTCAATATACAGGTAGAGCAATCAGGAGGCAGAGGCAGGTGGATCTGTGAGTTCAAGGCCAGTTCCAAGACAGGCTCCAAAGCTACAGAGAAACTCTGTCTCAATAAAAAAAAAAGAAAGAAAGAAAGAAAAAGATAAAAAGAACACTATTTCAGAGGCTTAGAATTCTATCAGCCCTGGAGTCAGGAAAGAAAGACGAGCATAGAGGTGCACATATACTTTCTAGTCAGAGAATCCACTCGCTTTACTCACATAAAATCTTTTGCCTGACTTTCCCCTTTCTTTCACCTTTTCAAAGCATTGAACAGATATCAGTAACAACCATCAAATCCCAAAGAAAGGATTTCCAAGAGAATGGAGGAGAATATTTGCTCTAGTTTTTTCTGACAGTCCTAAAGATATTCTTTACTCTTCTTTAGCAAAAGGTAAATGTCAATATCCCTTATGATGACTTGCCTTATCACACACACACACAAAACACACTCACTCGCACACACTCACACATCACACACTCACACACATAAACACCACACACTCACACAACCACACACACATTCACACACACAACACACATACACTCACACAAACATACACTTTTATACACATTCACACACACTCATACACACACAATACACTTAGCTCTGAACAATGGGCAGTCTTGCAACCAGCCTGCTATATAGATCACATTAAAAACACTGCAGAGCCCAGTGATGATCCCAGAGATGACGGTTGCGGTTATGAGTGCTGTGAACAGGGCTGACTCTAACTCAGCACCCATACTAAACATAGAAGGCTCCATATTTAGCCTGTAATTTCAGCTGTAGTAACTATGTATTGCTCTGACCATATGTGATTAGTAGGAGATGGTGGAGAACTTTGCTGAGGACAAAATCAATACTTGCTGGGACTGGAGAGATGGTTCAGTGGTTAAGAGCATTTGCTGTCCTTGCAGAGGACCTGGGTTCAGTCTCCAACACCCACAGAGTGGCTCACAGCTGGATGTAACTACTTTCCTAAGAGATTGATTGCCCTCCTTCCTGGGCACCAGGCAGGCAAATACCCAGGCACATATACAGAAAAATATTCATACACATAAAAATATAGATAAATATTCTTAAAATACCTGCTTCAGTCAGCAGTATCCCACCATATCTAAACTGACATATTGTTTTACGTTTTTATGATACTTATTTCTAAATTACATTTAACATGTATAGATAAGGCTGTCAACCTAGGAGAAATTCAAGAACTAATCCCTGAATAAGTGATCTGAATTCTTCCACAGGATGCTATCTTGACGGTGGCATTCTGCTTCCTTGGAAGTAGAGCTGACACAAACAAGGATAAAGGGATGTTTGAAAATGAGTCTTAGCAAGGAAACAAGCCCCCAAAACCAAGCTGTCTTTTCCTGGATGTCTAAGTGTGTGAAGCTTGTGACTAGCTGTTTCAAAATCTATAAAACCTTGTGATTTCTGCATTGAAGAAACCCTTGGGAGACCAAAGCTTGACTGTGTTGCTATGGGAACAGATGCATGCGATATGGCTGCATGAATAGAAGGGAAACAGCCAAAGTAGAAGAAAATTACATCTTATTAACTGTCTTTCCTAAGGCCTTCTCTAATAGTAGACTTATTTGAAAATTTGGCAGCATTGCCAAAGAAACATATTTCTTGTTAGTCATCTAGTTCAAACAGGTCAAATGTGTCTCAGGTGTTGGGTCCATGGGTGATGCTGTAAAAGTTGAGAAATAATGAAAGTCCTCCAGCCTTGTGGCTGATAAATGGCATGGTCACATCTTGTTTTCGTGCCTCCACATCTTTCAGTAGGACCTCTAATGAGAAGCCGTCTCATCACATTGAGGTCGGAACTTTTTTCCCTTCCATCCACCTCCTTAATTGGAAGCATCAGCGTAGTAAAATGGCCAGAGGGAAGAGGGGTTAGGACCCATGGGATCACAAAGCAGCCTACTTATGTGGGCAGAGGAACTGCTGAGAATTCTCAAATGTAGCAAAGTTGCAGAGCAGGCCTTGGGTTGTTGAAGAAAGGAGGGAAAGGGAGAAGCACAATCGTGAGTCCAGATTGCATCCCCAACAGCGCCTTCCCTCTCGTTCATGCTTGGAAATTTCCTGTGCTCGCACCAGACAGAGCTTGCTTGGTTCAGCAGGCTTAGAAGCCAGAAAGCACCACCTTACCTTTTAAGGCTGACATTTCCAAATTAAAAGAGCAAAACCAAAAACAAAACTCTTTGTGGCATCCAGGAGAATTGAGGCACAGGGCGATAGCATTATGGAGGTCCCTGAAGGTGAAATAGAATGAAGCTTAAATCAGATTTGCTGGTTCTAGTCCAGTAGACTTACTGACTTATTCAGGGTCTGAAATCTGAAAAGCCCGGGAGGCCAGAGGGTTCTAACACAGCAGAGTGGTGGGTGTTTGGGCTTCATTCTACCGAAGTCAACGACTCATGAAACTGCCTGCTGATACGAAACAGAAAAGAGTCAGCCCTGGGACAGGTTTAGCCATGAACAAGCTGTATATGGATTGTAAGTGGCAGGTGTCCATCCTGAAGGCAATATGGAAAAGAAGCCTTTTATGTTCTTGAGCTCACACTGTTAGGGCCAAGGGGTGATCACAAGAGATGGCGCCAAGTTTTGGGGGAAGGGATTGTTTGTTTGTTTGTTTGTCCTTTTGTTTTTTCTTTAGGCACTGGTAAGTTCTTGCCAATCTTGGAAGCAATAAGCCCCCCCCCTTTAAACATGGCCCTCTTCTGAAAAGATGGACATAGCAGAGCCCCACGGACTGAAGGATGCCCTTCACAAGCAGCCTTGAAAACTATACTTAATCCCAGCACTCGGGAGGCAGAGGCAGGCGGATCTCTGTGAGTTCGAGATCAGCCTGGTCTACAAGAGCTAGCTCCAGGACAGGCTCCAAGGCTCCAAAGCTACAGAGAAACCCTGTCTCGAAAAAAAAAAAAAAAAAAAAAACTATACTGAAAATGCCAACAAGGTCCATATGTCTGGAGTTGAATGTTTTTCAGATATGAGAAAGTGAAAGAATAGTGATCTCACCCTATTTATCTAAGTGCCCCTTAGATGGCCCTTCCTTCCAGGGAGGTGAAGCCTTGTTGAAGCTCACACCGAGTAGTTTGCGAATTGAGAGCTCTAACTCACTCACCCTTCTTCAGTGAGGATTGGCACTGTGTGCTTTCCTCTTGGAATTAGCCAGAGTCCTCCTTTGCCCTCAGGCTTCTCAAAAATGTCTCAAAGTGATTAACGAAGAAAGGTACCTTGAATTCAGATTATTTTTTTTTCCCATACGGGTATATTTCCAATTCAAAGCAATGTCCAGATTTTTATTTGGTAGTCTTTGTCGTTGTTTCGTTTCCAAGAGATGGAAATCATCACGTGTGTCCCGGGAGGAATTCAACTGCAGCTTTGACAAGAGACGGTAACTAGTTATGTTCTCATCTGGCAGCTCACGGAGACTTCTAGGCCCAGAGGCGTCCATACATTACCCAGAGAGTGAAGGTCCCTTCTGGCTTCCTTTCCAGGAGCAGATGACAGAACGGACAGAAAGGAGCTCTAGGAAGGACCAGGATGTTGAGACTAGCATAGTGGATCTGAGCATATCTTCAGCTGTCCTTACCCTTCCCTTGTGTGTCCTCTGGTCATCTCCCTTTCCCAGGAAGCCATGGGGTTCTTACAGAGCTCGCCCCTTGCTCCCTCAGTAGTAGCAGATGAACCCTCACTTGCTTTACCATGACAGTGGCTTTGCTCTTTGTTGAGTTCCCAGCTCGGCCTGAAGTTTGGAAAAGAGAACTTGATGAGCCGAGCACATGAGTATGATGTGTCCAATTACCGTTGTGCAGTAAGAATGGCTCTGCTCTTCTGTTTGCATTTAAAGAACTGTGTGGAGTGTTGCTTTGGGTCCCATAAGAGGTTTTCATTAAATGAGACAATTAGGATGATAGCAGCGATACTAATATTGTTTCATTAGGACTGTGATTCAGTTCCCTGTTCCACACTCTACAGTAGGATTATACACTATTCTAGAAACAATGTTTTCTAATTTATTACAGATAGCTCAATTTGCTTTTTACTTTTTTAAAAAACTGATAACCCCTTCAGAAAGAACCTTTTAAGGGCAAAAAAAAAAAAAAGGTTGACTTCAATATACATTTTTTTTAAGAATGTAAACAAACTTGCTGCCATTGGGGTTACAGATGCAATTGGTTGACAGTGTTGGGGAAAAGCCCAAATCCTTAATGTAATTACGGCCTGCACCTAGTAGAAGAGTCTCCAGTGCTGAGGATATTTGGCTACCGCTCTTAGTGGATCCCTGCAGTATATTGGAATAAAACTCACTAGCACATTTATCATAGGAATAGCTGAACCTTTCAGGGAGGAGGTATACTGGTTTCCTGGAGCCCCCATTCCCAGCCCCCGCTATAAGTAAATAAAGGGAAAGTTTTGCTGTCTGTGGGTTAGGGTAAAAAAAAAAAATCCTAGGAAGTACAGTTGTCTTTGAGAGCTCTTCTGTATATTCCCTAGGGCTTAGATTACCTCAGATAGAGCCCTGACTCTTAGGCCATGATCACCTTAGCCTGGCTAATTGAGAATGTAAAGAAAGGTTAGAGGCATTTGCATTTGAATACTGTGGGGATTGCAGGGAGAAACCTAAAAGCTTTCACTGCTCCAGCTGGGACCAGGCTCTCTTTGTAGAGCGAATTGTGAGGTCATAATTCCCCCAGATAAAAAAGTAGTCTCATCTCAATAACTCTTTCCAAAATCTTAGAACCTAATCTAAGTTCCACTCTCCCTCTAACACAGTTTTCAATTTGAAGTTGTATTTTGAAAATTGAAGGTTAAGTGTTTAAGTGTGGTGTTTTAGTCAGGGTTCGCCAGAGTCACAGGACTTATGGGATAGATTTCTCTCTCTCTCTGCCTCTCTCTCTCTCTCTCTCTCTCTCTCTCTCTCTCTCATATATGGGAATTTATTGGGAAATATATATATATGGAAATTTATTATAATGTCTTACAGGCTAGTTGTGAATGGAAAGCCCAAGAATCCAGTCCCATGAGACTGGTCTTCTGTCTATGCTGGCATCCCAAAGAAGTAGGCTCCAATGCCAGTGAAGGAATGGATGTGCTGACAAAGTGAACATCCCCATG
This sequence comes from Dicrostonyx torquatus, assembly GCA_028555095.1. NCBI lineage: Eukaryota > Metazoa > Chordata > Mammalia > Rodentia > Cricetidae > Dicrostonyx > Dicrostonyx torquatus. Next base: position 957,006 of record JAQHUG010000227.1, on the reverse strand, counting down.
CCTTCTTCTCTTGTCCTCATATAAGCTTCCAGCAGAAGGTGTGGCCCAGATTAAATGTTTCCCTTCCAGCCTCAGGGTCCGGATGAAAAGGCATGTAGCTTCCAGCCTCACGATCTGCATCACAAGTGTGCTCTCTATTTCTGGATTATAAATTCGTTCCAGATATAGTCAAGGTGACAACCAAGAACAGCTGTCACCTGTGGCTTTATCAGTGGGCCCATGCCTAGCATATGACACTGGATAGCCATGTCAAGGAGAAGTCTAAAAGATGAATTAATCACAGAAGGAAAACAAAGAACTCAGTTGTATAGAAAACTGAAATGCTTAACAAGCCACAATTAAATTAAATTTAATAAACCATCACGACCTCATAAACTTCTATAGATAAATGTGTTTCATCGTCTTGTTGTGACCCTTACTTTCCAGTATCTCATAGTTTGTCTGCGTTTACTCAGTGGCCATCCCAAAGAGGACCAAGGCATTTGAGTCTAGAGCTCTGGAAAAATGACTGGAACTGAAAACCTCGAAGATTCTGAAGTCAGCCTTGAAATTCAGTGGTTACACTTTCTGGCTGGATGGTAGATGTCATCTGCATGGTAGATACCAAATTACCATGAGATACCACCCCAAATGATCTTAGTTATTTACATTGCTTCAGTTGGTCAGAATTTCAAAAAGCTATGACTCAACGTTCTCTGAAATTTAGTCCATAGATTAACAATCTGCAGCCTCTAAAATGAGCATAGTAAAACCCCACCTCTAAAGTTTTCTAGAGAGAAAGAAAAGGTTTTTTTTTCAGCTATACTTCTGAATAATTTTAATTTTTAGATTGGGGTAATGCTTAGGCTTCTTCATTTCAGAGAGTGGAAGGGACAGAGGATGGAGGGCTAGAGAGAGAGAGAAAGAGAGAGAGAGAACATGATGAGAGAAAGGAGAAAAAGAGAGGGAGACACAGAGAGGGAGGGAGAGGGAACCATTGTCTGACTTGGGAAACTGCTTAAAATCAACATAATTTCCTTTTCTACTAGTAATGTTTGCTAAATTTGTGTTTTTACCAGCTGGTATTCAAATGCATCAGAGTTATTGTGAAGAAAAATGGGGCTCATATATTAGGATCTGAATAATTTCTAAAGTGTGATATGGAGACAGCCAGTTGTATATATGGCCTGCCACTTTAAAAAAAACATTGCATTTGCATATGTGTACCCCAAAAATGGCATCACTATCTTTTAGGAACATCCTGTTGCAATAAGAGTTTAGTTTAGCATAGTTTAGCTTTTTATAGATTTTTTTTCTACTGTAGGCAGATAAATATACTTTAATCAAATGCCTATTAAATGCAAGGCAGATCATATGATTAAGACTGGCATGATCCTATATCTACTAAAATAAACAGAAACTTGGAATTTATATGTTATCCTGAGTGTGTTTGTATAAATTCAAAGAATGAGTCTAAAAGCTACCTAGGAAACACATGTCACTTGGTACAGTAAGTTCAGAGATCCGTGCCAATTGAGAGTTTTATTTTTGCCTCCTTTAAACATTCAGTTTCTTTAGTTCTGGATGCTTACTCCACAGAATATTCACAGGGCTTTCTAGAGCCAAAGAGCTGACAGGAGTCATTGTCTAGTCTACTTGCTTTCTCTGGGATATGTATTCAGAACTCCTAGCCACTATAAGATCCTGGATATTTTAAAACTGATTGGGACCACAATTTGTCACCTAAAAACCATAAGCTGTTCCCAGCAGATCAGACTCAAATTAGCCACACAAAAACTATACTATTTATTCATTGCTTGGGCCATTAGTTCTAACTTCTTATTGGCTAATTCTTACATCTTAATTTAACCCATTTTTATTAATCTGTGTATTGTCATGTGACTGTGGCTTATCAGGTATAGTTCCAGCGTCTGTCTCTGGTAGGGCTACATGGCTTCTCTCTGACTCCTCCTTCTTTCTCCCAGTATTCAGTTTAGTTTTCCACACCTAGCTAGGGTCTGCCCTGCTATAGGTCCAAAGCAGTTTCTTTATTCATTAATGGTAATCACAGCATACAGAGGGAATTCCCACATCAATAAGCTGGAGAATTTTCACTATTTAGTTGTTAAGCTTTTATCTTGAAGTGCTAAAGATTCCTAAACATGTGAATGGATAAATGTCTTTGAGTTCTGCAGCCAGATTGTCTAGCTTGGGGCTCAGCAACTTGGACATCTTGATACTTTTTTCAAAGGAAACACAAAGCAGGAAGTTCAATATAAGTTTCCTTTTAGACATCTAGTTAAGTCATAAGAGCTCTGGACAGAGGCAGCGAAATGGCTCCAGAGCAAATCTGGCCCTTTCCCTGTCTGTCACAAGCTCAGAATAGTTGTTTCATTTATAAACGTATCAAGGGGGACAGTGCCACAAGATTGATGCTGTAAGAAAGGTGGAATGGACTTGAGAATCCAATTTCAGCTTTACTACATACAGGGTGGGTTCGCTTTGTCTCTTGCTGCTCTCACAGGGCCCTGGAGAGTGCAGTAGGTTCAGAGAGGCCTTCCAAGAACCACAAAGCCAGAATTATTTGCTATCTAGCCTTTGTAGGTTTGTCAATGTCTGAAATACATCGTGGTCCTACCATTAAAATCTTTATGATCCCAGTCACAGTACAAAAGTCTAATATTGTTTAATAGGAAATGCAAAACAGTGGCATTCCATGACAAAATGGAATTGCTCTTCCAGTTGCAGGTCGTATTTTGTGTGTAGGAAGAGGCATCCTGGGAATCCAGTCCAGAACTAGGCTAGACCTCTACCACTGAGCCACAGCCCAGCCTGCAGTGTTTGCCTTTTTAACAAGAGTGGAGATCACAAAGACCTATTATTCCTTTCAAAAGATGTTAACTGATATGGAAAAACATGCCCACACCAGCTACTGAAGTCTGACCTCTAGATGTGCCTATTTTTCCCACTATCCCTTCTAGTTCTGTATTGCCCGAGACTTAGGAAAGGGGATAGATAAAGTAAGATCCAGAAACTTCTAGAAACATCTCCCCCAAAACATGAGAAAGTGTCAGTGTTCAAATCCAAGTTTTTAAATAACAGGAACCAGAAGGCCTCCAGGTACTCCTGCAGGATTTGCTTTTTCTGTTAGCATGGAAGGGGTGCATGGGGCAGGGGAATGTGAGGGAAGTAGGGGCGGGCAGGCAGAAGAAGGTGAGAAAATAATGAAAGAACCTAGAGACTAGTGTCAATATTCCTAAACTGGCCTTCTCCCCTTCTTGGCTAAAAACATTATGTTTGGTCAATGGTATATCTAATAACATTGGCACTTATGCTGTTTGACAGCCAGCTGACTATAAGTGTGTGCTTGTGTGTCATGTAAGTAGTCATATATAGTTGAAAGCTCCCCTGCTCTCGTTTGATGCTATTTATGGGATTCCACTTTGTGATCGTCTGCTGGGAAAACTGGCAGAAAGGGCAACTATCTTCAAAATAGGAACAGCTCTTTAAAATCTTTTCAAAACACTAAATTTTCATCAGGCATGACATTTCTGTCCTTACTGTAAAAGTCCCCATGAAAAACAGTGACCTTTAATCCTTTGTGTTGTCTTAGTCCTCATCAGAGCAAAGTTATTGTCCAAAAGGTTGAGGTTTGCTTTTTTTCTCTTTCACTCAGGATGCTATATCACCTAGAAAAGACATCTAAGAATCAATTACTCAGTTAATGTCAGCTAATGGATGTTGAATAAATACCTGTCATAGTATTATGATAAATGCTATGGCAGATTTGGGAAATGATTCAATATGATCTTTTGCTTTCAGAGTTTTGTAGTCAAGAAAGAAGACAGTAGGAGTGAAAGGGAAGTTCTCTCTCTCTCTCTCTCTCTCTCTCTCTCTGTGTGTGTGTGTGTGTGTGTGTGTGTGTGTGTGTGTTTGATCTACATAGCTTCAATGAGGTCAAGCCAGATAGGCATGAAAATGAATTTCTTCTGACTTGATAAGTAGAATGTTAGAATGCAGCGTGTGTTCAGAGTTTAGACAGAGTTCCAAGTTCTTTACTCTATAATACAAATTCTGAGGTGCTAAGATATAAATGATGTTTACCCCTGAAATAGAAGGAAGAAACTGCTTATTTTACCAAAGGAAGAAACAACAAAGGGGAAGGGTCAAAATTGAACATCCTAATGTAAGGAATTAGAAAAAGAATCATAAATACTGGTGCTTATAGCTACTAATTCCAAGGCATTCAGATGAGAATTGATGCACTGCGTGTGAAGTGGTAGATAGATGTGTAATTGCAACAATGCCTAAGGCTATAATAAACCCTATAAATAGTTTAATTAGCCAAGAAAATGGGAGGCACACATTTAGCACCAAAGATCAGGGAGATCAAAAATTGAAGACAAAACCTTAGTAGCCCTTATATTTGCAGAGGAGGAAGGGACTCAAGTATTTGAAAAAAAAAGGGGTGATGATTTACCTCATCATATAAACCAATGTAAAAGGACATTTCAAGAAAACAATTAGGAGGGAATCATACAGACATGTTCATACATGCAACTTAAGAAAGGACCAAGGCAAGACTCAAAAGAGAAAGCCACTGGGATCATTGTGAAATACAGCTGTAGTTGAGTGTTGGTATACAAACTAGACTGCCTCAGGTCTATGTTTCTGGAACTTTCTACCACTATTTTATTGCTGTCTTTTAAATTTCATTTTAGGTACTAGTGAGATGGCTTAGCACTAAGGGGCATTTAGTGCTGCTAAAGATGACTTTGGTTCAGTTCCCAGTACCTAGTTGGCTGCATCCAACTGCCTGTAACTACAGTTCCAGGAGTTCAGACATCCTATTCTGGCTTATTAGGGTACCCACATACTTGTGGTGCATAAGTGATAGTGGGCACACACATATAAATAAAAATAAACAAATCTCAAAAGTTCCTTTTAATTCCTTTATAGTGATTCCTTGTTTCATCATTCCCACTTATTCACCTTTTGTTTAATTTTGTCTAGGAATTTGTCGTATTTTGCTACACAAAGTAGCCCCTCTGCTGTCATTTTGAACCTCTGGGAAGCTCGTCACCAGCAGGATGGGGATCTTGATTCACTCGCCTGTGCCCTTGAAGAGATTGGGAGGACACACACGAAACTGTCAAACATCACAGAGTCCCATCTTGAGGAAACTGACTTCAACTACAGCCGGCAAAATGGACTCTAATCTGTTTCCTCTCTTGAGGCAGCACTAGTGATGGCTGGCTTCAGGGCAAGTGGCTTCAACTGGGGAAGAAGAGGCAGATTTCTACCCAGTGGCATTTGGGGCATTAATGCAGCCTTTATTGAGAGTCAGTGAAAACTCCCTGGTTGACGAAAATGAGTTTGAAAATAGATAAAACGTGTTAATAACGGGGGGGGGAAATGAAAGAAGAGAATATCTCCTCTGGGTCTACACACGGGTAAACACTGGATATCCTCCTCAGATTTGGACTGCTGAGGGGAGAGGTGAAGGTGACTGTAGATAAGAGTAGTTTTGAAAAGTAGATGCAGTACAATAATGCTGGGAAGGCGGAGAGTAAGTGCATGCTTGGAAAGGGCTTTGGAATGACTTGCCCCACAGGACCACCTGATTCAGAAACCTGACTTTCAGTTTCCAACCGACTAGGATGTTGGAAATCATGGGGAGACTAGCTTTCAGAAGCGAATCCAGTTGGCCAACCTATTAGTATGATGTCACCAGTGTTGGGGAGAGCATTTAGAATTGAGAATCTGAGTACATCACACCAGCACTCATTATATGAGTCACTTAATTGAGACGAGATCGAAAAGCGAGATAGACCTCAAACTAGTTCTTGGTACCTCGCCTTCATGCCCCCCCCCACCCCGAAACAAAACTGATTTTTTTTTTCCCATCTTAACAGATTGCAGTACAGAGATAGTAAAGAAATGATCATACACTTCAGCTCAACAGAGCAGGACAACCTCTGTTGGGAGCCAAACTACCCAAATCTCAGTGTGCTGTTAGAACACAGTTCACTCCATGGAGTGGAGACCGAGACGCTAGCCCAGGTCCAGGAAAATATATAGACTGCAGATATCACAGGCTGTGAGTAAGCTCTGATTCTAGGAGATAGGTAGAGCCCATCTACTCCCACTCTAGGACATTGGACAACCCATGTTGTCCAATATTTTTTCCTATAAGAAATGCGTTTTACTGTGCTTTTCCATCCAGATTCTGGAATTCTTCTGACCTTTTATACTATGCCATCACAGTATGTCTCGATGGAACTTTAGGACGTGACATCCTGCTGTCACCTTTTGGAAACTTACCTGATAGCCTTTCTGAGTAGGATCTGAGTAAATGCACCCAAGGAACAGAATACCCTACAGCATCATCCTAAGAACCACATGGATCATTCAGAGAGGCTCTGTGCTCTGACTGCCTGGCCTCCCTGTGTATACATTCTCCTTAGCACTAGTCACTCATGGCTCTCACCTTATGAATTTTATTACCATAAGGCAGTGCCATTGTAGGGAATTGGAATCTGTGGGTTACTTGTGAGCTGCATCGTATGCTTTGCTACACATTTATATCTGATTACATCATTTTGACCCATACCCTGAGAGACTAGAAATGAGCGGACATGTTCATCTTGTGGCAGATCCTTTTTGGTAACTGTCCGCGATGAGGACATCACAACTCAAGACACCTACATTAAATCCCAGGCAGCTAGGAAGCTACTTTGAAGCTGGCTACATTTGAAAAGTGATGTTCAGAAATAGGAGAAATGAGACTCCTTGGTAATGAGGATATGATTATGCTTTTGTTGTTAGGGGCCATTTGTTTGAAAACAAATGTTTGCAATCTCTTACCAAGTGCAGAAGACTGAAAGACAGATTGAAGTTATAATCCCATGGCCAAATCATTGAAGAATTCTTTAATGTTTTAGCCATTTTTATCTAACTAATATATGATATATCTGGCCACCTATATCACATAGAAAACTTTGCCATATGCAAATAAAAAAAGACCCATGATGCTTTGCTCAGGAACCAAAGGTTTATTTTAGTGAACAAATAAATCACCTTAGAACTGTCAAACCTACACAGAATCCCGTATCTGGACCAGGAGAACACCTTTTTCCTAGTATGCTCAACTTATTTATTCATCCTTATGAAGAAGAAAGAGAAAGAGCATAAAAATGTAAAACTGCGTGGCATCACTGTAAGTTTTTTGATGATGAGCCACAAACAGGATAGGTGATGAGTTGCAGGACCGGTTGCAGGCCCTGCTAGGTGATAAACTCTTTGCAACACATTCTAGAGAGACCTTATACTAATGTCCATTTGGAAGGTAATGTCCATTTGTTAGGCAAATTTCCTACCCTATTCACTTCCCTTCTTTCCCTCCCAATTGGCCTTATAATTGTTTATCTGTTGTGTGAGCCTACACATGCTCTTTGTAGATTTTTAAAACTTTTTATAGTAGTGTAAACAGATAAAACTTGTGAGCAACCTTCCTGGCATCTATGTAGGTTATTTTAAGGTGAGGTAACACAAACAACAGAAACGTTGATCCTCAAGTGTCTGCGGCTCCCCCGCTGGCTTCAGGTTTTGTGTTCTGTTTCTTTTCTGATCTGTGTTTATAAGTGCCCTTGAGCAGAGTATCCCATGCAGTGATAAGGGGGATAGTAACACGAGGCATCTCATATCCCAGTCCATGGTTCTGTGCGATTCACCTTGACTTTTTGTGTTTCCTTTTTCACACCTCTCTTATTTCTGCTAGGATGCTACACAGGACATTGAAATAAATGTTAACTTCTGCAGCCTTTGCATGTCAGGGTTTGTGTAATATTTTACAATGAAATTGCAAAGAGAACCCTAAACTGTAAATCGGTGAGATTTACAGACCAAGGAATTTTGTGTGTTGGGGGAGGGTCTGCAGGTCACACAGTCCTTAGCTCACACTTGAAAGTGTGATGTTTCACTGTGACCACAAGCTTTTCCATTAACTTCACCTGCCGCGACACAAATGTCCCTCTTGGAAGAAGCTTATTCATCACTCCGGGCACTGAATTTCAAAGTATCGCTGTCCTAGTACAACATGAAGCAAAAACTAAACGTGGCCTTAAATACTTGGTAGGTTACGTAACATTTTTGCAACGCTATCCTATTTAATACCAAATTCCTCAGTGCTCGGAGACTTTATGTCTAATCGTTACACTTCAAACCTGAGTTCAAATTATGCCACCAAAATTGTGTGATCCACAGTTTTGCCAGACTTCAGCATCATCAAGTTAATTTAGGTCTTTACAACATCACGTATATGGTCTTAGCATTTTACAATAACATCCTTGCTCAACAGAAGCTTGTTCCATGGATTTAAATGCAAACTTCATTTACCAGTGCAGCAGACTCTTAAAACTCAAACGTACTCCCACAAAAACGTTATTGGCCTTTTTGTAGGAGATGAAAAGAAATTGATACAGCTCCCTTTAAAGAGAGGAACATTTCTCTCTCTCTTTTTTTTTTTTTCTTACTTTTATCTCAAACTGTTGTGGTCCTGGTATTTTTTCTTTCATTTAGCTGAGAGAAGGACTATTAAGTCAAATCACACAGGGTTCTCTTTGGAGTAAAATATCTGGATTTATTGCCATAGTTTTTCCTCAAGGAAACCTCCAAATATTAAACATGAGAAGCAAAGGTGAAAATTAACATGGCATGAATGGTTTTATACACTTTCACCAAATTTACCTATGAACTCAGAGTGTAAACAAAATCTTCGAGATATGCTCCTGTTTATTACTAGTATTGTTCTTTTTGTTTGTTTGCTTGTTTTGTTTTCCTTTCAGACGTTTTGAATTTCTTGATCTAGCCTCTGTAAATGTATTGAATGACAGAGCTATCGGACACGCTAAAGGCAACAATCTTTGAGGTCTTCATTCCAGCAGAATTGAGGAAGGAGCTGAGAAACGTGCCTCTCTGGCCCACTGCGTGGCCCATGTTCATTCTGTCTCTCATGAAGCATTACAAAGTCTGAACCCCTAGTAACTGCCATTGCCTGGACTCCAGGTGACAGCCACAGCACCTGGGAGAGCAAAAGCATGGGTTTGCCCATGGTGACAGCGTTTTATTAGCCCTTTGGTGTTCATTGTCATAGCACCGTATTTGAACATTGATGCTTTTTGCCAACAGTTGAATGGCCATCGTTTCTGTAGTTGCCACTGTTCTGTCTGCATAGTTTTCCTGACCTACAAGCAGAAACGTATTTTGTCAAATGTCACAAAAGTGAAACTGTACTAAGATGTGTTGCATATTTTTGTGTTTTTTCTTTTCCAAACTCTTTCAAAAGCTGAGGTGAAAAAGCTGTTTGGCTGTATTGACAGCATGTGGTGTCTTTTGCAGAAGCAACTCTAGGAGAGCCAGTGTCTACCATGGACTCTTCCCATCCCCACTACAGGGTCACCAGCAAAGCTGAAATGGCGATTTGTAGACTGTAATTATTTCCTGAGGAGGAAAGGGGATGGTGCCAGGCCTGGCTATTAGTCACTAGTGTGTAGTACTGTGATCTGCAGTAGGAAGTTTATCTCGCATAGAATAATTGTGGTTTTTGAAGCAGCTACTCATTGCTTTTTCCTTTTGCTGTGAAGATCATGGATTTGGAGTGTCCTCATGAAGTGGGCCCAAGACACTAACATTTCAACTTCATGTCTCCGAACCTACCATGTATCTGAATCCAAAGATATAAAAAGGCAGTATGCATCTGACCTAGGCCTAAGCCTAAAGTTCTCCCTGCCCTGACCAAGATTAAGTTCAACAGGAATTGTATCATTTTTCCACAAAGTTTCCATTATATATATCAGTGAATTTGGTAATGTCTTTCTTTACCTAACTGGGAATATATGTCAAATATGTTCTCAGAAGGCATGGATATAATGAATATGCCCTTTGTCTCAAATTTGGCTAACTCTTAAAAAAAATCCACATAATTCAAGTACGATTCACACCCCAATTCCAGTATTGAAAAAGTTCTTCAATAACCTTAAAATGTGATACATTTCTAGTGGGTGGTGATCTAATTGGGGTTCTGATGAAAGCATGCTATTTAAGGAGACTATGTAAAGCAAATGTCATGCCACGAGACCCCTTTCCTGAAACACGGGCATTCTGCTCAAATGTGGGAGCCGCAATTCTAATCTTCTTTCGCTAGCAAGCATGGGGAATGGTAAGAGGGAGAGTCATCAGGCTGGATCCCTCAGGACCTCCTGGGGGAAAAGCTGAGCATAGGAACCCCCATGAGGTCTCTCACAGATGCTTCCTGCTCCCCGAGAAAACTTCTCAATAAAGGGGAAAATACCCAAGTGTCAGCATTCCCCTGTCAGGAAACCAGCTGTCTCCTTCTCTACACTGGATGTACAAAATTTCCATTCTTCATAATTAGGTCTGCTTGATACCTACACTCCAATAAACCCTGACATGGAAGTATTGTAAACACAGGCAGCTAGAGGAGTGCTGGCTCATTTTTCTAGCCTAGCTCAACCTTGGAAACATGAGTGATATCCCCCCCTCCTTCTCTATGGAAGAATTTAAACATATTTCATTTTGTTCTTTTTATTTTGGGAAGGTACATGGGGGTGTTCTTTCAAATGATTCATTTTTTTTAAACTCATACCACCCTCAACAATTATTTGGTACATTCAAAGCCAAAAAATATGAAATGATATTTAAAGCTGAACATGAACTCGGACATGAAGCTGAAGGAGTGAGTAAGCCAGAGGACAGGGTCTAAGCAAAGCATGGCCTTGGCTTCATACCACACTTTTTGTGCCTTGTATTATCAGTGTAAATTCTGAATGTTGTACAGTAATACTTGGATGGACTCCTTAGAGAAGGATGCACCGGCTTCTTTTTCAGCACATGTACATATCTATAAATATATATACATATATATTTGGTAATGCCAAACAGCTATGTTATATTGTACTGAACAAAATGGCCCATTTGGATGTTTTATGTAGAGTTTGCAAAAAAAAAAATGGATGGTTATCGACTTTTCAAGATAAATGTGCAGGCATAAATTGCTGCTTATCAGTTATTTATGAATAAAGAGTCTTTTATTGACATTTTAGGTTATGTTCCATGAGTGGGACTTTGAAATCTCCGTGAGGACTCTGTCGTATCCTAGCAAATGTTGGGATGCTCTCCTTAAGGGCAATTGTCAAATCCTCAAAACTTAGTGAAACTCCCTTCTCCCTCTGGCCTCAGAAGACAGTATGAGCCATTTGAACCAAATACATTACCTTCTAAGAACCAAAGGCCACCTAAATACACACTTGCATGCATATGGTTGTGCACACACGCCCCTTTCTTGGGGATGTAGGTTTAGCTACGCCAAGGTAATCATAGACATACTGTAAAAGAAATGCTTTTTTTCACATCCCTCAAATGTAATATTTTTATACACTATATAACATGCTCTACAAGTTGAAGAAATGGCTCCAAGCTGAAGTACTTGCTCTTGTTCCAAAGGACGCGAATTCTGTTCCCAGCATCCACTATAGGTGACTCACAACCATCTGTAACTCCAGCTCCAGGGAACCCAGCCCCCTGTCCTGGCTTGCATGGGTACCCTCATACATATGCACATGCAGGCACCCATGCATAAATACATGGATTTTTAAAAAATCTTCAAAATATATAAAGAACACTCTCTGCTTGCCATGGTAAAATAGTAAGAATATGTAGAATATTGGTGGAAAGGTAGTAGGGAGATATGTAATGTTAGGCATTCCAACACATTTGACTGCCTGATTCTCTTGTCAATAATATTTAGAATATGGAAAATTACTTAGGCATTTAAACATGAGAGTTTAAAGAGTTGATCTAAGCTGAAATAATATGGTCGATTCAAAAATATTTTCTGACTTACTTAAAGTAATTGGTGAGTATCTAAAAGAAGACTTTTTAAAAAACAAATGATTTAAACCAGTAGTTTCCCCAAAGCTATAACACACAAACACACACATACACACACATACATACACATGCACACAGACACACACACACACACACACACACACACACACACACCAGGGAAAAACAACTACAGCAAAACTGTATTCATAGAAATCTGATAGTTTCTGCTGTCCTTAGAGTTAAATTTTGGAACTACAATGTGCAAAGAACCTTATCTACTTCCTAACAACTTAATACATGGGCCATTTTAATGTGTATGGTGAACCTCGGAAATAGAAACCTACGCCTAACCTTTTTGGACCATGTAGTTCTCCTTCCTACATCATCTGAGGGGACTATTGGGTGGCATAGGGATGAATTTTTACACTGTGCCTGTAAGTGGCTTTAAAGGTTCTTTCTGATCACTGTGAGACTTGGGCAGAGCTATAATGCTGTTTTTAAATATTTAAGCTACAAGAAGAAGGGGAGGTAAGTTCAACTAACTCAAAAGTGGTGAGTCTGTGATAAAAAAAAAAGCAAAACTAAGCCAAATTTTCAGTATTTTCTGGATAGTTAAAAAAAAGCAATCTAACCTGAGTTAGCTGAACAAATTTGAACTAGAAGAATGGTGTGAGTGACACAGGGATGCAGATAAGATGAATCTCCATCCGGTTAAACCTAGAGTAAAGTATTCAAAAGAATAAATTGAAATCTTTGCATAAAATTTTTCCAGTTAGCAGCCAGAAATGTTGGCACATACTTCTAATTCCCAGCACTTGGAAAACTGAAGCAGGAAGATTGTCCACAACTTCAGAGCCAACTTGGACTTTATCAAAGAAAAAAAAAAAGGAGGGGGCGATGAAAAGAAGAAGAAAAAGGAAGAAAAATGTGTGTGCATGTATGTGTGTAGAACAATTCTAATTCTGAATGGATTCAGTTAGTATGGACTTTGCCTATAGAGCCAATACGTGTGAAGATTTGATTATGATAAGAGCTTACCCATTCACTCAAATGAATGTACAGTTTACAGCCTGTGGCATTGGTAATAAGCAAAATACTTGATATTTCTGTTTTATGGATCAGTCATTATAGAATTTTTCATCCTTCACAATTTGATAAGTGAAAGAAAAGTGACAGGTGAAGCTCCTAGCCCTACACGCCGTTTACAAAGGAGGAAGTGCCATTTGCCTTCATCTTACTTTAGACACTTTAAAGAAGAAGCTGAAAGAGTCTTAAACCAGACAGGTTTGGACAGTAATTAAGTCCACCATTCTCACTATATGTGACCTTGGACACTGAATCTGCCAATCTCTGGATCCATGACATTCGACAAGAAATTTTTCTTTTTAATAAAAGGGATAGTTCTATTAAGTTCATTGGGTATGAAGTAATTGATTGGGACTGACAAATAAGGTTGGTGTTGATGGTTTGGTTGGTAAAATGCTTGCCTTGCAAGCCTGAGAACCTGAGTTCAATTCCTAGGTGCCCAGGTGCCACAAAGAAAGATGTGTAGTACATTTATTATCCCAGTTGACAGCTGAGAAGTCACATCCACGGTCCTACAAGGTACACACACATGTACATGCACTTATCCAAACATGCAAACATACATGGGATTCTGGGTTGCTGTCCTTGTCTAGTTTAGACTCTGGAAACATACACTGTGTAGCTATAGAATAGCTGGAGGAGAATGTAGAAATGTCACTGGTAAAACAAATACATATTCAGAGCATATCTATCACCACGACAAATTTGGACATTTAAAATACAGCATTCTTGCACATATTCAGTACTCTGCCAATTAGCTGACTGCTTTGTGGTTTTCAGGTAACTGAAGACCCCAAAATTGAATTTGTGTACAAATCCAACAATGAGCTGACTGAGCACCATCATCTTCCAGACTTCTCCACTGTAAGTAGGGCATCCATAAATGATGCCCTTGAAGGTTATTGAATGATATTGACTCACTGACTCTCAAATCAGAGATTACATAGCATCAAAAAGTAAATGCCACAAAACTGGTGAGTGCGGAATATTGAGGGAGAAAAACACTGTAGGTTGCATGGAGAAAAGTTACAGAAGTTATCTATATAAGTTACCATTGAACTAAGAATTAGATGTAGTTTATAACTCTAGTTTAGTCTGTAACATTGTATAACAAATCTCATTACTTGTAGCTGGAAATAACCACCATTTATTACTTTTATGCATTTTTGGATCTTCATGATCTGAGCCAAGCGTACCAAGTCTTTTGAAACTCACACATTCCTTCAAAGGCCTCACAAAATCAGAACACCCACATGGTAGGAAAATAGAACCCGCCCATTGCTGTGAATGGCTATAAAATCAAATCGCAACCAATAAAGCAGTGTGTGTCATAGCTTCTATCTCTTCATCAGAAAGAATTTGTCAGACAAAACCAAGGAGGAACAGCACTCCAACAGAAAACAGCACTGACAAACTTATTAATAAGAATTTCATTCAAGAGAGACAACCATAGTTTTTGTGCCTCAAATTCTTAACAGCCTATCACATTTCTTGCAGCAGCATGTCCCAGACATCAGTGTTGTGTCAGTAGGAGGTGATTCTGTGCGTTGTCATTGGGGAAAAGTTGACTGACAGAGGTCTTTCCCTGGTGACTCCTCTTTTAGTACAATAAGTAGTTGAGTCGGTTTATTTCTCATGCTTAGTCTTTCACATGGATTATTTCTTCAATTCTTTGATGATCACATGAAGCCTCCACTATTATCTGAACTAGATTACACACAGGGAAACTAAGAGAAATGAAGTTATGCTAACATACTCCTTCAAGGCCACTAGTTTCAACACTTTTTTGAATATTTATCAATCACCACCTACTTAATGAGCACAAAATGACATGTCAACATTCAATTCAGAGATTTTAGTGTTTGCTAAAGAGACACAAGCAATAAACTATGTCTTCCCTCCTGAATTAATTTATCCAGGTTACCATCAGTTTCTGTTGCCTCATCTAGTTCCTTTTGTTTTTCGCATGTCACAGAGAACTCCATGCATCTGAACACATGCATCCACATCAACATCTTTAGCATTTTATTTCTGACCTGTAAATACTTGATTGCTTTTCTCTATGCCTTGTTGGAATTTATTCTTAGAACTGAAAAGGAATTATCAATACTTCGCTAAATTTCACAAAGACTACTTGTAAAAACAAGAAAGCTGGAGGCATCTTTAAAAGCAATTAAATAACTTGTGCCAAATGATCCTGCTCTCTCTGGACTTGAAGCAAAATCCAACGTGTCCCTTCCCTCCTGGGAATGTTGGAAATTCAGCCAAAAATGCAATGCTGCCCAGGCAAATGGAGTGTTTTGGTTTTTGGTCTCCAAGACCTCATTTATATTTTGAGTTGTGGTTTCCCCATCTGCAAAATCAGCATCATCAATTTCCTGGGACAAGAACTGAGTTAGAAAAGTACGTCTTAGTCTAGCAAGAGCTATTTTAATTTATAGTAAAATGAAAATACCACATTAGCTGTTGATGTATGAATAAGAAGTCAGAATTTAGTTATTTTCGACCAGCTTTCAAGAAATATACATACAGCTGGAGACATGGCTCAGTGGTTAAGAGCACTGGCTGCTCTTCCCGAGGTCCTGAGTTCAATTCCCACTGCCCACAAGGTGGCTCACAATTGTCTGTAATGAGATCTAGTGCCCCCTTCTGGCAAGCAGGCATACATGCAAGCAGAACTGTTTATACACAATAAATAAATCTTTAAAAACTATACATGCAAACTTCTAAGTGATGGCCACTTGTTCCTTCATCTCCTTCTATCCCACAGTTGAATGACTTTGCTCAAATGCACAGGACTGGAAACCATTTCTTCTCCCAACATCAGTAATCTAAAATTCCAAATACTTTAGGAAAGATTATCAATATGCATATATTCTTAGCAATGTCATAAGTAAAATTATATAAAACTCCAAATCAGTGACATATTTATCATCACTGAAAATTATGCAAGCTCTTGTGTCTATTCACAGCTCTTATGGACCTCTGCAGTATTTCCTCTTATTGTCCTTTAAAACCCAAGCAAACAAGGAAACTCATTTCACCATTTAATTGTATCTTTGATTTTATTAATGCTTTGCCGTACCTTTAAGTTTATTTTAAAATATTTTTATTATGTACACAATAAATTGTAAAGGGTAGCAATAGAAATACAGCAGTGAACTAAACATCCTAATTTTGCAAGTATTTCTTGTTTATGTTAAGGAAGAAAGTAAAGAATAAGTAAGAAATACAGGGTAAGGGAGAAATGGGTTAGGAGGAAAAAAATCAGACTTCCAAAGTGTGACTCCAATGTTATCTTAAAAACAGGAGTATCAGGCAAGGTCTCACTAAGAAACTTTTGACAAACAGGGTAAAAAAGTAATCTTACTTAGAGGATGCAGGGCCGTGCGGTGTTGGCGCACACTTTTAATCCCAAATCCCAGCAGTCCGGTGGCAGAGGCAGGCGGATCTCTGTGAGTTCGAGACCAGCCTGGTCTACAAGAGCTAGTTCCAGGACAGGCTCCAAAGCCACAGAGAAACTCTGTCTCAAAAAACCAAGAAAAAAAAAAGAGGATGTGGGGCAGAGGAAAAAACCCCTGCAAGGCTGCGAGATGGCCATATGCTGGACATACTCAAGGAATCATCGTGAAGTCAGTACCGATGGAGCAATGTTACTGAGAGTAGAAGATGGGCATGGAGAAGAGGAGGAAAACAGACTGTGTGTGCTTTTCTATGGCTGTGTAATGCGGGAAGACACTGCTGGAATTAGAATGACATTAGCAGGGTGGCTAATGCACATACTAAGTGAGGGAAGGATGTTTTGTATGAGGCACTAGACTATTGGGAATGACAGGAACAGTGATCAGATGGGAATCATCAGTATACTCTGCATGGCAGGGCCGACAGACTCTGCGAAAGGGAGAGTACACACTAAAGATGGCTCTGAGACTTTGGTATAAGCAACTAAAAATACAGGTGGCAGTTTAATGGTAGAATTTGGCTAATGGATAGTTACACAAAGGTAAGAACCACGAGTTGGTTTCTTGTCCAGTTCAAAACATCTATTAGACATCTAATAGGAACCTTGAAGATCACAGCTAGATACGTGAGTGTGGAGCACAAAGAAAAAGAGATGGCATTAAAAGCATGGTAGGTACCATGCTGGTAGAAGTCCCTCGGGCACTTGAAAATCATGACTGTCACCTGATTAGAAGAAACCTGAAGAGACTGGGAAGAGTGGCCACTCGGGTGGGACAATTATGAGGATGGTGGGAGCCAAGCAACGGAAGACGGATGAGAAAGAAATGCATGATGAGCTCAGACAGGCGATGCTTAAAACATCCATCTCAGTGAGCATTCATGATGGACCTCAAGTTCAGCAGTGTTGAGTTATTAAGTTTCTTAAAGTTATTAAAGATCAGGTTAGAAGGAGTACTAGAGGAGAAAAAGCGTATTTAAATTTTATTCAAGAATTAAATGGGGGAATAAAAAGGAAGCCACGTCCAGCCCATTCTTTAGAGGGATTTATTGTATGAGGAAGACAGATTTGTTGGGTTCATTTTCATTCCTTTGGGATGCTATTTGGAAACTAAGAGTAAGATGCCTGATACTAAAATCGTGTAGGTACAATTTGTTGTAAACACAAAGGATTTCAGAATTCCTCATTTCTATTAACTCATTGTTGAGAGGAGCTGTCCTGAGATCTGAAGGGTCTTCAACAGCATCCCTGAACTGCATCCTCTATATGCTGGCATCAAAGAACTCTAGTATTTGAAAACTCCCCTAGACATCCCCAAATATCCTTTAGAGAACTAAGTTGGCTGCAGGTGAGAGCCACTGATTTATAAGTTAGTGATAGGAGGTAGCTTGTGTGGAATGAAAACCAAGTCACTGCAGAATCAAAATTCAAAGGTAGAAGGAGGAATAAAAGAGACATCTATATGTACATCGAAATTTCCAAATATTAAAAAATAAATACATGTCTGGGGATATAACTAACTCTCAGAACCCACAATGTTAAGAAAGCCACCATGGTTACATGAAATTGTAGCCCCAGTGCTGGAGAGTGAGATCCGGATCAATGAGAGCCACTGATGCTCTGTGGCCAACTAGGCAAGCTTGTGTATGACAAAACTGTGTCTCGATGAACAAGGTGACAACTCTGTAGGGAAAAACACCCACGGCTCCCCACATTCACCTGCAAGCCCAGGGATGCATGCATACACACACAATTAAATAAAAAGAGCAATGTGTTGACTAGAATGATGGGGAAGCAGAAACTCCCTGTGAATAAGGAGAACCAAGGTATCAGCAGATGGCTGCACCTGGAACAGGTGGTGGGTGGATTCCTTCAAAATAGAAGCATCGGGATGAAAGGGTGGAGAATGGATGGATAGTCTGGAAGTAGCAACGAGAAGGGAGGGGAATGTGTACCCCATTTCCAGGGACAGGAAAAAAACCAGAGGAAATAGCAACTACTTAAACAAGGGAAAGATTAAGGAAAAGAGAGATTCGGAAAACAGCAGCAAGAAGAAAACCCCAAACAATATGATTGAGGACATAAGGCATTTTGCTGATCCTTGAGGCACCACAGGGAGGGCTTCTCAGGTGACATGGATGGGAGACGGGTGCCCTTACAGACTCCTATGAAGGTTACCATCCCTGAGGTAGCTGGGGGGACCTGGAAACAGAGACAGACTCTGGTGATTGGCTTCAGGAGAGAAAGAAGACACAATAGAAAACAGAATAAATTAATCAGGGAAGTACATGAGTAAAAATTCATTAAGTTTATCCACTATTCACACACCTAAACATTTGTCTGTGTTATGCCTGGAAACTTTCTTCAAGGCCATGGGGTATAGAAAATAATATTAGGAAAAATAACTAAAATGGATCAGTGCAGAAGTTAGTGATTACAAAGCTAGTTGGCAGCGGCACATAAAACACACCTTCCTAGGTAATACTATCTTTTTTCAAAAAGATAACAACAGGTATGGCAATACGTACTAATAAACAAAGCCCTGTGAGGCTGAGGTAGGAAAGTCACAAATTTGTTCCTAGCCTGGGTTTCATACAAAAAGCCTACATCAGAAAGTGACATCAAAGCAAATTAGAACAAAGCATTGCCTTGATGGTTTTCATGAGTAATATACATAAAGCAGAAACCCTTCCTAACTCCAAAGTCTAAATTGGAAGGTTTCTGAAAGGCAAATTGCAAAAACGGTGTAGCTGATTGAGCCCTCAAAGCTGTAGAGGTCTGCTGGTAGCAGAAGATACATCTGGCCCAGAAATGTTGACCTCTTCTCCAGACTCCTTTCTGCCTTAACCAGAGGAAGTGAATGCCTAGAGAGAATGTTTTCAAAGGAAACACATATGCTTGCATCTAATAATTTTGTAGTGAAAATATTGCTACAGTTTTTACATTTATTTATTATCCTCTCTCCCTCCCTCCCCCGTTTCTCCCTTTCCCTCTCCCTCCCTCCCTCCCTCTCTCTCTCCCTCCCTCCCTCCCTCTCTATCTCCCTCCCTCCCTCCCTCTCTCTCTCTGTATGTGTGTGTGTTTATGGTGTGTGAAAGAGGGCATGCTGTGCCTATACCACAGTGTGTGTTCATGTGAAAGTCAAAGGACAACCTTCAACCTTGTTGAGACCGGGTCCCTTGTTTCTGTCACTTCTCAGTATCTCCAGGATCACTGACCTGTGAGCCTCCAGCTGATTCCCTTGCCTCTTCTAGTCACCTTGCAGGAGGAGTGCTGGCATCACAGATGTGTGCCACCTCAACTGGCCTTTTCCCTGGGAACCCAGGGATCAAGCTTAGGCTGTCAGACTTCTACAGTTTTTCTCTGCTGAACCGTCTTCCCAGGGCACACCGCCCCCTTTTGTATCTTTAAAAGAAAAAAATTCAGAGAGTTAAGAATATAACTTATGGGGCTAGAGAGATGGCTCAGTGGTTAAGAGTGCTTACTGATCTTCCAGAGGACCTGAGTTCAATTCCCAGCACCCACATGGCAGCTCACAACTGTCTGTAATTTCAGGTCCAGGGATGTGACACTCACGGCAAAAACATCAATTCATATGAAATAAAAATAAATAATACATAATATATTTAAAAAAGAATATAACTTATGCGTAAATACATAATAGGCAGACCATCAACAATTTTATTTGTCTTTTCTAGAAGTTGAGGAGATGTTAAAACTCATTCAGAGAAGAATCTGTAAGATAGATCATGTGTGTGCGATATATTCATACCGATATATTCACTTGCGAACTCTGCAATGGCTTTGTGATTACAGAAAACAGCATGTTCACATTCTACAGGCTAACAACAGACATAAAATTAGTTAAAATATGTAGGGCAATGCTAATCTACCTGGTCAGAGTTCATAGAGTCATACAAATGTAATATTTGGGTCTGCTTTTCTTAAGAGTGGAAATCAGTTACATCTAGTAAAAAATTCATTGACGTTGCTGTGGACTGGAATTATTCTGAATTCCTTCTAAGTTTCTACAGCTTAACTTCTATTGCACAACAGTGTAACCAAGTCAATAGAGGTCAGTCAATGGAGCACAGACATATGGGGTGAGATAAGAGCCAAAGGAAAGCTAGACACACCCTGTTACTACACTGTCAAGTTACCTGGCGCTGCTTTTTCTCACGTTCAGTTGCTTTTTCTTGACAGTACACGGTGTACACCTTAGAAATGTGCTGGAATCCTCCTCCTAGGCATCGTATCTCAACTCTCCAAGTCACATCTGTACCATTTTCTGTTTACATTCCCCCAAGCAGTTTTTTCCTCCCCCCTTTGCTACCAACATCTGTGACTCCACGGTGAAAGCTTCAAAGTGAAGATAGAAGTCGCATGGTCTCTTTCACAACCTCCATCCTTGTCTCTACATCAATCCTCGTCGATCCTGAAGTTACCTAAGGATTACTTTACATAGCTGTGGTGCAGTGGTTAGCCCATAGAAGGAAGAAAAACAAACCCTTCCAACTCCAGTGTGGGAGGTTTCATCCTTCACTGACAAGTACCAATTCCCCTATTTTCCTTTCTTTTCTATTTTTCCCACTTTCAGTATAATTAGACTCAGGAGGGCTTGATATTTGTCCTCACATATTTGAAAGTCTGTCACATGGAAGACAAATTAGACCAGTCCTGTCTTGTTCCCTGTGGTAGGACTAAAACCAATTCTGTAGAAACTCTAGGAAGACACTTTCTCCTTTACAAGGGAGTGTAGTTTTCACAAAGATTACTAAAATTGACATGAGCTTTTCATATATATATATATATGTATATATATATATATGCACACACACATATATATGTATATATATATGACCAATATGTATATGATCAGACTTCCTTTTTGACCTTTTATTTTCAGTTTCTGATATCCTTCTCTCCTGAATGTGCATCATTGAATCCTGAATGTGGGATGGAGAGTTCCCCTCTCCTTTTAGACTAAGATATTTAGTTCCTCACACTTAATGGATCTTCATCACTCAGTCTAGGGTTGAGTGAAGTGGTTTAGAAAAGATAAGAAAGGAAGAGATTGGGTTTAGTGAGTTAGAACTCAGTTGAAACTGCACTGTGATGACCAGCAAAGAACCCCAGACCAACCCCAGACCAACCCCAGACCAGCAAGCATGGTTGTGTGGCAAAAAAAAAAAATGTTATTATGGAAAAGGAAATTTGAATTTAATATGATTTTACAAGAAAGTATTACTACACACACATACATACACATCCCACCATTGAAAAATGGAAGTGCTATTCTTAGCTTGTAAGCCGTGCAATAGGCAAAATCTGGCCCGAGGATACTGGTTCTCTAATACCAACCCTAGTCTCCCATTACAGACCCTAAGGAGGAATGACTTGTCTAGATCTCAGAATAAGATTCACTGAAATCGTATAGGAGATCAGCAGGCTCAGTGTCTACACAAATTGAGAAGGAAGATGACTTAGTCAGAAGTCTCAGGTCTTTGAGATTTTATTTCAATGAAAAAAGCAATATGCCACTGTTGCAGCCTTTTTCTTTTCCTTCCTTCCTTCCTTCCTTCCTTCCTTCCTTCCTTCCTTCCTTCCTTTCTTTCTTTCTTTCTTTCTTTCTTTCTTTCTTTCTCTCCCCACCTTTCTCCCTCCCTGAAGCTGCCCAGACTTGTTTTAAATGCCTGAACTCAAGTGATCCATCAGTCTCTGCCCCCCAGTAGCAGGGAATGCATATGACCAACATTGTACTTAGCCATTGGGCAGTTTTAGAAGTCATTTCAGGGGTCTGGTAGTACACTCCAATGGTAGAACGTTTGCTTAGCATGTGTGAAGTCCTGGGCTCAATCTCAGCTGATACAAAAATGAAAATAAAGAGGTTTGATTGAACATCTGAACAAAATGGTGGAAGTCACAGTCATTCACACACTCGAGAGAGAAGGATGCAGACGTACACATGTTAGCGTGGCTGGTAGCAGTTTCACAATTGTTAGAGAGGGATCCCCTGGGATAAAGTCTGCACACTCTGCCTCTCAATAAAGTTTGACTGCTCAGTCACTATGTTATTGCCTTGTAAAGCCAGAGCATCCACTCCGATTATTATCCATTTCGGGCTTAAAGTACAATAGATTACAATAAAGACTCTCTTTATAAGATACGTTTAAAGATTATTTCCCAGTCCGTTTGGTAGCACTTATGTTAATACCATGAAGGTAGGTCCCTAAAAGGCAATAATAGAAAATTCTGCTGCACTTACAAAATCTCCCCAAAAGGAGGTTCCAGCAACAGCTGTTCATTTTGTAGGAACGGGTATGAAGTGGAGTTCCGAGGTACTTCTCTCTGCCTTTCCCTGCTTGTTTCAGTATGTGAGGCTTCATCCATCACTGACATGTACAAGTCCCTTCCTTCCCTTTCTAGACCTTTTTTTTTCAATTTTCAATATAATTAGACTCATGGGGACTAGGTATTTGTCTTCAAATATTTGAAAATCTGTCATATAGAAGAGGGATTAAACTTGTTCTGTCTGGTCCCAAGTGCTAGCTAAAACTAGGGCCAATTTTGCAAAATCGACAGGGAGTTTTTTTTCCTCCTTTTATAGTAAGCATAATTTTCACAGAGCTGTCCAAAACTGGGACAGACATTCTTAGACTTGCAAGTCACTGGAGATGGTCAGGCAGAAGGCAGATGACTATTTGGAGAGGATTTTGCGAATAAAATTCAAGCATCCAAAGAGAGCTCAACTACTAATTCTATGGCCTAAGAGAGTTCAACCACTAATTCTAAGGCTCTGTGGGCTGTTGAACCGTTGGCCATTGTGTGACGTAATAATCAGCATGGCTCTATTATTTGATGATCAGCTATTGTCAAGTGCTAACTGTGGCCTGCGTGTATATCTAAACTAACCCTCCCAACAGCATTAAGTCTGTATTGCTAATATATATGTAGTGTAATTGATAACAATTTCTGAGAAACTAACCTGCTAAATTTCAGTCACAAAGCCAGTGAAGGAAGGAGTGTGGACACAGCCCCTTAACACTGTTGCTTCCCTGTGGAGGTGTAATATAAGGAACTTTTAAGACCTCACTGGTATCCATCAGTGACTTTTACACAAAAGTAGATAAAAGCAACGAATGTGGAATAGGCACAGAATGCCTTACAGCAGTAACACTGAATCCATCAGCACGTAAATACTTACAAAGTGTGCTGAGAAAAACAGGGTTTCAGGAGCTTCTGCCCACTGTGTCACTGTTTATAAAGAATCCCAATAATCCACAATGGAATTACATAGCTAGGGTTGCATGCATGTGCAATAAAACATGAACACAGACTGTTATCATATATAATAACACAATAAGAAAAATTGCCTTTGAGGATTAAAACAAGCCAAGCTGAACTTGAAACAGTCTTCACCTAAATTTTTGTGATATTTTAATTTTTAAAAATAAGGTAACTGGGCAAAGGAAAGAATGGGCATAGGGGAGTTGGAGAAGGGAACAAATGAGAACAAATCATAATGACACATATGCATGAAATTTCTATGATAAAACCCATTACTTCAGAAGAAAATAAACAGAAAATCATAAGCTATCAAGAGGAGCCTGGGGATGCAGGTCAGTATGGAGAGTACTCACTTTGCCTTCATGAAACACTAAGTTTTGTTCTTCAGTAGCACCTAATCCTACACCTATAATCTCAGCATTTAGGAAGTAGAGGCAGAAGGATCAGAATTTCTAGGTCATCCTTAGATACATGTTGAGTGCAAGGCAAAAGTGGACTTCGTAAGGTCCTGTCTCAAAGGAAAAAATACAATTAGAGAGGAAAAGACAAAGATGGCTAAAA
Source organism: Dicrostonyx torquatus (assembly GCA_028555095.1). Classification (NCBI taxonomy): domain Eukaryota; kingdom Metazoa; phylum Chordata; class Mammalia; order Rodentia; family Cricetidae; genus Dicrostonyx; species Dicrostonyx torquatus. The sequence continues at coordinate 932,723 of JAQHUG010000227.1, read as the reverse complement.
TAGTCAAATCAGTAGAGTATACTGTATGTTTTACTGTATGTTTTCTTGATGTTTGAAATAGTTTTTAAAAATATTTATTAAATAATTAGGACAAAATTAAAACAGGAGATCTCTGTGCCAGTTTAAATACATCTTCAACTTTGTAGCTCCTGATCCCACTGATAGCAAAAAGACAAATAGACTGTTAGCCTACAAAGATAAGAGCAGGGAAGACAATAGAATGTGCAGAAGTCGACACAGCAGAGAGGACACTGCCCTGGACCTGAAGGATAGGCAACACACTTTATGGTTGCTGGTGCCCTCCAGGAGGGGAAAGATTGCATTAGAGAATCTTGCTTAAATCAACAAGTAGAGAGGGAGTCTAGGTATAGTTTCACAAAGGACTGTGTTTCACGCTCAGACCCCTTGAGAACGATAAGGGATATCTACAGCGATGAGACTGTCCCTACCCCTCCCCTGCTGGTCCCCCGCAGTCTTATGGAAATCCATTGTGAGAAAATGAAAAAGCCCAAGGGAAATATCTTCCAGTGATGATGTTTGGAATCTTTATGGGAAAAAAAAATAATCTGAACTCTTACATGAGGATGCCTGTTGGCAAGCTGGGTCCATCAATGCTTGGCGGTTGTGTTTTTGTTCTGTTTTCTAATCATTCATCTTCAAATAGAAAGTCCATGGAAACCAGACATTTGAGGAAAGCCTCAATTATGAAAAGATACCTGAATTCCAAAAGGGCGAGTAAGAGAAAGCAAAGAGGTAAAAATCACACGAGAAGAAATTAAGGGCAACACTAAATAGCAAAGGAGGCCTATGCTAGTTCCTGCCGAGCATGTAGGAAGTGCTAGATTCCCCTGCTCCCAGCACAGCATACACCATGTGTGATAGCACACCTGACATCCTAGCACCTAGGAGGTAGAAACAAGAGGCTCTGAAGTTCAAAGTATTCCTGGGTTATCCAGAAAGTTGGGAACACTCTGGGCCACATGAGACACTATCAGGCAGCCCTACCACATGAGTAACTGATTTCTTACTTGGATATAAAATGCACCAACAAAACAACAAAAGTGTTTCCATTAGTTAATTTTTTTCCTTTTTTTTTTTGATTTTTGACTATTGTCATTGTTTAGAGAAGAAAAAAAGAGTTTCAAGAACATAAAAATTAAATTGATACTTCAGAATAATTGTGTGGATACATGTGCAGTATCAATTAAATGGTTGAGAAAATCTCCCTCAAAGTGAACAAAATTAAGAAAATTGATGAGATAATATAAAAAAACGTAAACGACATGGTTACTTTTCTATTACTATGGTATAACACCATGACCAGGCAACTTCTAGAAGATGGGCTTCTTAAGGTGCCAGAGGAATAAAAGTCCAGCATGTCAGGGAGGCATGGCAGCAAGCAGAAACTGGATACTGAGAACTCACATCATGAACCACAAGCATAAGGGAGAAAGAGTTGAGAATGTCGCAGGTTTTTAAACCTCAAAGAATGGAAATGGGAGACCAAATCTTCCAGTGCAAGAGACTGAGAGGGATGTCTCACCCAACCCACCATGTTAAGGAAGCAAATCTAGACAAAAATTTTTTAGAGGAAATAGATAGATAAAAGTATTCTAATACAATAAGAATAGCAACAAGAAAAGAAACAAAAAACAAACCTCAAATGGAAAGACATGGGGTTACTCAGGAACTTGAGTTGCGCTATTGGAGTTCTTAGTCTTATTGGAAGAAATATCAAATATTAGTCTTTTCTATCAAATACTATAAAACATGTTTTGGGCAAGGAATTAGAAATTTTTGTTTTCCTCAAGTTGTAAGACTTTTCTTTACCCAGTAAAACTTTTGTTTACAGAAAGGCCCACGGTTCTATTATAGGAGTTTGATGACCTGGAGCAGTGACTCTTTTATCCTTGGAGCACTGACCCCTTCTCCCTTCTTCCACTTCCTGTGAACCAACTCTTTTTAGACTAGTCATTGGATAAAATATGTTATGGAATAGACCAATCTCTATAAATATAAAGAAATAAAAAGAGCACAAAGAAAATAAACAATTTAGTTTAAAAAGGAGTCAATGAAACATACATACAGTTCTCAAAAGACAAAGTACTGGTAGTTAATAGATGCATGGAGAAACACTCAAAGTCCTTAGCCACCAGGGATTTGAGAGTAAAAGCTACATTGAAATTTCATCTCACTTTTCTCAGAAGAGCTATCATTCTAACAAGTGCTAAACCTTCAGACTAGAGCTACTAAATTTTTCGTGTTTGTTACAGTAGCATCATAGTAGCCAAGTTATGGAATCTTATTGAGTGTGCAGCAATAGCTAAATGGATAAATAAAGTGCTATATACATACAATAAAATTCTTCTGTCATTAAGAAAAGTGAAATTATCTCATGGAAGGGAATGAATAGAGTGGAGGTCATCATATTGGTAAAAGTAAACCAATCCCAGAAAGACAAATATCAAGCAATTTTTTTCTCATATGTAGAATGTCAGACATGTATCTCTGTCAATGATGTCCACAGGGGTTATACTGGTTTATAGAGCCACCAACAGTGTGTAAGGATCCATTTCCCTCATACCCAAGCATATGTACATCACATCAAATCATATCACATCACATGAAAATAAAAGTGGAAACACATGAGAAGAGGAAGTGAGGAGCAGCAAGAGGTGGTGCAGAGAAGGGTGATAAGAATAAATGTAGTCAAAGTGTACGATATACATGAAAAAAGGAATGAAACCCTTGCTTCAAATAATGGATACACACACATTTTGTTTTTAGCAGAGAAAGACTTTAAAACAAATGAAAACCAAAGGGAACCCCAAGATAGTGGATTAAGATAGTTCTAGGAAATCTGTTGATCTCTGAGCTTAGGGAGCTATTAAAGTTAGAACCTGAAGACTACGGTTCAGCTGGTAGTGTTTCCAATATGAAAATAAAACTGAAGAAGTAAATAAAGACCGATGTCCTTGAGGCTACTTAGAGGGTATTTTTTTATTCCTATTAAAGAATGTGGAGATCAGTTTGTAACTGATACAAAGACAACAAAGGGAAGTAAAAATTGAGAAACTGGGGTTTTTAATAAGCCTATATAGCAGTGTTTTTTATGTATGTATTTATGTATGTGAGATGTTTGTGTTAATCTAAAGGTGCTGAATTATTATTGTTATGTTTTTCTGCATATATGTGCAAGTATGGTACACATATGTAGATGTTGTAGAGGCTAGAGGACAACCTTAAGTGTGTCAGGTAAAACTAGGGTAGATTCTCAAAGGAGCAACCATAATTAAGCTCAGGATGTCATACCCAAAAGACAACAAAGCAGGGGAGTGCAGGAAGAAGACAAATTCAGTGGGGGAAGGAAGAGGGTGACAGGTGGTAAAAGTGTGGGATTGTCAAAGTATTCAAAAACCAATAAGATAGAGAAAAAATAGTCCTCTTCTAGTTTAAGAATTACATTTTAATCACTAACATTCAAGCCCTGTAATTTTAAGACTTTATAAAAATATATTTTACCTTGACAATTAAAAGGTATTAGAAGAAAAGGCAATATTACAGTGTATATAGCAGAGCTTGGTCTGGAAAGGAGAACAAATACAGGGCACGGATAACTCCTGCTAGAACATCATGGTGATATGAATGAGAAGTATCTCTGATTGACTCATGTATTTTAATATTTGGTCCCCAGTTGATGGCACTGTTTGAAGATGTCATGGAACCTTTAGAGGGAAGTAAATCACTAAATTTAGAGGTGGGGCTCTGAGAGTTTATAGCTCTGTTTCACTCCCTGTTCTCTCCCTTTCTGCTTCTTGTTTGTAGATGAAGATATGATCAGCAGTCAGCTTCTTGCTCTTGTCAACATCTCTCCATTGATTATGGCCATGCCTTACTCACTGCTGTGGACTCTATCCCTCTGAAACCTTAACAATAACAAACCTTTCTCCCCTAAGTGCTTTTATTGTGTTATTGTATCCCAGGAACAGAACTGCCACTGATACAAGCATCTAACTGAAATGCGATATCCTTAGCAGCACCCATTTGTTCACTTTAAATTGCAGAACGGAAGATGGAGGACATGTCACCAACCATAAATGTCCATATATCTATACAAATTCTGAGTGAGGCTAAAGGTTAGCTGCATTGTGCTCTTTGATATTTCTACAGCTTTCCCACAAGATTCAATGCTGTATTTTCATGAATGCAATTGAAATTATTATCATCTTCAACTTTCATGTTATACTTTGGGATTATAACAAGTTTTAAACTTGATTGAAAACATATTATGAGTTGGTACTTTTGTCTGGCACTTAGGAGATTCAATCAAAGTCAGATCAATGATATAACATTACTTCTAGCTGTGGAAGATGAGACAGGTCACAGTGGAAGAAGCAGCAAGAAAGATAGATTGTCTAAAAATTACATGAAACCACAAAGTAGAAACAGAAGCAAGTGAGTATCAAATCATCTATCATAAATCTCTGGTCTGAATTAAAACAAATAAACAAAAGACACCTATCAAGGCCCAGATAGTGAACACACAGAAGACATGAGCTATGCAAAGTATCATATCTTTCAATAAAATTCCCTCATTCTTTGCACAATTGTATTTTTGGCAATACAGATGAAATGTGGAACAAGATTCCTGATTTCAATGAGCAAGTAGCATAGTTGGTGAGACAAAAATAATGAGCATGAAAAACAAAGAATTTGTAAACTCTAATGGTTGGATTCCTGCTTTGGCTATGGTTGACTGTCAATTCAATTGCAATGACTACGAGACTTGTCTCTAGCTGGGCCTGTTAGGGTATTTTCTGGGAAGTCAATTGAATGTAAAAGATCCTCTCTAGATATGGGTGGCAGTTTCCAGCAGAGACCCACAAGAAAGACAGCACAAATCAAAAGGTGTTGCTTTTAGCCTGTCTGCTTTTGCAGATTGCTGATGAGTACATCTACTCTGCTGTTTCTGCTGTTGTAACTGTCATCCTTCCTGAATGCCAGGGTCCAGTTTCCTCAGCTTTCCAACTTGTACAGAATCCTGAAATATGCAATGAATTCTCTAGGCTTTCAGTATCAGATTGGGAATAATTTTAAAATTTTTCTGATGTGGGATTTCCCTCTATATGCTGTGATTACCATTGATAAATAGAGGAACTGCTTTGGGCCTATAGCAGAACTATAGGGGAACAGAGCTAGGCAGGGAAAACTAAGCTGAATGCTGGAAGAAAGGAGGTATAGTCGAGAGAAGCCATGGTGCTGCCACTGGAAAATTTGTTGGTAGACCACGACCACATGGTGATGCACAGATTAATGGAGATGGGTTAAATTAAGATTTAAGAGTTAGCAAATAAGAAGCTAGAGATAATGGGTCAATACAGTTTCTGTGTGATTATTTTGGGGCTAAGCTAAGTTGGCCTCTTCAACATTTTTCCATTATTATTTTTTATTACATGTGTATAATGTGTATAAGTATGTGTGTGTGTTGCTTGTGTATTATGTGTATGCATACATGGCATGAGGACATAGGTGAGAGGAATTTGAGGAGTTTGATTTTGCCCTTGTACCATAAGTTGAAGGCCTCACCAGGTGACCAGATTTTGTCAATCAAATGCTTTTACCCATTCAGCCTTCTGTATAGAGTGGTTGAGACTACAGCCTCATAGACTGAACTGTTTTTGGGTTCTCAGCCTCTTCAATGTAACAGTGGCCATTGTTGAAGCCAGTTAGGATTCTACCAGTTCTGTCTCTGCAGAGAACTCTGACTAATACACTATCTAAAGTTATAAACATCTGTGATGAGAGTTCAGAGGTGAGAAATTGGACATAAAGGGATTCCTAAAGAGGGAGGAAGACATTGTAACTCCTAGATCTGGTGTCTGGGAGTGGTTTGAACTATTTGTAAGTCAGAAAGTTGAGATACCTCGTGCTAGCAAATAAAATACCCCCAACTAGGAATGGGTAACTCTGCTTTTGAGTTGTTGGCTAATGTGGTCACATTAACCCACCAATACTATGGTTATTGCCAGTACTCTTTTTTGCCTTCCAGAACATGGTGGTAATACCTATTGCAGAAGAAACCACACAAGTCACATAACATGGAGAAACCAAGCTAGTACTTAGTGTAGGCGTTCCTTCTGTTTTTGTGTTGCTTTCATTGGTAAATCAATAAAGAAACTGCTTGGCCTGATAGGGCAGAACTTAGGTAGGCGGAGAAGACAGTACTGGATTCTGAGAAGAAGAAAGCAGAAAGAGAGAGCCACCATGGAGATACCAGGTCAGACATGCTAAATCTTTCCCAGTAAGCCATGACCTCATGGTAGACACAGAATAGTAGGAATGAGTTAAATCAAGATGTGAAAGTTAAACATTAAGAGGCTAGAGATAATGGGCCAAGCAGTAATTTAATTTCTGTGTGATTATTTCAGGTGTAAGCTAGCTAGGTGGCTGGGATGAGAAGCAGCCCGTTCCTCTTGTTACAACAAGTACTTTCTTGGGAGCTTCATTTCTATAGAATAACTTTAATGGTTCTGGAAGATGCTGTGCTTGTGCCAGAGGAGAAAGATAATCCTCTAATCTCATCTATCTGATAACATACAAGCTACAATATCAACTTACCTGGTGTGCTGACTACTGTAATGTCAACTTGATGCTACTGTATTGTCAACTTGATACAGACTAGAAACATTTAGAAATTGGAACCTTAATAGAGAAAATTACTTCCATAAGATCCAGCTATGGTCAAGCTTGTAGGGTATTTCCTTAATTAGTAATGATGAGGATGGACCCAAACCACTGCGGGTGTGCCATCCTTGTCAAGGTGGTCCTAGATTCTATAAGAAAGCAGGATGATCAAGTCATGATGAGCAACTCAGTCTGCAGCACTTACCAATGGCCTTTGTATAAGTGCCTGTCTCCAGGTTCCTGCATGGCTTGAGTTTCTGTTCTGACTTCCTTTGAAGATAAGTCATGGTATGGAAGTGTAAGCCAAATAAACGCTTTCCTCTCCAACTTGCTTTAGGTCATGGTACTTTATCACAGCAATGGTAACCCTAGGACACCTGGCAAGGCATAACTACCAACACAATAATGCCATGCATGTCATAAGAGTAACCAATTACTTTCTGATGAAATCTAAATCTTGATCTATGACATGGAACCCATACCTGACACCAAGGGACCAAAAAATCGGTGGCTACAAAGATCATAGGTCAAAAGAGGAAACCAATACTATGATTCTACTAAATGGTAATAGAATTAAAATAACTCTTAATAACTTCCTTTTTACACCCATAGATAGATCAGAGCATCTCTCAACCCTCTTCAGAGAAATTTAACCTTGCAAGTTGATGAGAATTACCTCAGAGACCCATGGTGGAGAATGTGCAGAGAATAAGGAACTGGGGAGTGATCAATGCTAAATTGGACACACATATTACATTCCTCCCATCAATGGTCAGGGATGCTCAAAGAAGAGAGGTTTAGAAAAATTGTAGGAGCAAGAAGTAGTTAAGCTCAAGGACACAGTTTTCCAGACACAGCAGGACAGTTGTACATATGAACTCATGGTGATTGTGTCAGCCTGTACAAGACCTACATAAGCTTCAGCCAGACTAACTCCAAACATGGGTGGCAGTGAGGGGGTTGGGCATGAAATTCCATCAGTAACTTAGGAGTTGCTTGCATTTGCTACCTTCTGGGAAAGAAAAGGTCAGTTTTCTTTAGTAATGTGGCCCCAGATAGGTCAGCCACATGCCAATCTAGGCCCCGCTCCCAGGACTAGCTGGGCAACAGAAACTGAACGTAGTATAGAAAGAAAAAGAAGACAAAGAAATCTCAAAGATGGATAGAAAGGAACTAAGTGTGTTTCAAATATGCTGTATAAAATCAAGGAAAAGTATGCAGGAAGTTGGAGGAAAAGGGAAGGGGCAAATTATGTAATTATAATTTCAAAAAATAAAAATTATTAAAAATTATAATAATAAATAATGAAAATATTGTTCAAAATTTCAAAATTCGGTAACCAATAATAACAACAACAACAACAAACTGAGGTGGCAACATCACAGTGCATTGTGGGAGATGCTCCTCCAGGCTTTGTATCCTGTCTTATCAGCCGTTTCCTGGAAGGCTGCAGCCAGGTTACTCCTCACATCCTCAGCTGTCACACATTTCTATGTCAATATTGTCTTTCTTCTCAGTTTACTTAATGAGAACAGAGATTTTTTTAACGTGAAAATCATCTGCTCATATAATTATTCCCCACTGTGACTACAGCTGGGGTCAGGAGGGATGGAGTAGGGAACAGAAGGAGAAGTGATGGGCCATTAGTTTAAACAGTGAGAGAGAGAGAGAGAGAGAGAGAGAGAGAGAGAGAGAGAGAGAGAAACAAGGTTACTAATGAGTGCCACTTCTGCACGACCGTGGGGTCTTTCTACTTTCTACTGGCCATGCCACCATTTCCCTTGGACGAATGGCTAGAAGAAATCATGGAGACCCAAGGAAGTCAATTTTGGGGTAGCTCCAACATCAGAATCAAACATGGTGGTAGAGGGAAAGGAGAGAGACTTTCTCCTGGCCATTTCTTTGTCTTTGTTCTTTATCCACCTACAAAACTGCCTTTACTTAGCTAAGAATGGATTAAAGCAAAAATCCGATCAAACCAAATCAAAAGCACCCAAACCCGAAGCCAAGCCAAAGGTCCAACTAGACTAGCTTTAATTTTTATTCATTTGTACATGTATTGGTCATGTGTATGTATATGTGCAATTGTGTGTATGTGTGCACTCACTGGTATATGCACACATGTATGAAGTGATCCCAGATATGGCATAGAACATGCCTGCACACCAGATTTGGCACAAAGAGCAGGGAGCAGCCTTTGGTTCGGGCAGAGACAGCAATGGCAGACTGTCAAACATTTAAGAGCTCTAGCATAGGAAAGGAAGAAAGAGGGTGTCCCCCCACTGAGAGGGTTGTGGTGGCTGTCTCTGGTTGACCAGGAGGAGAACAAAGAAGATGAGGTAGCAGGTTTTTCATCATGTAAGCTGCTTGCTGTTTTATGAGATTATGTGTCTTTGGTCCCATAGCCTGGTGGGTCTGTGAGACAGTATCATGACCAACAATGTGAAGGCTAGAGGTTGAGGCAGAGAATCTTCCTCAATTATTCTCTACCTTATTTTCTGAGACAGAGTCTCTTGCTGAATCTGGTGCTCACCTTTGAGTTAGGCTGGCTGGCCAGTGAGCCCTCAGCATCATTCCCTCCATCTTTTCAGGGCTAGGATGACAAGCATGCACCATCATGCCCGACTTTCATGTGGGCGCTGGGCATCCAGACTCAAGAGTCTCACGCTCACAGAACAGTCTCTTATCCACTGAGCTCTCTCTCTCCAGCCCAAAGATGAATTTTCATTAATCTGATCCAGTCTATAAATAAAGGAGATTCAGATTGCTGTCCTGTCACATCAATTATCATGAGGTATTTTCAAAGTTTAGTCAAGTGATAATTAGTCAAGTGGTGAAGTTAAGTGGGTTCGTGTAGTTCTCGAGCTGACAGGAGATAATTGGCACTGACGAAGGCGCCTTTAGTAAGCCAGATGTGTGGTGTGGTGTGTGTACCTAAGATTTGTTGTTATTTCTCTAAGATTCACTTTACCTTCAGGTACCCACTTCTAGATTTTCTCCCCCATCATTCCCCAGGAAAGAAAACTTATTTGGAAATAACCCTTCCAGGCCTGCTTAGTGTTGTTGTCCCATTTATACGATCATCAGGGGCATCAAATGTAAGGAAGATTCTGGTTCGAAATGTGCAGGCTGTGTGCAAGCAGTTTCTTCAGGGGTAAACCTATCATCCCTGGGAATATTGAAGGGCAATTAATGTTGCAATACTGCATTTTAGGTGTCAAAAGGAAAATAAGGCAGCAGAATGAACTGTTCTCTAAGCATTTTGGCTGCCTAACAGATGGTTAGAATCCGACATACAAACTATCTGAACGGAATAAGCCTCAGAGGAGGTCAATACTAAGGCAAGGATGACAAACCACAGACAAAATCACCGGACAGGGAAAGGAGTAGGCTGATTACCATTTACCTTTGTGACAGCTCAGTAGGACTAGATTAGAGCAGGGAACTGGGAGGTCACATCAATGTAAAGGAGGAAGTATTTGGGGTAAGTGAGTCCCAAAAAGATAAAAGGCACAATGTGACAGATGAAAACCACTAGCATTTAATGTAAGCAATGAAAAGAGAAAATTCAGTAGTAATGAAATAACTAACATGACACACTCAAAATGAAGTCTAAATTAAAAACTTCCATACTTCCATTCAGTATAGCTACCATAGAAGTAAAACAAAGATGTAGAATTCACAATCATACAATGCCAACAGAAATTTTTTTTTGGGGGGGGAAGGGGCTGTTTGTTTTGCTTTTTTTTTTAACATTACCACCAATGTTTTCCCTCTTCTCCCAGTTCCCCTCACACGCATCCCATCCTCCTGTGTTTTTCTTCAGAAAAGGGTGGGCCTCCTATGAATATCAGCCAGCCGTGGAATATCAAGTTGCAGTGACACTAGGCACCTCCTCTCCTATTAAGACTGGACAAGGCAACCTGGTAGGAGGAAAGGGTCCCAAAAGCAGGCAACAGAGTCAGAGACAGCCCCTGCTCCATCTGTTATGAGTCCCACAGGAAGACCAAGTTACACAACTGTAACACTTATGCACAGTACCTAGGTCAGTCCCAAGCAGACTCCATGGTTGTTAGTTCAGTCTCACTGAGCACCTATGCGTCCAGGTTACTTGGATCTATGGGTTTTCTTGTGGTACCCTTGACCTCTCTGTCCCCTACAATCTTTCCCCCCCTCTTCCACAGGTTTCCTGAGCTCAGTCTAATGTTTGGCTGTGGGTCTGTATCTGTTTCATCAGTTTCTAGGTAACACCTCTCTGATGACAGTTGGCAACAATCTATGAGTATAAGAGAATACCATTAGGAATAGTTAATTCTTTTTTCTTTTTCTAGTTGTATTTGGTTCTACCCAGGGTTTCTCAGCTATCCTGCTTGAAGATCCTGGTCCTCAAGGGTAAACTCCTTCTCATGGTATGGGTCTCTAGTTGGGCCAATCATTGATTGTTTTTTTCTACAAATTCTGTGTCACCTTTACCCCAACAAATCTTGTAGGCAAGACAAATTGTAGATTGAAGGTTTTGTGGCTGGGTTGGTACTTCAATCCCTCCACTGGAAGTCTTCCCTGGCTATAGGAGATGGATGGTTCAGTATTCCTTTGTTAAGAGTCTTAACTAGGGTCATCCTCTTAGAAAATTTTGAGCTAATATTGTGAAAATGTCCAAAGCATTACACAAGTATGCTGTATTGCTCTTTTGGGAGAGATGTAAAGAAATGTCTATTTGTTAGGCTTTGAGAAGAGATAGGTACAAAGGTGGTTTGAGAGGATGCTGAGGTGAATTGTCTATCAGTAAGGTATTTATTAAGACAGTAGGGAGCAAGTATCATGGGGTCCAGAGAGAAGTTTTATACTGCTAGATAAAGTAAGGTTTCTACTTTTGAAGATTACAGGGGAAGGAGAAGTATTGTGTAAGTGGAGTGTAGTTTTCTTTCAAAGCTGTAGTTCCTAGTAACCACCCAGAGGCTTATATTAATTGCAAATGCTTGGTTGAGAGCTCAGGCTTATTACTAACTAGCTCTTACAACTTAAATTAACCTATTTCTATTAATTTATGTATTGCCACATGACTCATGGTTTTTCCTGTCCTCCAACATGTCTTTCCTCCTCTATGTCTCCTGGAAACTTCTAAACTCCACTCTTTTTTTCCCCAGCCTCCTCCTAGTCTGGTCCTCCCACTTAATCTCATCCTGACTAGCTATAGGCCAATCAATTCTTTATTAACTAATAAGAGTAATACATATTTACATTGTACATAGTTTGCTTTCCAGAAGTACTGAACTGAAAGTAGTAGGCTTTCTTACCATGAGATCTCTGCTGTATATATATCATGGAGCAGGAAATCAGAGTATACATAGCAGGTTAAGTGACAAAGTCACTCTTTTTCTGAGTTTGGAGTGGGGCTAGGTGAGTCTGTGACCTAGAGTCAGGCTGCCATGGACCCAAGGCAGTAATGGCCTAAGTGTTATTTCCACATCCACTTCTTAGGGCTTGGATGGCCTGGATGTTTGAACACTATTCACATAAAATAAAATAGAGCACCAGAAAAAAAAAACCAACAGGAAAAAGAAACAGAAAAGAAAAACAAAGAAAAAGATTCCTTTCAGTTCAGTGTGATAAACTAATGAATTCCTTAGTATTATATGCAGAAACAGTGGGTGAAGGATTGTTCACAGGAGTATAGCTTACTCAAAGGCAATGGAGCATCAACAAAATTCCCACCCAAGCATGGGGGATGATTCAATAAAGCCACTCCACTGAAGAGTCCTCACTTCTAGCAAATCCCCCACCCCTGTAAGAATACCTACCTATTGTTGTGGGATTTGGGGTATGAGGAGCAGGAGAATAGTAGCTGCATTCTAGTGACATTGGCATATTTATATGCAGGAAATTTTCACAACATCTGTATCATAAACATATACCTAACTGCCACTGTATTTTTCTACTTATTTTGTTGCTATGACTACAAGCCATAAGAAACAAAAAGTGAAATCCCAAAGACCTGGAAGAGCTAAAACAGATTTGAACATAAAGTTGTAGGTGATACACTCTCTTATTTTAAAATACAGTATAAAACTGAACTCACATAAACAGCATAGCATTAGCATAAAGAAAAATAGGTGTAGGAGGAGGGTCTTCTTGTTTGTCCCTAGCTTAGGCCCAAAATAATCACCCAGAAACTTTATTAATTAAATCACTGCTTGGCCCATTAGCTCTAACTTCTTATTGGCTAACTCTTACATATTAATTTAACTGATCTCCATTAATCTGTGCATCACCACGAGGTCATGGCCTCGTGGTCATGGTCAGCAAAGTTTCAGCATATCTATCTCCAATGCCAGCTCCATGGTGTCTCTCCTTTACAGATAGATGGATGCATGGTCAGAAAACAAAGAGGTTTGAGACTAAATGTGTGACTCACATCCTTGATTTTTTCCCCCAAAGATTTCAAAGCAACAAAAGGAAGAAAAGGACAGTCTCTTTAATAAATAGTGTTCGGGAAATGATACCCATAGCAATGAAATTTAACCTTCTCTCATACCACATAAAAAAAATGGATTGAAGAGTTGAATATAAAACTGGTAACAGCAAAGATGCTGTTAGTTTCATATTAGCATGCTTGAAGGTGATTAAAAATGGATTCTTCTCTTATGATAAGCAGCTTGTAAAACCAGGAATTGAGACTACAGGACTCTCATTAGTGATCAAAGGGTAGGATCTAAGTTCAGGCTTTGGACTGAGAAATAACATTTTGAACTTCTGAGAAACTAAATACTACAGACCAGAAGCTTTCTAGTTGAAAAATAGAGACATGTTCTTCCCATGTGTAAGAATTAATCCAAATGGCCTGTCAATCACCTAGGCAGGAAAATGTCCCTCAGGGAAAACTGTCTTTTAGAAATATTTTTTTTCTAAAAATACATCTTGTCTTCAGAAATGGACATTTTGCCTAACCTTGCAACCAAGTGAATAATATGTCTTGAGCCTATATAAAACTCTGTATCCAATGATGTTCCCTATTGTATATTCAGCCTGTTTAATTTTAAAACAACTTTAGGA
>JAQHUG010000227.1:862511-902170 GCA_028555095.1 Dicrostonyx torquatus | reverse complement strand
GGTCCTACCTCAGAGTCTAGGTACTATTGGGAAACACCCCATTCTCCACTCCTCAAATCCAGAGAGCTCAGAAAGCTTCTTCCCCTCCTCCTTCCAACATTCACCTCTGTTCACCTTTGCTCACAAGTGAGTGAGTCATCTTTGAGTTTCCAATTACACTTAAACACTCCCCTCTTCATTCCTGAGCCTTTCTCCCTGGCTCAATTCTATTTTATACAGTTAAAAGCATGGTGTACTTTATGCAAAATGCAGAAGGCCTTTGGATTGCTTGTGAGGACTATGTGAATGTGCCTGGTAAGAAGCCTTGGGGGATGGAACCTGAATCCAAATAGGAAATTTATTTAGTTTTCTCATATATACAGTTTTGCCCAGATCATAGAGTTCCCACCTCCAAATTAACTAGGAGACCGAATACTGTATGTAAAAGTAAAGAGCCTTTGTTCTTTTTTTTTTTTTTTTAAATCATAGTAGAAGTTGGAGTGAGGGGAATTTCCAGGGTTCAGGACTCTGATTGGATGACATTTGCTTTGTGATCTTGGCAAAAGGAGCGTAGGTGAGTCCCGGGCTCAAGGACATCTGGTGACCTTACCTAATCTTTTTTTTTTAATTTATTTATTATGTATACAATATTCTGTCTGTGTGTATATCTGAAGGCCAGAAGAGGGCACCAGACCTCATTACAGATGGTTGTGAGCCGCCATGTGGTTGCTGGGAATTGAACTCAGGACCTTTGGAAGGGCAGGCAATGCTCTTAACCGCTGAGCCATCTCTCCAGCCCAACCTTACCTAATCTTATCTAATGCTCGGAATGTCAGATATTTCCCCTTAGATGTTGGCCCTCCCTGGGTGGTATCAGCTTATGGCTTTTCCTGGAACCCGGGCTGCCTGCCTTGGCAGCTGTGCAGCCTGGGCCCCATGTGTGGCCATGCTTCTCTGGGTCCCACGTAGCCTGGGGCCCATTATGTGTGACCAGGTTGTCCTGGGCCCCACATAAACAGCTTGAAGTAATTCTATCCAGTGTCTTCAATGTACCACAACGTATAGGGTAAATTCTATTCGTGGCTTGGGATTTTCCACTGATCCTTCAACAGTTCTGGGTTTGGGATCCATCAACCTCTGGGCAGGAGATGCTCATCCTGTCCTTACTCTATTCTAACCTGCCTGTTTATAGATCATTGTCTCCCTCTCTACTACAGTTAAGCTCCTTGATGAAAGAGAGAGTTGACACTCAAGTGCTGTGTCAGCTCTGACACCTGTCCCTCTAGGAGAGGTCCCCACACTTCCTTATTGAAAGAACATTTGGGGAAGGCACTTTGAACTTGAGAAACTGATCTGGAATACAGGTTCTAGGCCCATTTTCTCCATCCTTTCTTCCTCTTCTCCCTCCCATTTTCTTTCTGATAGCCCTTAAAATGAATGTTTTCATGGTAGCTGAAGAAATATTATTGAAATGTAAAATTGAAAAATAAATCTTCCTAGTTTTCTAAAGTGATTTTGGTTTCCAATGACCCTTTCTGACCATTGTTCACATACAGATAAGATCTTAATTTATAAACACGAGACGAGAACTATTTTTGAACCTTATATTGCTTATTGTTTCTTCACGGTACAAATGGCATACTAAAAATAAATGAACAGTGAATAACATTTCAAAAATGCAATACAAAAATTCATATGTTTATCAAAACTATTATCATCAACATTTTGAAAATCAACCTTTTTATTTACATTTCTTATCTGTCTGCCTAAGCATATCTCTTTTTTTCTTTTTTGTTTTTCTTTTTGAGACGGTTTCTCTGCAGCTTTGAAGCCTGTCTTGGAACTCACTCTGTAGTGGTACCAGGCTGGCCTCGAACTCACAGAGATGCCTGTCTCTGCCTCCTGAGTGCTGAGACTAAAGATGTGTGCCACCACTGTCCAGCCCAAGCATATCTTCTATTGAACACTATGCTTCTATCTCCTGATAAATTCTGTTTCTATCATTGGAATACTTAAAGCTACATAAAAATACAACTTCTCTAGCCAGGATACTGGTCCATTATACCTATTTAATCACAACTTACTTCATTTCATTTTCAAAGCTTAGATTTCAGTGTTTATTTTTTTCTAAAGGAGGTAGCACAACCTGAATTTTCTTTCAAAGCTGATGTGTAATGATGAGTTTAAAGCAAAAATAAAAGACAGTTTAAACTCTGTTTGTTTCTGTTATTTTGTCAAAAAAACTATTTAATATTTACTAGTATGTAATTTAATATATATCTTATGTTTATAACTCATGAAAACCCAAAGCAAGTTTATAAATTAAATATAAAACACTGCAAAATCAGTAAAACTCAAAACAATACCATTAATTTAAATAATATGATACACAACACTATTTTGAGTGATTGTAATTTGTAATGTTTGGTTTAATGATTAAACAATGCAGCCAGCCTCAAGTCTGGATCTGTATTTAATCTTTTTCAATATTTTGACTCCAGTAATACAGAAAATATTAATTTTTAATAATGTTTCATAAATCAGCATTAATAACTTTAAGGCCATGTCAACCAGTTCCAGCTAATTGGACCACAACACTTAATCAAAACTGCTACCAATCAATTCATGATTGCAAATTTTAATGAACTTTCATGCCATAAAGTTGTCTTACTTAATTAAAGATTTCAGTAATCTTAGCATTTGCTACAGCATCCACATCTATTTACAAACAAATTTTGCCAGAATTAGTTACCACTTTGGCTCTGTTATGTCACTGCCACCGCACAGGGTACAGAGAATGACTCAGTCACGCACCAAATGGTGATCTGTCTGTGGCTACAACAGCCTGTGTGGCTTTCATTGTATGAGGTGACAGGTGATATGGGGGCTCCAGTTTTGTAACCCCCACCTACTTCTTAAAATAAGGAACTACTTTTTGAGGTGTTTTGTGACATCATTTGGTTACCACATGGATTGAATGTACTTATACATATCTACACTTTTTACTTTTTAAAACAATCTTATTTTACATACCCATCTAGGTTCACTCTCCCTCTTACTTTCCCACTCCTATCACCTTCTCCCAATACCACCCCAATCTACTCCTCAGAGAGGGTGAGGCCTCCCATCACTTGAGGCAGGACCAAGGACCTCCCCCCTATATCTAGGCTGAGCAAAGTATCCCTTCATAGGGAATGGGCTCCAAAAAGCCAGTTCATGCCCTAGGGAAACTCCCAGGCAACCACAAGGGTGACCCCAGCTAAGAATCTAAGCAATAGTGGAGATGGTGCCTAAATGGCCCTTCTCCTGTAATCAGATTGATGACTACCTTATTTGCCATTGTAGAACCTTCATCCAGTAACTGATGGAAGCAGATGCAGAAATTCACAGCTAAGCGCTGGGCCAAGTTACAGAGTCCAGTTGAAGAAAGGAAAGAGGGAGTATAGGAGAAAAGGGGGTCTAGATTATGAGAGGTAACCCACAGAAACAGCTGACTCGAGCTAGTGTGAGCTCACTGACCCTGGACTGATAGTTGGGGAACCAGCATAAGACTGAACTAGACCCTCTGAATGTGGGTGACAGTTGTGCAGTACACCTGGTCTTTTAAAACTCCACTATTATCATGCAGTCAAATTTGGACGAAAGAGGGACAAAGTGATGGTGAAGGTACCTCTGTCATGGAACTCTGAATTAGGTCACAACAATTATCTTATTTTCCTTGTGATCTCTCTTGCTCTGGGGATGGGAGTCCTGCCTTCTGATCAAAAGCTCAAATAAAATAAGTTTTAGGATCCAGTTGGTATCAGCCTCATGCAATAACTATATTGTTGAAAGGAGGCCACTAGTTAGTTCCTGGCCACTCAGCTCTGAAATAATTATACAGAAACTGTATTAATTAAGTCACTGCGTGGTCCATTAGCTCTAGCTTCTTATTGGCTAACTCTTACATATTAATTTAATCCATCTCCATGAATCTGTATATCGCCACAAGGTAATGGCCTACCAACAAAGTTTCTGTGTGTCTGTCTCCAGTGAAGGCTCCATGGCTTCTCCCTGACTCTGCCTCCTTTCTCCCTGCATTCAGTTTAGTTTTTCCCACCTAGCTCTGTTCCCCTATAGCTCTGCTATAGGCCCAAAGCAGTTCCTTTATTAACAATAATATTCACAGCATACAGAGGGGAATCCCACATCACTATATACATTTGCGGCTGGGTAAACTTGAGCAATTCACTTCACCTCTCTGCTAATGTCTGGAGTGTGAACACCTTCCCAGCATCTCCCTGTTAAATGCATATCCCCTAGTGTGGATCTATTTGGAGAAGATGGAACCCTTAGGAGATGAGGCATAATGCAAAGCCTTCTTGTGACCTAAAACATGCCCTCAAAGAGGATTGTGGGACTCCATTCCCTTCCTCTCCACCCCATCTTCCCTCTCTGCTGCAGGAGATCACCTTTCCTATGCCACATGCTGCCTCACAACAGACCCAGATAAACAGGCCAGTTATGAGCTGGAACCTCTGAAACTTCCAGCTAAAGTGCTTTGTTTCTTGGTGACATGATTATCTTGGATATTTTATATACTGACAGAAATCGAACACACTTCTTGAAAACCTCACTTTCCCTAATTTAAAAAAGAAACAAACCAAATGACTATTATACCCATTGTTTACATGAGAAGGTCAGCATCATAGAGCTGTGGGGAACTCTATGATAACATAGAGCATAGACACAACAAACTGCTCCATGCCAAGTGCCTGGTACCCAACTTGTATGGCATTATAGACTGTACAGCTGGGGGAGTCTCTGGTGCCAGAGGAAAACCCTCTAAGGCATCAACAGTTCATTTTCTGAGTCCCTAAATCACTCCACAGAGTAGTTGATTACAGACACAATCGCCAGCTGGATATTAAGCCCCAACTTCATCAGCACAACATTATGTAACATTCCAACAATCGAGGGGTTCATCTTCTTGTAGATGGCCAGTCTCTAACCTAATAGAAGCGCTTTTCTTTGCTAAGGTTAAGAACCAAAGTCAGTCCAGAGATAGGCGACCAGCTAAACAAGCATTTGAATAAGTTGCAGCAGTAATTTCAGACGGAGAGTTTGGGGCAGAGAAGGAGAGAAGGCAATTTCAACACATTTGGGGATGATTCAGTGTTCCGACACACGCTGTGAGTAGCTTTCCATGTCTGAGAGCAGGGGTAACTTAAAATGGGTTTGACTAGGGTAGCTCCCTTCTACAGAGGAGCTTCTAATTCCCAGCACTTGAAACTGCCTGGATGAGAGGAAGCTAAATACTTTGCAAGGACAGACATGGGCGCATGAACTCAACACTCTGAGACAAGCTGCATACTGATGTCTCTTGAGTGCAGTGTAGGTATCATCTGTGCGTTTATAGTAAATCTTCATAGGTAAAAATCAGACTTCATTCAATGGTTTGTCCATACAGCTTCGGAAGCACACGACACTGCCATACCTTCTCATTCCTCTGGCCTTGTCCTTAGAGTGAAAAGCTAGATGCATAATGGCGGTGTATTGGCTTAAATAGGTATGGCCCCCATAAGACTCACGTGTTTGAATGCTTGGCCAATAGGGAGTGGCACTATTAGGAAATATGGCCTTGTTGAAGTAGGTGAGGCTTGCTGGAGGAAGTGTGTCACTGTGGAGACAGGCTTTGAGATCTTACATGCTCAAGTTAGGCCTAGAGACATAGTATATTTCTCCTGCCTGTGAATCAAGACATAGAACTCTCAGGTCTTTCTCCAGGACCACATCTGCCTGCATGCCGCCATGCTTCTCTCCATGAAGATAATGTATAAATTTCTGAAACTGTAAGCCAGCCTTAATTAATAATGTTTTCTGTTATAAATGTTGCCATGGTCACAGTGTCTCTTCACAGCCATGGAAACACTAAGACAGGTGACATGCAGGACAGTGCTCAGTATGAGTTCCATGTAGATGAGCATCTGTGCTGCCCTAAACGTGCACGTTGCCCAGGACTGTGCTAGGGAGGAAGCTACATGCCTTCCAGCAGGACAAGCCAAAATTTGCTTTTGTTTCAGAGTGCTCACTTCCGTAGTGAAGGCAGGCGGAAAGGAGCTGGCTAAAACTGCAGAATTAAAAAGAAAAAAAAAAAGAGGGAGATTGAGGAGACTAAATATAAATGACCAGGGGAGAGTGAAGAACTATCATTCATTTTATTATCCGTGTACCAAAGGAGCCTACGAGTTTGGCACCAACCAACAACACTGAGCCGGGAATTAGCTCCACTGCTAAGGAAAGACAGGCCTCCCTCCCAACCTCAACACCCAAGCGCAGGTTACCCACAGTCATTACTTCTATGATCTCTTCTTCCATGAGGTCACCTGGCTACTGCCAAGTTTCTCTCAGCTGATCCCTTTGCGGGTATTTCCTCCAGGTCCTCTGGTGTGGGAAGTTGTTCGGTATATGCGTTGCTTGTATTGGTTAATGAATAAATAAATCTGTTTCAGCCAGTGGCTTAGCAGAATAGAGAAAGGCAGGAATTCCAAATAGATAGTGGAGGAAAGAAGGCGGAGTCAGGAAGAAGCCATGTAACTGCCAGCATGAGACAGACCCACTGGAACCTTGCCGGCAAGGTACAGCCAGGCGGGGATACACAGATTAATAGAAATGGGCTAATTTAAGCTATAAGCGTTAGCCAGAAATATGCTTAAGCTATTGGCCAAGCAGTACTAAATATAAATGATTTATCAGATTTTACAGATTTCTGTGAGATTATCTTGGGAGTCTGGGCAGCTGGAAAAGAAGCAAGCAGCCTCCCATACAGTCGTTGTGCGACTCTCTCTGCCTCTGCATTCCCTGCGCTGGGCTCTGTAGAGCTCTGGTACTCTGGAACTTTCTGTTCAACAGCTGGCAGCTACAAATTAACTTTTTGACTTCATTAGGCTAATCTGCTGAATTATTCCTAATTTGGAGCACCTGCAATCCTCCCTCCCGCTGCCCTCTCTCCTGGAGCCACCTCCTCTCATCAATCAAAAGCTGAGTGGCAGGGAAGCAGCATATGGAGCAACAGGCAGGGCCTGGTCAGGACTCTGGGTTTGTCTTTCCGTCCCTCTGAATCACCGGTCTCAGACTGCTTCAATCAACACGTGGCTTCCCCACAGGCAGGGCTGGTGTGAATCCGAGATGCCAAGGGCCTTTAGAAGGGTGAAGAAGAGCAGAGGCCAATCATGTCTTTGCCCTTGGACAGGGGCAAGTTCCACCCCTGTGAGTCTGACGCAGAGTCACACTCCGGCACTCCCACCCGTGATCTCCTTCAGCGTTTCCTGGAGGCAGGAAGTGGGAGAAGATTTCCTTTTCATCTGCCCAGAAACCAAGAGCAGATGCTTCTCCTTTCCTCACACAATCAGTAAGAAATAAAAAGAGAAAGTTGCAGCTGCCTTCTCCGAACCCCACCTGCATCTGCTGATGGGGGTTTCTGGCCTGCTCTGCTCCAGCTGGAGTCCTTCAAGTCCCCAAACAGTCTCACACAAATCTGTAAAGTGGCATAAATGTCTTGATGCTCTCCTTCCAGGCACAGGTGCCAGTGTTCCTGCTGGAGCGCTATCCCCAGAGGGGGAACCAGCCTGGACACAGCCCTTAAGATGATTCTCAGTCTCTGAGACGCGACTCCCTGCAGTTTTAGTGGGGAAGCTCTTCTCACTAGATAGCTCTCTGGGAACCTTTCCTACCCAGAAGCTTGGCTGCGAGAATGAGGCTGTGGAGCAGGAAAAAGGGCAGATAAACACGATGTCCTGTAAGAAAGAAGCCCAAACACCCCCCCCCGACCTAAATCTTATAAAAGAGTCACAATCTAGGTGGAGTAAAAGGAGCACTAGTTTCCTAGAGCTGGAGGTGGAGCACACGAAGTGAATGCAGACACCAGAGCCTTAAATGAATATTGCTTGCTTTTGCTCCCACTGGGTATTGTCTTTCATATGCTATTATTTCTATGGTTTACAGTCCAATCAGCCATAGTACTCATTTCCTTAGGACAAGCCATGTTTATATTTCTTGTCAAGCATAACTTTGAAGAGTGTCTTTTTCCAATTTCAAAATTATTCCCATTAGCGGACGGGAGATACGGCTCAGTGCTTAAGAGTGCTAACTGTAGTTCCAGAAGCTGGGGTTCAGATCCCAGCACCGAAGTATGATACTCATCACTCCCTATAACTCCAGTTCCAGGGGAATCTATATCCTCTTCTGGCTTCTGAGGGTCCCTCTGGGCACATACAGGCACACACACGCACACACACACACACACATACAGGCACACACACACACATACAGGCACACACACGCACATGCATACGTGTACACACTCACTAATTAATTAAATCTTTTAAAGTGGATTCTCAATAGGACTCTAAGGTCTGCCTGTGTGGTATTTAGTCCCAAATCACCATTTATCTCATCTGCCAGTCTCCAGATGAGAGGTAAATTCAGGGGCTTGCTTTTTTGAGAATTTATATTAACTTCATAATTGGAAAGAGTATTGTGGTTTAAATAGGAATGCCCCCCATAGACCCATGTGCTACTTGGCCCATAGTGAATGGCCTTGTTAGAGTACGTGTGGCCTTGCTGGAGGAAGTGTTTCACTGTGGAACTGTGCTTTGAGATTTCCTATGCTCAAGCTAGGCCTGGTGTCACAGTCTCCTGCTGCTGCCTACAGATCAAGATACAGAACTCTCAGCTCCTTATCCAACACCATGTCTACTTGGATACCACCATGCTTCTCACCATGAAGATAATGGACTAAACCTCTGAAACTGTAAGCCAGCCTCAATTAAATGTTTTTCTTTATAAGAGTTGGTCAAGGTGTCTCTTCACAGCAATAGAAATCCTAACTAAGACAAACATCAATTTGATCTTATTTTTCTTTGCTACGTTTCCCACCCTCACTAGTGGTAAAATAGATAGAGAAGAACTCTGTTGGAAAGAGGGGAACTGTGGGCTTATAGGCTTGGATCTCAACCCTCCAGGTGAGAACTATTCTAGCCTTGGTCCTGTCAATTGTGTTTCTCCTTCATGATCTTTTCCTGGGAATAAAAAAAAAATGAAGCTGTGGCACTTGTCTTGAAAGCCATTGTACAAGCTAAAACAGATATGGAGCCTGGCTTGATGACAAGGAGCAGTAGCTAGAACCAGTAACTAGAGTCACCATAGTACACGTATCTTCTGTGGAACCCCTGATCGTTGATGCAGTCCCTTTGGAGATGCAGAGAAAAAAAAAAAGGTACAAATTTGTGTCAGATCTCTTGCTGAACCTCTCCACTAATGCAAAATTAGTAAGGCCAAGATCCTTTCCTTCCCCAGGGTCTTGCTGAAACTGCAGTGTCTTCCCTTTGATGTTAAAATGATTACTGCATTAGAAACTTTATAACTAATAAAGCATATATGGAGATATATGTTTAAGGAACAGTCATTTGCTGGATGTTTTGTAGTGCCATTTAGGGAAGTGTTTCTGCACCTGGTGATCAATAAATGATATTCTACTCTAAGCATATTTCTATTCTGGTGAATTCAGAACAGAAAGTTTGGGGTTCAAAGCATCAAGATCCTCTAGGAGTACACTGTGGGCTATAGATATGAGTTGATTTACTTGGAGCCAGTTCAGTTATTAGTGGCAAAAAGAACTTGCTTATATAGATAGCCTCAGTGCAAGAATTATGGTGCCTACTCTGTAAGGCTGATATGATGAATTGCTCATTAAAAATCCACCTTATGTTCTCTGATAACTGGTTCCCAATTTTTGAAGCACAAAAAGACTTTATCTCAATGAAAATTGGATCTATTCACAGTCTCAAGGATGAACTATGCCTTGGCTCAACTCACACGTGGTTTCTGCTACCAGTGATCATTTTTAGGAGTGTCTTTTGCTCTGACTCTGGTGAGGTATAGGGAATGGGTATGGAGCTTGTGCACGACAAAGAGACTGACTCTTTTGCTTTCTAGATCGAAGCCCCATGTTAGCTTCATGTGAAAGTAGTTGGCAGCCCTATTACAATCAGGGATCACAGAATGAGGAGGAGAGCCAGAGTGGTAAAGTGGTTGCCCATGATACTGATACTGTTGAACTAATGAACAGTCCAGGGCTATCCATCCCTGGGTCCACTTAAAGGAGATAAAATCTGTATATATCATCCTCTCTCTCTCTCTCTCTCTCTCTCTCTCTCTCTCTCTCTCTCTCTGTGTGTGTGTGTGTGTGTGTGTGTACAGGCATATGTGGGTGCTTGTGTGTAATCGTGGATGTGCATGTGTGTGGAGGTTAGAACCAGCAACTGGACATGTTGTAATTAGGGGAGAGGTGTGCGGGTTGTAGGTTCCCAGCGCCTGGCTCCCAAGCCCCCAGCTGCCGGCCCGCTCAGCTGCTGGTTGCTTGCTTATGCCCGACCCAGAACTTCCGTTCTGTCTACTCCGCCCACCTAAGGGTTGGTTGGCCTAACTATAAGCCAGGCAGGTCTTATTTAACCAATCAAAGCACAGAAATACAGGTGGACCCTCCCACATGGACACACTGCAGTAGATGCTACTAAAAAAAATAATAAACTTTATTGTTATTAAACAGGTACTGTCCCTCTCATTTTATTTTACATTTTTTTGTTTTTGAGATAAAGTCTCTCATAGGCCTGGAACTCACCAAGTTGGCTAGGCTGACTGGCCAGAGAACCTTGGGGGTTTGACTGTCTTTGTCTCCTCAACATGTGCCAACACGAATGGGTTTGTTTTGTTTTAGTATAGGTTCTGGGGATCAAACAGATCCTCAGGCCTGCAAGACAAATACTTTGTCACCTGAGCTGTTGTCCAAGCTCTTGTTTCGTTCTTAGAGAAATGGGTTCCAATTGCTCTCTTTCTCTGTCTCTTTTCCTTTTCTTTTGTATTGTTTGAATTTTTAAAACAAATCTCCTAGACTGTCCTCAGACTCATAATCCTCCTCGAGGATTACATCTAGGTTACATCTAGAGTGTTGGGATTATATGTGGCTACAACACTGAGCCCAACTACAAATTTATAATTTTTGCTACTATTCTCTTTCAACTGTCTCTGTATTTTAGTTGAATAGATATCAGCTGAGGTTAGGATGCCTAACCTTATTTCCACTTATTTACAGAGATCAGTGTGGGCATCAGGGATAGAAATACATTGCTCTCAGAAAGAATGACTCTCCCTCAGTGGATGCAGAAAAGCCTGCTGTGATGAAACCTTGGGATTAACTGTTCCAAACATTTTTTAATTTGCATCTCTAGAATCTGTTGGCATGCTTTTTTGTCTCTAGACCACATAGCATGCATATAAAAATTAAAAATTCAAATAATAAAAATAAGATTTGGGCAACCACACTGGGCATCCCTATTAGCAGTGGTTCCATTTTTATGTGTCAAGATTAATATTTCACACACAGCAGCTCATTATAAAAAGTAACCTTGGAACAACTATGTCAGGTAGAGATTTTTTTAAGATGTTCTGGGAATTATGCAGCCATAAAGAGCATCCCCACTAATTGTCCTGGCACTCATGTTATGCTAACCGGTTTGTCACCGAGTTGGGGGTAGCAGAGGAAAGAACCCCTTCACTGCTGTCTCATGCATTACTTTGCTCTATTTCTCTCTCAAACTCATTTATTCAGTGTTCATATTTATGCAAAACAGGGTAATGAGTTAGCCAAAGGTTACAGGGGGTGCAGAGGGCTTTCGGATGATGAGAGCATTGGTAGCTTGTGAGGCTAGCCTCAGGCTGTCTGAAATTGAAATTTGGGGCTAAATTAATAAGTCAACTTGAGCACATGCAGCTGTGCATTAAGACTTCTCTAGGCATGAATCTATGAGGATTGACATAAAAGAATCTTTAGATACAATTTTTAAAAATGTTCAAGCATGTTTGGATGGAGAAGGTAAACAGCAAGAGGACCATTATTGGTGAGGCGCCATTATTAAAACTCTCCCTGAAATGGCTTTTACAGTTTGCTTTGTAGGATGTGTATCCCTCTGTGTAGCCTTGGAGGTCACAAACTATTGTAGGGAATGTCAATCAAGGGCTGGAGAGACGGCTCAGTTGTTAAGAACACTGGTTGCTCTTGAAGAGGATTCAGGATCAATTCCCAGCACACACATGGTGGCTCAGAAGCATCTCTAACTCTAGTCCAGCAAAGTCAACATCTTCTGAATTCTATGGGCACTTGGTGTGCATACATATATGTAGGCATTCATTCAAGTAAAATAAGTAATAAATATTTAAAAATATCAAGTGTGATTCTTCTACCAAATACTTTAAAACTTGTATTTAGGACAAAGAATTAAAATCTCTTTATCTTCTCGTACTTGTAAGACTTTCACGTGAATGTTTTCATCCTCTTCAGCCAGTAACCTTTGTTTTCACTAAGGTCCCCAGCTCTATTTAGGAATTTGATGGCCTGGAGCCTTTTCTCCTTGGAGTGATGACCCCTTTCCCCTTCCTTCTCCATTTCTGGTGTTCCATTTCTTCTCAGACTAACTAGCCAGTTAAGTAAGATTGTGAGGTTGGACCCAAGCCAATGGGGAAAAGGCACAGCCAGCACCTTAATTAGAATAAAAACCAAATGGACTTCCTTTCTTTATGAGCTCATTCTTTGGAGCACACCGTTTTGGTCATGAGTAAAGTTTGACTTGTCCAAATACTCCAGTTGGAGTGCTGGTCTCTTTCTTTGCAATCCTGAAGTTATTTCTAATATGATTCTGCACAGAATCCTCCCTGAAGCAGATGGTTTATTTGCTCTCCCTGCCATTCCTCCAGAGCAACTGTCAACTTAGGCCAAGGACAACTTGGGAACAAAATGCTAATTGGGATTGTGGCTGTTTTTCCTTTATTCGCATTTTAGGAACAAGGACATCGGAATAATTTCACAAAGTCTGCTTAAAGAAGTAGTGGTGTACTGCTTTGTGTATCCAGGATAGATATGCCCAAGGGAGTTTACACCAAGAATAAAAGCACAGAGAGAGAATGGCAGCAAAGGAGAGACACCTAGGAAGGATCACAGATTGGTTCTATAGATATTAGACACTAGACCTATTGCTACTACCAAATAGAGGCTGATTAATATGAGAACACAAGACACAGTCCCTCCTTCATTCAAGCCAGGTTCCCATCCCATAGTAAACACTGGCATGAATGCGCTTCACAGTCGATGGAACATCTTGATAAGAGGAAAAAGTGACTCCAAATTGAGGAGGATTAATGATAACTAACATTCTTTGACCTGGATGGTATGGAAGGCTGCACTGGAGGTACAAGTAATGATCTCATAATATTCACAATTTCAAATAGACACTGGGCCAATCAAATGATTCCTTTGTGCAAATGCAAAGGGACAGGATCTAGGAGCTGCTGTGAGTGCCAGACGACAGCAGTACACCAGACTGCAGCAGTATGCGAGCGAGAAAGGCCCAGTCTTGTGCATATTCTGCAGAGGATTTCTCTCCAAACTGTGCTCCTGGGACCCGTGTCAGAACGTGACTGAATGAAATGTTCTTTCCCTTCTGTCCCAGCCATCTGTGTTACAGGGCTCACAGATCCTAGGTGATGGACCGCTGATAAGGGTCAGTCTGTCCATTGTTGATGCAGATGTTCTATTGCTTCTATAAGACATGTATATTCTAGGATTTTCTTTCTTATAAGAATTTATGCTCTCATCAGTAGAGAAACGCCATAATGACTAAGTGCCTTTCCCTATTCCCAGCACAACTGAAATGAATAAAGGTATTCATAAGAAAAAAAAGTCTCTTCCGTTTAAGCTTTTCTCAGGAAGTATCTCTTATTTTTTTTGCTCTGCATCTCCAATGTGGCATCCAGATGCCAATGAGCAGACACGCTGAGACTTTATGACCAATGCTGACTACATTTTGGCCTCTCTTTTCACTTCTGACATAATTTCCTATGACTCAAACCCAAAGTCTCTTTTTCTTTCCACAAATGTTCCTGGCTCTTCAACCTCTGGTAGCAATCTCTTTCTTGAACTTCCTTCCTTTCTTTATTCAGGGAAATTTATCCGGCCTCCAATTTTACAGAGAAATAAAATTATACGTGTAGCCCCATGGTACCATTACCAAACTACTGTCCTATAGTTAGGTCTGTCTTTTCTGCATTCTTTGATACGGGAGATCCTTCTCTTTTAGGTTTCTGCTGTCATGTGGCAGAATGTTCACCCCGCCACTCTTACCTATTATAGATATAGGACCTCACAATGGTTGGGAAATAACCATTGTACAGATAGCTCTTTAGTTTTTCTCTCTCCCTTGAATAAAATTGTTAAAATGCAGGGAGTTGCTTTGTTTATCTAATTACTGACTATCTAGTATCCACCACAATGTCTGACCCATAGTAGGAAGTAACTGATACATTTCTGTAGAGTATTTCGTAAGCAAACGAGCATATAGAAAATCTGTCTTCAGACAGTTGCTCAGATCTGCCTCTCCTATTGTAAGAGTTCTCTTGCTAACTCCTCTATTTCTTATCCAAATCCCATATACCATCTATTGATGTTTAAATGTATGGACTTATGGACTTCAAGCATACCAGAATGTCTAATGAATCCAAATAAATACAGTTCTCCTCAGAACCCTCATTATTAGAGCCCTTGGTAACCTACTTCATCAACACGAGTCCCTGGCTATCTCACCTAGTAAAATATTGAATTGATTACTGAGGACAGGCTCCATCAGGATGTCATTCTGTCCTCCAAAAGAGTGTGCTTACATTTTTAGCTCATAGGTTACATTCTTTTGTTCCATCTCATAAGAACTAGTTACTAATTATTTTCCTACCAAGGTCTTGACCAGAAATAAAATGAGATATAAACTGTCATCTTATGTTAGCGATTTAGCTCAGGGTGAATCACTTATCTAGTTTGATATCACAGCAACAAACTGAAATTAAAGAAGACTTAGTCTATGTCTATCCAACTTAAAATAGGCAATGGGACAAATCAGCAGATGGCCATATCAATATGTCATTTGAGAAGCATCAATGCCTAACAGGAGGCACCTTATCTGTGTTGGGAATGGCTTTCCAGAGGAAAGAATGCATGACTTCTAAAAGATGAACAAAATTTACTGGACTGAGGAAGACCAGGAGAAGGTCGCCAACAGTGAGTCAAAGCCTGACCTACGCAAGAAAGCTAGAATCTTCAGGTGTGTGAGTTGGTTAAGGAGAAGTTGCAGAAAGATTCCCAGGGGAATTACTTAAACATGAATCAGCACCACTGAAGAGGGGTCTCATGTGGCTCTTGTGTTTCAGGAAATCCTTCCCTGCTACAAAGCTGAGAAGGCAAATAAATGGTTAACTATGCACATAAGCACTGATTTGAAATGCATTTATATGTGGAAGAAGGATAAGGACATCCATGGGGGAATGTGGAAGTTGAGCTTCCTTCATTGTGGCTTTGGTCTTGGTTCCATATATTTTGTGAGTTACATTTACCTTGAGGTAATAAGTATTGTGCATTTTGTCTGGTCATTTTTTTTTTCTCTGTAAGACTTTAATAGTCTTCTCAGGTTGTTTAGAATTAATGAGGCAAATGTCCTCAATCAAGAAGCAATTTAAGAACATGCTGCTAATTTCAATGAGTTCTGTAAATGAACTAATTTAATACCAGTTGACCTTTTTATTTGGGGAGAATGATTTGTGGCAGCATTTTCCTGATTTGTGCCTACAAGGCTTGGCAATCTGATTGGGCATTTTGAGCCCAAGGGTAAGCATTAATCATGGTACAAAGATGGAGCATAGCTAAGAGGGACTTAGAATATTCACCCCAACCAGCAAGTGGAGGCTATCATTTAGCAGTCTACTTGTTTAGTGACAGAGACCATGCAGAGAGATGCTGAATGGTGTGATATTTTGACGATATCCCAGCAGTTTTATGTCACCCTAGTTTTATTTTTTAACCTTTTTATGACTGAAATGTAATAAGAATATTTTTAATTTGCTAGCTTAAAGGAATGTTTTAACTTCCTGAATAAAGTTCAATAACACTTAATGGCACCATTACAATTCTGTCACTTCTGTGCTTTACCTCTTTGGCACGGGAGAAGCCAGGATTTCTGCACTGTGTCTTTAAATCAATCAGGAGAAATGGATCTTTTACTGGTGGCTTTTCATTGGAGGGTTTGCCTCAACCCACAAGCTACACGTTTACCAGCAATGAGAACATGCTGCAAGCCATCATACCAATGAAAAGGTGGGATACTTCTGCCCTCGGAGTTGGTTCCCTGTGATGGGAAAACCCTGTACTCAGCATGATTTATATGCTTGAGTCAGGACTAAAGCAGCAGCTTCCACGTGCCTGGTGAACTCAGTCTTCTCTGAAGCAGAGGGAGAGAGAAGGAACTGGTAACAGCAGGAAGGAGGAGAATTTCATTTAAGAGAGACAAAACAAACAAACAAATAGAACCCCAAATTAGCTGTGAAGGAAATTATTAATAAAATGATTTCTTTAAAAGTGAAAATACCTGTTCTTAAAAAGATGTTTCCTAAACAGAAGAAAAGTAGACAAGTCAGAGGGAATGACAAAGTATTGTTGCACATGCAGGCACAAGTGAACTTCTGTCAAAAGTGTAACAGACTTTCTCTCAGTCCAGAGACAATGGCCAAAGGGCTGGAATGGGCACGTGGGAAAAGAGGAATGTCAGTGGCCAAGGAGTATCTGAAACACACATTTCAGCAAGCATTGGACAACCATTTAACCACGCGATAACCGGCACAGCTCTATAACAGGGAGAAAGTCAGCTGCAACAATGCCTCCCCCGCTCAGCCTGAATCAAAGAAAGAATGAGGGCCCTGACACTGCGGGTCAGAAAAAATGTACAACTGACCAGAAAGTGATCTGATCTTACCATACCCTCGAACGCAGAAGGTTCAGGAACTTGGTTATCCAAATTTCCTCTGCAGAGTGGAAAGTCAGACACTTGTTATTCATTGCTGTGCTTCAAACATTTCCAGAGAGGGCACACTTGTTGTTTTGATTAGAAAAGAGACCCCGGAGAAGCCATGGGGTGATAGACAGCTCAGAAGCAAATCAAAGCTCTTCATTTTCGTTTTACTTTGCAGCGCTGGCGATGTTGTGCCTGCCATGCGGGGCTCTCCCACTGAGCCGCAAGCACAGATGTAAAGGAGAAGGAAGAACAAAAAGATGGAAGGAAGTGTGTTTGGAAAAAGGCACTGCTAAGTTTTTAAAACTACTTCTAAAAAGTGAGTGAGGTAGAAATTGAGATGATGGCCGGGCAGTGGTGGCACACACCTTTAATCCCAGCACTTGGAAGGCAGAGGCAGGTGGATCTCTGTGTGACAGACTCCAAAACTATAGAAAAACCCTGTATCAAAAAACCAAAATAAATAAACAAATAAAAATTAAAAAAAGAAAGAAAAAAAGAAATTGTCTCTCTCTTTTAGTTTTTGGAGGCAAACTCAGGGACCTCCTGCCTCTGCCTGCCGAGGGCTGGGATTAAAGGTGTGGCCCATTATACCTGGCTTAATGAATCTATTTTTAAAGCGAAATTCATCATCCAAACTGTTGTCACTGACAGAACGCCATGAGGGACATTGTTTTAAACTGTATACTACAACGGAGCAAACATCTGGAACACCTAGTCCTAACACGTCCCCCGTCAACGAGGAACACACATCCCGTGGGTTCTGCCAGGCTGGATCTTTGTTCCGCTGCAGCGTAATTGGTGACTTTGCAAGGGAAATTCACCCAGTCTCTCTGTCTTCATGTGCTTTGATTATCTGTGCTGTTTTGAGTGACAGCTATACAAACAGCTATTACATACGCTTCCCACCTCGAGTGAACTATCACAAGTGAATACACCCCAGAGGATGTGACTAGGATACAGCAGAACAAAGTGAGAGCACTAAAACAATAGACTCTGTAAGAAGCTGGGCTGGAGATGTGACTCAGTGGTAGAGCACTGACTCAGCATTCATAAGGTCCCTGGTTCTTCGCCCAACACTGACCAAAAAAACAAAACAAAACAAAAGAAAAATCCAGAAAGATTAGGGGTCATTTGGATATTTTGAGGTCTGAGTAATCCCTATATCCTCAAATACTTTTGTGCCTTTTCATTGTCCTATATTAATCATGAACTTCATGCTTACCTCCTCGACCTTCATGACTCAAGCTAAAAGATTGACATCTACTTTTCTGTTTCCTACGGAAATTATGATTATCAGTGCTGTAACAGTATCCTCCGTGCTCATACGCTGCGCTGTTCAGAGAGCTTCAGCAGGCAGTCTGCTTCTCTGTACCTTTAATGTTGGCTGACATGCTTATCTCAAAATGCATGGAATCCACCCACATGCAGTATGTTTTCCAACATTCTGAGTATTTGTCACTCTTCTTTAATGTGGCAAGGAAAAGATTAAAAAAAAAAAAATAAAACCCTCAGGGGAATGCTTGGCTCAGGAAGGCCATCTGGTGTTAGTGGAGAGGTTTACAGCTGTGTGAGCAGGGGCCGGTCTCCATGGTGGGCTCTTGGGCTCAGAAAAGCTTCATGGCAGCTGATACGTTCTGATACTGTTTGTATGCGATGGTGTAATCTTGAGGTGGCTTCCACTTGACTTGAGGGTGTCTTTGAACTGCTATGGGATCACAATAATGAATGATAATTTAAGATTAAAACTTCGTATTTCTGTAATACTGTAAGCAGCTCCATCTTGGAAGATGCTTGTGTGCTGTTGTGTTTTCCTGCTGGATCTTCTTGGTCACGTTGTCTCTAACGTTCCGCTTCACGGCATGCGGAAACAAGACCTCTGAAATTTCTACAAAGTTCGCCTCTCTAATTCTTGTCTACGGTGCACTTCCATTTTCAGATTCATGGATTCATAATTATGTCATTTGGGACATAGGCCCCTTTTAATGGGGGGGAGTCTGGAGAGGTGGCTTGGTGGTTAAGGGTACTTGTGGCTTTTCTGGAGGATCAGAATTTGGTTGCTAGCATCCATACTAGGTGGCTCACAACTGCCTCTCATTGTCACTCCAGGGAATTTGACATGGCAGACTATGCACACAGAGATATACATGAACAAAAATAAATGTAAAAAAAACCAGTTTATAATTTTATAGTGGTGGCCACGTACACTGGCGACCTTAAGTATGCCAATTGTAGATGGCAAATTACGAGATAATGTAATGACTATTTTAAATGTCTTCACCCTGGTCAATCCAGTTGACAGAACATGCAAAAGTCTTCCTTAGCCGGGCAGTGGTGGCACACTCCTTTAATCCCAGCACTCCAGAGGCAGAGGCAGGTGGATCTCTGTGCGTTTGAGGTCAGACTGTTACACAGAGAAACCCTGTCACAAATAAACAAAGTCTTTTTTTACCCCGAGTAAAAGCCTCAAAAATAAAATTCTAGAAATGACAAATTGAAGTATTTTTATATGCTCTTTGATTGAAAAAGTTGTACAAAGTGGACTCACTCAATTCCTCTCATTCCTTTTGTGCTTATCACCCTGTAACATGAGGGCTGGCTCATTGGGGTTACTGTCCCGCCCAGTACCCCACAGCCAGCAAGCCCCAAAGAAAATCACACAGAAAGTCTACATTAAGTTATACACTGATTGGCCCATTAGCTCAGGCTTCTTACTAGCTATTATAACTTGTATTAACCCATCTATGTTAGCCACATGGCTCGGTACCTTTTTTTCAGATGGGAAGCTTACATTGTTGCCTCCTTGGTGGTCTGTACTGGAATGACAGGGAAGCTTCCTGCCTCCCAGACTTTCTCCTTGCCCTGCCTCTACTTCCTGTCTGGTTGACCCACCCACACTTCCTACCTGGCCAATCAGCATTTATTTAAAACATGATTGACTGAACAGACAAGTCTCCTTCACCATCACCCCAAGAGAACATATTCAGGATAGGATTCTCTAAACAGGCCAGGTAGAATTTAAACACACTGGAAGCTTCTGCTGTTCTGCTTGGCCATTGCTCTTTCTTACAGCTTAGTGGGCGATACTCCTGGTGAGGCAGCCAGTTTGGAGAAGTGACTTTCACCTCCTAACTTGCTCCTTTTCAGGGGTTTGCTTCTTGAGTTCATGACTAAAGAAAGGATAAAGGAGACACCTCCTGGTAAGAGACTGGCTTGGGGAACATCTCACCTTTTTTTTTTCTTTGTCCTCCAGTTGAGGGTCTCAGAAACTCTGGATAGATTGATCTTTCTGTCGATAATTTCAGAAGGTAGCCACACAAAAGCAGTGTAGCTCTGAGTCTGATGGTGTAATTATGTGGGGGATTACATTAAGCTTCTTAATGCCCCAGATTTTCCTGTGAAGAAAGAGACCAAGTCGGAAGTTCTCAAATGATGAAGTACGTTCTTAAACACTCGTGGCTACTCTTTAATGGTTTGTGCTGCCAGACATGAAGCATTTCACTGTGAAAATGGGTAGGATGCCTTCTGCGTAGCTGCAAAGTCAGGAAGGCTAATTCATTAGTGGTTTGAAAAGTGCTTTGAGCTAATAGAATAAAAGGCACTGGATAAGTTTGAACTAATATTATTAAAAATGAAAAATTGTAACAGAGAACCTTATTTCCCTTAGAACACAGACATCAATAATGAGACTGATTAATAAAGCATAAACAACCAGTTGGAGGATGGAAAACACCAGTCATTCATCAGGATATTTCCTCCATGTGTTTCCAAATTACCATTTGGGTTGTTTTATCTTCTGTTGGATTATATTCAGGGAGAGCCTGGGTTCCTGTTTTCACAAGGGCCTCACTAGACGTAAGTAGATATTACATGAGCTAAAATTTCAACATACCACTTTGGTTTATTTATTTATTTTGTTTTTGTTTTTGCTTTATCTTGATCTATAATAGTCATGTGTATATTTTCTCCATTTTTCTACACATAGCCCCCCCAATCCTACTCGAAGTCAACACATTTCTTCATCACCTTTAGGGCCTTGTATTCATCATATCGGAGAGTAATTAAGACAGGCTGTTTTGAAGTAAAGGTAATGGATAGCAAGCATTTGCAAAGGCTTCTGAGGATATGGGGTAGATTATTGCTTTGTTCACATTTAGTTTTCCCACAGTAATGTTGAGCTGAAAATTAATGAACACAATTAGGGCTTTTTGATATGGTAAACCTTTGAAACCATCCATTATTCTGTTAACAGAACCTGGCTAATTTTCTTCTAAATTAATGTTCTCCTGTTGTGATGTAGATTATATTTTATAATGCAGCTCTGTTGGCTTTCTCTCTCTCTCCCTTCCTCTGCTCATTGGCTTCAGTGTCTTTGTACTTCATGACATTCGCCTGAATAATAAGCTAGAGCAGCTGTCAATAATATTTTTAGGGAGTAATACACTTACTTCACTCTGATGCTAATTGTTTATCACTGCACTGCTTTTAATGTTATCATCCAAACACAAAGGACAAAGAATACGTGTATCAATGTTTATTGCACCCCTATTCACAATAGCTAAGTTACAGAACAAATCTAGATGCTCAACAGAAATAGGAATAGAGAAAATGTGACATTAATACACAAATCAATGGAACTTTTTTCAGGCATAAAGAAGAATGAACTTATGTTATACAGAAAAATGGATTCAAGTAGAGATAATTATATTAAGTAAATTAAGCCATTCTCAGAAAGACAAATGTATTCTCTCATTTGTGAGTCTTAGATTTTATGCACATCCATAATATCATGTGCCTTTGAAAGCAGAGTGAAATTGTATGGTGGTATAAGAGGATTAAACGAGGGTGCAGGGTATGGGGGAATGTGCTAAGCATATAATAGAAATAAGAATAAACATATATTTTGTTGGACCGACTTTTTGAAATAAAGCAGAAGGGCTTAACTCTCGTTCTTCTTTAAAAAGCCATACTGCATGTCCTCTGCTAAGGCTCCATCTAAAGTCATACTCTGTCATTTCCTTTGTAATGTGATGCAAAGTGCCAACCGCAGATACAGAAATTACACACGAAGAGAGTCTAAACATGCCTTGTACTGATGCTGCCCGCCCAATTACTAAACAAGTCTCTGCGGGTCAGAGAAGGGAGCAAAGGCTAAGTGTTTGACCTTCAATAAATTCTAAACCTGAATGAGCTACTCTGAGCCTTGACACAAAAGCAAGCCTGGCACACGCTAATTCACAAACGCAGTGCCAGCAATGCTGCACACTTTATGAGTTTGTCGGCTGTGGGCAAAGACCAGGACTGAAAAGCAATCTTGCCGTGAACTCAGGACACCGCTTTAGCTGTTCTTGGAGATGGAGGGACATTTGACTTTGTTGGATGTTAGACTTTGTTAGATGCATTTTTTTAATTACCCTTGTTTCACTCTTCTGAATACTTTTTATCATTTACTTCTGGGTCATTTTTCCCCTTTATTTCTCACCTTGCTTTGTGTTCTTTCTTCCTATTGGTTTTTAAGCGGCTAGGCTCTGTGTTTATCCATTCAGTTTAGGCACCCTTAATGTTATGCTTCCTCCTATGCCCAACTGAATCGGAGTTCAGCCTCACAGAGAAGCCCACAGAGGATTCAGCTAATGTACTGTATCATCAGTAACTAAGCTTTTGGTAGTGCACCCTTTATACACATGGACCTCAGAAAGGTCTCAGAAAATCAGGCTTGCAAGAGGCATCTTGGAATATTTCCTTATGGCCTTTCACATTTGTTTCATGTGGTGACTGCCAAAGAGACCAGATGACTGTTGAAAATACCAAGCAAAGAGAGAAGTCAGGGAGGGAACGCGACTTTGAAGTCTGGTGTTTTGAGGCTTGCTTCAAGAGGCTGATGGTGAGCTGAAATTGAATTGATTTACACACAAAAATTGGATAGAGTACCAAGTAAAATGTCAGATTCAAGAGAAGAATTACAAAGCCTGTAAACACAATAATTATACAAAAGAATAGTAATGGTTTTCACAGCAAGGGGCTAAGTGTGTCTCATTCCAGCTTCTTCATTTCTGCAAAGGAACAGAAATGAAGGCCCCATGAAGGAAGTGTGTCACTGTGAGTTTTCATCTGACAGCCTGGAAAACCTGGCACTTCCAGAAGCATGTGGAGCAAAGATGCCTTCAAGACACATAGGAAGAATTATCAGGACTAAACGCATGCCTTCAGAGATTTACACTTCTCAGGGGCTATTCATTTCTAGGTTTTTGTTTTATGTTTCCTGGGGTCCTGAGATGTGCAGATCTCCCATTCCAACAGATGAAATATTAGCAGAAAATGATTTACAGGGACAAATGAAGTGGATTTATTTTGTTTCTTTTTTACTTTCCAGTGCAATAGTAAAACCACGTTTCTCAGCCATAGTTCAGAGTTCACTCACCAGTCAGTAAGGAATATGGAAGCTTTGGGCACCACTGAAAATTTCTTACTGGATAAAAGGCATGATAATCCCAAGGCTGTGGAGAATATTCAGCATGATGTATAAGGGGTGGGCATATTAGTTCCTAGGCGGGATGGGAGGTCATAGTAATGGCATATGGGTTGGAAAAAAATAAAGATGATTTAAAAAAAAAGATTCTAAAAGGGAAACCTCTGAAAATGGTAGATGATATTTCTAGGGGAGGAGGACTTCAGAGCTGGGCAAGGTGGGCAATACCCAGAGGAATATGGTGTAGGCATTTCGGGGTTTGCATGTGCCCAAATTCCCAAACTTTGTCTTCATCAGTACAGGAGTTCACACTACCAAGTTATTAGGTTTTCTCTTGATACAATCTGACCTGTAATACTCTGGAAACAAATCACCTTGGAGATGACATATATAATTTAATAAATTCTAGCTGTACTAATTTGAATCTGTGAGCTCTTGAATGGGACTATTAGTTAGACATTCTGCACCATATGTAGAAAATAATGATCCTTTCTGAAAATTGCTAATAAGACAAGACCAATCATTGTCCTCAAAATCTCAAGGCAACTAATTGTTTCCATATATTCAGAAATCACTTGAATAAGAATTAGTGGAATGTGATTACCATTAAAAGTATACAGTTCTATTAATTTTACAAATACAATATTTTACGGTTTCTTGGAAAGTTTATATAATACATTATATATATATATATATGCTTAGAAAAACATTGATGCTTTTATATTTTGTATATCTTGCTTCTGTATAACCAGTCAAAATTAACATGAACTTAGTGACACTATTAATCTAAATATCAAACCATATATTTTATATCTCCTAACATTCCAGGCAAGCATTCATGCTGGTAAACATTATGAAACAATTTCTAACAAGTTTAGACTGACTTCAAATCATAACTGGCTCCCAGATGCATTTGCATATTCTATCCTAGGGGCCGATATGCAAATGAAGTAAATAGATCTGTTTCTCCCTGAACTCTAAGGCTTCATTGATTTGACCTTTCGTGGTAGGCTTTGTGGAGGCAGGGGTTTTGTTGGGATCAGCAGCAAATCACACTGAGAGTTCACACCAGGTAGAAATGATTTCTTCCTGGATCTCTGCCTGTATTCACATGAGTCTAGGTTGTGGAAAACATCAAGTCATGCAGAGGCTGCATGACTAAGCCCACTTTTGTGCTCAGCACCGCTGGCAGAACACATGGGCTAATTTTATACACAGATTCTGTAGAAAGCAGTTTGGAAAGCACTTTCCAAGGTAGTGGCCCCGACTCAATAAGTTCTTCTTGATCACATCCTTAATATAATCATCGAGGGTCTCTGCTGTGTTTGCATTGAACACTATTACCAGTTGGCATTACAGCTCTTTGATTACAGGAGGACTAGAACTTTCTGTATTGATAAAACAACAACAAAATGATAAACTGAGCATAGTGATGCATACCTGTAACTCCAGCACGCCAGAGGGTGAGGTAGGTGCATTGTAAAGCCAGCTTGGGAAGCAGTGAGACCTGCCTCCAAAAACCAAAATGCTGACCTGATTGTCCTATGTGTATCCACTATTCTGATGGTCATTCTTACATCAGAGAAACACCCAGGCACTTACAAAGAAAATAGCTATGCTTTCTTAAATGTTTATGTCTCATGGTTTTGTTGGCTGCATCTTCTGGTCTGATAGAAAGTGTTGTATATACAGTTATGTGAGGTTCACATCACATGTTTTGTTCTGTGGCGAGGTTGAAGGAGAGCTGTGCATTTCTCCTCACCTGGCCTTCTACCTTATCATAATTGTACCCAGGAAATTTTAGGAGACCATGTCATTTGTCAGAAACAGCCTCCACATTGACCTTGGCCTTGTCAAAATAGTTTTTATTGTTCATAAATACTTAAGTGAAAGAAACCAAAGATTGCTTATGAATGGTTGATTTTGTAGGGTTCCTTGACCTTTGCTGTGAAGGCTTTTTATTAGTATTAGAGCATTCCATCCTAAATCTGACCATTAATTGTTAATAATTTGCCAATGGAAACTTAGGTTTCTCTAAACTATGAGCAATCAAAATGGTAGTCACTCATAAGTGGATATTAAACGTGAAGCAAAGGATAATCAGCCTATAGCCCACGACCCCAGAGAAGCTAGGTAACGAGGAGAACCCTAAGAAAAACATACATAAATCCCCCTGGGAAGGGAAATAGACAAGATCTTCTGAGGAAATTGTGAGTATGGAGTGGGGAGGAAAAGGGAGGGTGAAAGGGGAGGAGGAATGGAGAAGGGGAACAGGGAGAAGCACATGAAGAACATGGGGGATGGGATGGCTGAGATGGGAGAAGGACAGAGAGGGAGAGCAAGGAAAGAGTTATCTTGATTGAGGGAGCCATTATAGGGCTAGCAAGAAACCTGGCACTAGGGAAATTCCCAGTAACCCACAAGGATGACCCCAACTAAGACCCTAAGCAATTGTGGAGAGGGTGCCTGAACTGGCCTTGCTTTGTAGTCAGATTGATGACTATCTTAAATGTCATCATAGAACCTTCATCCGGCAACTGAAGGAAGCAGATACAGAGATCCACAGCAGAGCACTGGGCTGAGCTCCTAAAGTCCAGTCACAGAGAAGGAGGAACAAGAATACAAGCAAAGGGGTCAAGACCATGATGGGGATACCCACTAAAACAGCTTGCTTGAGTTAATGGGAGCCCACCGACTATAGCCTGAGAGCTGGGGAACCAGCATAGGACCAAACTAGGTCCACTGAATGTGGGTGAGAGTTGTATGGCCGGGACAGACTGTGGCACCAGGATTTGTCCCTGCTGTTTGTCCTGCCTTTTTGGAGCCCATCTTTGAAGGGATACCTTGCTCAGCCTAGATATAGTGAGGAGGGCCTTGGTCCTACCTCAAAGCAATGTGCTAGACTTAGTTGACTTCCCATGCAAACCCTTACCCTCTGTGAGGAGTGGATGGGGGGAGGGGAGTGGGGAAGGTGGAGGGAGCAGGAGGACAGGAGGGAGTGGGAACTGGGATTAGCATACAAAATGAGAAAGGATAGCTTAAAAATATTAATTAAAAACAAAAGATAGTTCAAACCAAAGCTGTATTTCAAGCCTTTAGGACGAGAGCATAGTTTTCACTTCTGTACAAAGCAGGCAAACTTTTACCTGAAGGCGGTCCATGTTGACTGCAGATGTTCAGAAGCAACAGGTGAGGCAGACCTGTTGGGGAGGCTGGGTGCTGTCCTAGTTATTTTCTCTGTCGCTGAGATAAACATCCGACAAGAGCAAATCAGGAAGGAAGGGTATTTTCTTCCTGTGCCTCTTTTTATGGTGCAATTCTTTTTAATTTTTTTAAAAATTTTTTTCTTTTTTCTTAATTTATTAGATTAAAAAAAATACCAATCCAAGTTCCCACTCCTTCCCCTCCTCCCATTTCCTCCACACACCCTCCCACCCCACCCCTATCCACTCCACAGAGAGGGTAAGGCACATTGCTTTTTGGAAGGTCCAAGGCCCTCCCTACTGTACCTAGGCTGAGCAAGGTATCCATCCAAAGAGAACATGATCCGAAAAAGCCAGGACATGCAGTAGGAATAAAGCCTGGTGCCACTGCCAGTGGCCCCGCAGTCTACCCCAGCCATACAATTGTCAGCCACATTCAGAGGACCTAGTTCGGTCCTATGCAGGTTTCCCCGCTGTCAGTCTAGTAGGAAGGGTGTATTTTAGCTCACAGTTCCAGGTAAAGTTGCCATAGTGGAGAGGTCAAGGCTGTGGGAGCCTGAAGCAGCTGAGGTGAGTCTACAGTCAGAGAGAAGAGAGCTGGGAATGTGTTTGCTTTGTTCTGCTAGCTTCCTCTCTTTGATACCAGGATGGAAACTCAGGGAATGGTACCACTTCCCTGTAGGGTGGATCTTCCCAGAGCAGTCAATCTAATCAAGATAATCCCCACCCCACCCAGTCAGGCCCAGAGGCTTGATCTTAGATCCTGTCAATAATCAATATTAACCTTTATAGGTGGGTTATGCTTGCAACTTGTAAACTATATCATTTCTCTTTATTCTTTGAAGTATGACACTGTTGCTGTAGGGGGATACATAAAGCAATTGCCACAGAAATAACCAATTGCTAGTGTTGTCTGAAAGTTGAAACCTCGCAGAGATGGAACTAAATTTGAATTTAAAAAGTCACCTTTGCAATTGGATGAAGATTAGATTGAAAAAAATCACTTTTTTAATACTCTCAAAACTCTTCCCAAGGGCATATATTCACTTGCAGGAAAATGTTAAAGATGAAAGAGAGAGTAAAAAAAATACTAAAATGTAGAAAACAGTTCTACTAACCACAGACACCATTTTTAAAGGAAACATCTCTATATTATTTTATAGTTTAAGCAAAGCCCATTCAGGCACACTTTATCTTACTATGCTTTGCCATATATTTTTTTTGCCCTTTGTAGGCATTGTATTTTTATACAAGTTGCAAGTTCAAGGCAACTTGTCTCAAGCTAGTCTATCAGGAACACTTTCCCGATAGCTCGGATGAGTATCCACATTTTAGCAATAAAGCACTCTTGAAATTAAGAAATGCATTACTTTTGGACAGAATGTTATTGCATACCCTATAGACTGCAGCCTAAGCACTGTGTAAACATAACTTGTTCGTGCACTGAGGAACACAACAGTTCACAGAGCTCACTTTATTAGAATATTTGACCCCCAAAGCTCTCCTAGCTGACTTTATTAGGATATTTGTCCTCAATGTTTTCATAACTATCAGAGCAGTCTACAGCTGAACCTGCAGTATCACCGTGGCTGGCTGGCTTGGTGGAGCAGGGCTGTGGGCTGGGTACTGAAAGCAGAATAGAACAGTGAGACAGAGGATCTGGTTCCAAGAGAACTACAGGACTGTGAGAAAAGAAGCCACCCAGTTGCCATCGTCTCGTTTCTACTGCTATGAAGAGACGTCATGATTAAGGAAACTTATAAAAGACAACCTTTCCTGGGTCTCAACTCAGAAGTTTCAGTCTATGATCATTATGTCAGAGAGCATGGCGGCAGAAAATACATAGCTCTGGAGTAGTGGCTGAAAGCTCACATTGGATCCATAAGAACAAGGAGGAGAGGGGAGAGACAGGGGGAAGGGGAGAGGGAAAGGGAGAAAGGGGGAGAGGGAGAGAAGGAGAGAAAAGATAGATAGATAGATAGATAGATAGATAGATAGATAGATAGACAGACAGACAGACAGATTGAGAATGGTAGGCTTTTGAAACTTCAAAGCCCATCCCCAGTGACACCCCTCCTCCAACAAGGCCACAAGTCCTCCAATAAGGCCACTTCTTCTAACCTTTCCCAAACAGTTCGTCAACTGAGGACCAAGCACTCAAACCTATGAATCTCTGTGGCAGGGGACATTCTTAAACTGCACACAGCCATCGTCTTTCAAAACAATAAGACTGCAACAAGTTCTGAGGGAATGTGAAGAAACTCAGGTATCATGATTAGCTCAGCCCAGGTGGAAGCAGCAAGCCTGCTTTGACTTTAGGATTTAGTGACTATTGATGTGGTGGCTCCAGAGATGGAAGTGATCTATAGGATGCATGTTCAATACTCTACAGGACCCTTAGATATTCTGTATGCTTCCTAAGGGCTTCATGGTGATGCTCTTGGTGTTCCATGTGTACTGTGTCCTCCGGAAATGAGCATTGCTTTCCCTTACTCCCATGCAGCTATTTCTGGGGCTTGATCTTCTCTTATATACTTCTCTAAAGTGTTGAGGGTTAATTGACTCACAGCAGTAATAGACCTCTCACACTGTTTCCTGGATTTACCCTGTCCCCCTCTCACTTCCCAAAACTTCTATGAGTTTTTTTTTTTTTCTTATGAGGTCATGAGTATTCTCCTAGGCAAGCATCTTGCCACCAACCTAGGACCAGTGCTTGAAAATGAAAAAGAAATCCTAATTTTATCTTCTTAACACCTACCATTGTGCTCACCAAACGCTTGCTGTAGAAAGTTCAGCCGGTGTAAGACACGGTCATTCAACATCTTTCCCATCTGCCAAATCAGTTTTCAGGCATCGAAGGCATGTTGGAAGTCATCACATTCAATCTCCTTCAAGCATATTCTATTTGTTCTTTGCCCAGATCCCTTGGTCTACCCTGGAGGCAGTTCTATGCCCTGATGGGTTTCAGCAGCTCTCTGCCTCCGGGTATACTCTGGCTGTGGAAGCACACTTGGTTCTCCTGGGATAGGCCTATGTGTCATGTCTCGGCATCAATGGGCAAACAGACGGAGAGTGATAATCAACCAAACCTACGGTGGACATCTCTTCCAAGTGATCAGCTCAGAGGATCTCTAGTACGATTTATGTCCACTTTGTCACAGGCCTAGCTCCTCAGTTTACAACCTCGTTATTTTCCCTTTCTTCCTCCCCTGCTTGTCACTGTGTCGGGAGTAGTCATTATGCTAATAACTTCTCATGTCCAGAGCCTTCATCAATGCGTGTGCTGGCTGACACAGATTTTCTTAGAATAGATGCAGAGATTGTGGAACGCATATGATTTGCATCAAGTGTTTGTCACTTCCACATCTTTCAAAGTCCTTGAGTTAAAAACTATTTTAAAATAGCTATTAACACCAAAAAGAATAATTCCATGAATAAGCCCCTAATTCTGGCCCTTTGAGTTGGTTCATCTATCAAGGGAATCTTGTAAACTCACTGAAGGAGAAACTTTTACCCGAAGAAACTCCTGATTCCACCTGAACTGTGGCCATCTTTCCAGAGCATTTATAACCATTGAATGCTACCATACTCTGCCCATACTCATGAATACCAGATGGGCTCCTTTTGAATGATAGCACAGTAAAATAATAGCGAACCATTAAGGTCATTAAGGGAAGACTGTGAAATTTATGATCAGTGGGCTGCCATTTCTACCTCCAACCAGGATCCATAAACTACAACATAATGTGAC
Source organism: Dicrostonyx torquatus (assembly GCA_028555095.1). Classification (NCBI taxonomy): domain Eukaryota; kingdom Metazoa; phylum Chordata; class Mammalia; order Rodentia; family Cricetidae; genus Dicrostonyx; species Dicrostonyx torquatus. Next base: position 871,849 of record JAQHUG010000227.1, on the reverse strand, counting down.
AGCAATTGGATCTCTGATCTGAGCGAGTGCCTGGGACCCTCTACATCGGTAAACATGGCCTGTTTCCCAAGCTTTTCCAATACTCCTCATTTTTATCCCATCGATTATCATTTGCATGGCATTATTCAGGTATAAAATTAATTTCTAACTCTAAGGTTTCCTTACTGCAGTCAGTTAATGCAGGACCTGTTTACCACCAGCCAGATGGCTCCACAGTTACTTAGAAAGGGACAAATATTGACAAAACATTGTCTCCCATGCACACCAGGCCACTAAACAGTTCTGTATAACAGAGTTCTGAAGTGGGGGATTTAGAGGGAGAAAAGCAAGCCTCCCAAGTATTTGCAGATTATTTCTTAGAAAAAAAATCACCAGGCCTGCAAATGCCAGCCCTAAATCTCTGCACTTTAACAAGGAGAGAGAGGGTTTTTTCCAATATCTTTAAAATGGTTCTTATTTATTTATTTACTTACTTACTTATTTATTTTAGAACTGAGAGTATGAGGAAGAAAAAAGCTGGCACTGGGAAGCATGCAATTGGGAAATAGTCCCTGGAGAAGTTTCTAACCCTTGCTATAGCAGTATTTTTGTCAGGCAGCGTGGGGGTGCACACTCTTCTGAGTCCTCTTGCTTTTGAATCCGTGTTTTCTAATGATGCCTTTTCACATTTGGGCTCAGGTGACTGCACCATTCATGGGGACCTTCTCACCTGTCAGTGTAGTTAAAGTGAAAACAACATCTGGACTTCTGCCAGTGGTGCTAGCAGGGTCTGACATGTTTGTTCAAGGGCTGCCACCTGAACAGTGTACCTCGGCTTCTCAGCGTAGAAGAACTGTTGCAGGATAATTTAGAGGAGCCATCATTGATTTTTCATGTTTCAGGAAAGGGAAGATAGGAAGACATTGTGCTTCCTGAAAGTGGCTGAGATCGTGAATGAGCTCTGAGTTCTGGTAACTGCAGGAGACAGCATCATAGAGCATTAGGTATCTCTCTTGCCTTAAAGCCCTAGAAACTCCTGCACAAAGGGAAGTATGGAAGTGTGTTGCCTAGGAGGGGTAGCACATTAAACTCCAGAAACCATTAGCAACTAATATACACATGCAAAAATTAGATTATCGCAACCACTTTAGCATTGTAGCCACATGTGTTGGGAATATCGAGGAAGAGAAGCTGAATGCTTCAGTTGCAAAGGGCTCCATGGAGTGGCAGGAGGAGAGCCTGCTCACATGGGGGGAAACACTAGGACTGAATGGGAATTGGATGTTCCTGATGGTATATTTCACTTTCTATATAATACTTCCCTTACAACACCTCTCTTATTCCTTCTCTCCTCACCAACAGGGTTTTGCTCAGTGTCGTAAGAATTACAGATACATGTATAAATGTTGATAGATGAGGATGGAGCAGGTCTGAAATGTTATAGAGTCTCTGGAGAAGCTCCAAGAGCCATTTCTTAATCAGATTAAGAAACAGAATGCCTATTAATATTGCCTCTTTGGAATTACCTTGTAGACAAAGCATTAACATTTAGCAAAGATCTAGGTGATATTTCTGAATTTATAATGTGAATCCCCCTTCTTACTCCGGAGCTGAAAGAAAAGTTGTCATATTTCTGCTACAAATCAAAGAAATGCTGATAGGTGAAACTTACAACACCCTAACTTTCTTCACAATTCTGCTGAACTCGGCACCGGAAATCCATCTGCCTTCGAAGGATTGATTGCACGGCATTAGTTTCATCAATACAAACCCAGTGCTTTAAGGAAATGTTTGAGTTCAGTGTTACACAGGGCTCAACAGGCTTGATGTGGGAAAAGCAGGAAGAATTCTATCCTCTTTGTCCCCTCTTCCCCCTCCATTCTTCCTTTCCCCATCTCTCTCTCTCTCTCTCTCTCTCTCTCTCTCTCTCTCTCTCTCTCTCTCTCTCTTTCTCTCTCTCTGTTTCTCATTTCTTTCTAATTGTGTTGTTCTATAATTGAGGAATGATTTCTTTCCTAAACCCCATACACTATCAAATAAGAAGTCACACAGGTTACCTCTTTTGGAGTTATTGGTCACTGATGTCCCATAGACCTCAAACATTACAAACTATTGCTTGTGTTGTTGGTTTCTGTTTAGAACTTAACGGTGAGTCCTTATTGCTGAAGACACCATGCACCTGAGTCATGGAACATAAATAAATCAAACTGAGACTGACATGGAATCTTCATCTTATGGGCTAGTGTTCATAGTGCTTGTCGGTGCAATGCCTACCAGCTGAGAAACAAAGCAGTCATCAGTTGTACCCAGTTGTGAACTCTGTGAGCTGCAATAATGACCAACCAAGCAGGATTGGCGCAGTAGTGGAACACATATTATGGAAGTAACTAGTTACTTTATGATTGGACCTATGCCCATTCTACAGGACAGAACTCAGATCTGGCAACACTTTGTTTGCTAGATAAATTCTAGACCCTAAGGGAGAATGAACTACTACTATTTTTACTAGACGAAAATATTATTAAACAGATTGCTAATTATCTTTAAAATCATAGATTAATGCATCTTTCAACCCTCACCACGCAGTTAAGATGGAGACCCACACCTGGATTAGATTAATAATAAGATATTGAGAAATGCTTGGCTCTGAGTGGGACATCTATATCACAGCTTTCTCCAAAGATATTGCTTCTAATCTGATGCCCATGCTCCAGAGCATGACCCAACACCCATGTACACATGGCAACATTGAGTGGTCTCTGTGGGCAATGAACAGAAGGAACACAAGAAGTTGGGAGGAAATGATGTTGTGGTGAGGAGGAATCTGAGCAGATAGAATGGGGAGTGGACTTGGTCAAAACACTGTGTACCTAAATAATTTTTGAAAAATAAATATATTTTAATTAACTTACTATCCAGTGGAATTTTATAAGATGTCTTAATGCACCCTTAGTTTAATTAACACATCCCATATTTTTTTTTCCTCCACCTCCCTGTCTTCCTTAAGACTTAAACCAGTAAAGGTTTAAATATTCTCCCCAATTTTTCATTTCACATATATTCTACTTTATTTTCTCTTATATTTTCTTACTTGTAATTACAAAATCAAAGGTTTCTAAGTAGCTTCTTCATGCACACACCTTGTTTTGGTTATGCCTTTGCCTCGCCCCTCATTTCTCCATCCTTACCACTCTACCACCTGCTTTCACCCCAGTATTTCTCATCTCTGCTTTCATTTATACTGGGTTCCACTGTCTTTCTCCTCTGGGTGCAACCTGCACACCAATGACCTGTTTCTAGTTTCCTAACTCCCACATGTACACTATGTTAAGCACACAAAATAAAATATGTAAAGCTGGGGTCCTGTGATGACTGATCTTGGTTGTCAACTTCATAACACCTGGAATCTATTAAGACCCAAGTATTGGAGCATACCAGAGAAGAATTTTCTTGATTGTATCATTGGAGGTGGGGAGACCTACCCTAAATCTGGGCCACACCTTCTGGTGGCAGCCTACATAAAAGGATATGTTAGAAGGAAGCGTTTGCTTTTTGCCTGCTTGTCCTCACTCTCATGGACAAGGTTATTGTTATCAAGGTCATCTACCCTACTTCTGAGGCATACTTTTGCCAATATTAGAACTTATTTCTTTGGGACTCCAATGTAGACTGGAAAAGAGTAGAGCCATCCAGCCTAATGGACCGAACAACTATCAGATCTTTGGCTTTTCTCTTGAGCGACAACCACTGTTGGAGTCTCCTGGTGTGTGAGCCACTCTAGTAAATCTTACATGTGCACACACCCACACATACATACACACGTATGCACACTGCATATACACCCACACGCATTACACACTTACATCCTATCTCCCCCCTGCCACACACACATTCTATCAGTTCTGCTCCTCTAAGAAACTTTACTAATACAGACTCTCATATAAGAAAAAAATACGCTGTGTTTGTCTTTGAGGCCAGGATTAAGAAGATGCTATTTAAGAGTGTGGTATTCTCTAAGTCTAATGAGTGAAGATGTTTGTTGTCTTTATGATTGTGTGTGTGTGTTTCCCCTGAAAATCTACCAGCTCTTCTTAGGGGCTGAGGATGGCTGAAAAGAGGTAGGAGGGCCAGGCTAGAAATAATAGCTGTAAGTCCCCTTTCATGCCATTTTATTAGAGAGCCTGGCTTGTCAGAGATGAAAGTTTGTGAAATCAATCACTTCCCAATGTGCCAGAGTGTCTAAATTTCACATAAGCTCACCAATTCAAGTAAAGGCAACAGCATAGTAGGATATAGGATCAAACCAAGAAACACCAAATCAATAGATCATATCAAAGAACTAGAAAAGTATTTTAAAACCCAATAAGTACTAATATTTGCTGTTTCAGGATCTGAGAAATAGGTTCTTAATTGGTCTATAGTTTCAGGCTCCTCCAACTAAACAAATGTCAAAGGTGAACAAGGTGGCAACACTAATGGTGTTTAACTCTGATAGCTGGGAAGTCCTCATGATATTGTTGACCCTGATTAGATGTAGGCATGTGTGCATACACGCAGCCATCTGGACAGATACTCCGAGAAAAGGACTAGTTTTCACACAGAACAATGGAAAATATTTCCTCAAGTAATTGGTCAACAGTCTAGGGACTAAAATGTATTTTGACAAGTTCGATCTTTGTTCAATAGACATTTTTAAAGTATCTCAAGGCTTTAAGAGCTTTCACATTAGTAATATATGTATTTCATGTCCATTTCAAAGGTTGCTACAGTGTAAGAGATGTGAGTTGTAAAGGCACATAGTACTCTCGTCAGTATTTCCCTAGATGGCACAGTCTTAGCTTTGGCGGTAGTAAGAAGCTTAAGCAGATTGACAGGTTTGGTGATGAGTGGAGTTGATGCATCTTAAAGGTTTTTTTTTTTTTTTAAGGAGGTGTGGAAAGACATGAGAAGGGAAATTAATTATTTCTTTCAAAAGTCCTAGGACTACAAGAGGTTGGCCTTAAGGTACTATTCACTTCCTTGAGATCTGAAACTCTGTGAAAATGTTAAAAAACTATGTCTCCCTGGGGCAATAAACTCTGTTATGGGTAGGCTGCATTCTTAGTAGATGGCCAACATAAAAAGAACTCAATGGCATTGTTTAGGATTTCTTGTCTTATAATGTCATGTTGGGGATTTTTAATTTTAAATCCTATTGTTTTTATATATATTCTCTCTTTTTATTCTACAGGCCTTTGGATATATATTATAACTTACAGTTTTGTGCTTTTATGGGATTCCTAGTGTGTGAACAAGTGGGTCACTGCATCTATATCTGTTTGTTGCTCCCTTTCTTGGGCTCTTTTCCTTTGGTTTGTTTGTTTGCCGCATTCCAAAATGTTAGTTTTGCTTTTATCTTATTATATTTTAAAATTTTTATTCCGTTTTATTTTAATATTATCCCTTAGAATTCAGCTTTTTTTTCTGATGTGAGAGAAAGGAGGTGGATCTGGATGGGAGGAGAAGTGGTGAGGGAGTGTGATGAGTAGAGGGAAGAGTAACTGTAATCAGGATAGGCTGTGTGAATAAAAAACATTCATCTTCAATAAAAGTAAAAAATTTCTAAGTCTTATGTATATTTAGGAGTGACATGAGTTGGGGGAGAGGAGAAATGGAGACTGTTAATATTTATTTCATGCTGCCAGGACCTTTCAAAATAATGAATGAACCATTAGAACAGCACATGTATTATCACCAGTACTTGGCAAATAAAGAGAAGCGAAGTTTGAGACAGGTTCAGGAAGTGTCCACACTGCAGAGAGAGGATGTGAAGCCATGAGTCTTCTCATTCCATTATACCGAGTGACCCCCAGCACACCTCTGTGTTCAGGTCCTCCTTGGCATCTTCAGTGCTTTATTTATTTTGTGTGTGTGGCAAATGAAATGCGAGAAGACAACAGATACCAGGAGAATGAGAAGCAGATTCAGTGGAGGAATATTCCTTAGCAACCCATGAAACCATTAGAACCATAGCACAGCAGTCTAAGGTCCTCCAAGACAGACAACCTGAGAGGTGACTGGAGGACACATGACTCATCTTGGAAGGTGACAAGCTACTATTGTGTTGGTAGCACTGTTACTCAGTAAGTGTACCTTTTCAGTGTCTCAATGCAGCCAAGACCATTGAGAACCTTCACACAGATTTCCTCTTATTTCTTCCAGCAGGACGGGAGAAACCGTTCTGGAATGCTTCTACTCTTATTCTTGACTTCTCAGAGGGTGTGAGTCCAGACAGAAATTAAAATATTCATAGGCTATTTCAGATATATTAAAAAACAAGGCACAAAGCTGGAATAGATTTGAGGCACCAAAATATTTCAATTAGAAATAGCAGACGGGTTTGCTACCTAAGTAGGGAAGTTCTGATGAAAGGATTTCAAACACAAACCACTTTCCGTTTCATCATTAAAATGTTTTAATTAATTGCTTTAGAGGGAAAACCAAATTATTTAAATACTACCATCTTTCTCTACTAGCTCAATGTAAAATACAAATGTGTCATTCCAGGCTTATGTAACAATAGGAGTGAATTAATGAAATACTACTTTATTATGAAGTTGTAATCTGCGGGCATGGGAAATGATCGTCTGAAGCAGCCATCTTGAGACTGTCTGTGTCTTCTGGGCTGCACTGTGAAAAGGATGCAAACAGTTCAAATATTTCTCTTTACCCTTAGTATAATAAGGGAAGGAAAGGAGACAGTAGTGCCCCTTAGCAAAGTGCAGATAATGGTGACCTTAAGGGATGCAGTCAGTCCTACAGCAAAGGCAGCAAGTGCTGGGATCAGAAGCAAGGCTCATATATGTGGACAACAACTGAGTTCAGACGGAGCATCACCACATTCCCTAATACACAGAACAGTTGGCAGACTGTAGCTCTCGTGGTAACCTTGTCAACAGGTTGCATTTGCTTATCGCTGCTCTTTTCTTAAGGTAGGTTAAGGTGTGTAACTTGAGGTCCATCCTTGCTTCCTCACTCAACCTCAGACTTCTTCGGTGTAGTTCTTAGATCAAAGTACGTAGAAAAGGGCCAAGGCATTGCAAAGTATTCTGGCAAAGAAACCGGGTTTCCCAGAAGACCACAGTAGTATAAGCAAAACAAAGAGCAGAGAAAATATAAATTGATAATTTTTTTCAGATGGGCAAAGTGACTCAGCACAGAAGTTTGCTTTTACTCTCCTTACCTTTGAAGTGTGGTGAGTATGTGTTTTATCTATTTTATGTATATATGTATTATTGTATATTTTATGTATTATTATGTATGTGTTCATGTGTTGGTGCTGGGACCTGAACATCATGTTTAATTGAATGCTCCCCAAAGGAATTAACTCTGACTTTACTCTCTGCTGTGAAGGACTTGGTTAGGTTCAAACAATTCAGTGCTTCTCTCAAAATTCAGGTTAACTAGCTGTTGACCTGCACAAGATCCAATAGACACATAATGGGAAGAAAACTAAATTAAGAAGAAAGCAGGAAACAGGGACATTTAAATTAGTCAGCAAGAAGCTCTTGAAAAAGGCTAGAATTAAATTCAAGAAAGAAACAGTGTGTGCGAATATAGATATGAGGTGGTTGGAATAAGTTATTCCCAATATGGGGATTATACCTCCATGTCACACCCTCCCTGCCAGATTCCACTCTCATGAGTGCAAGAGGACCTTCCTAACCAGACAGACAACTACTGGGTGGCTTTGAAAAAACAATGTCACCCATTCTAGTTTGGTGTGATTTCTTCCCTCTTGTTCAACAACAATACAGTTTTGGAGATGGAAGAAATGAGAGGAAATCTGTGTGAAGGTTCTAGACGATCTTGACCACTTTGGGACACTGAAGAGGACACTCTTACTCATTGAGTAATGAAGTCTGCCTGCCTACCGAAGCAACTCAAGTGGATGTGGGAGAGAATGTGAAAGGCATTAAAACGACTTTGTAAAAGTCCGGGTGGTTGGTGGTGTGTGACTAGAAAGTGTCTTCCAAGCGCTGCTTGATGAATTTTCTCTGTCTCAGCTGAGGAAGTAGTGCTTGTTAATTTTCGAATCAGAAGCGTGAGACTCCTGAAGAATCTAAGGCAGAATGTTGGCCATGAGTGGCAAGTTGCCTACTTGGCACTTTCAACTCAAGTCTGGGAGTTGCATTTCTCTTTTACGGATGGAGTTACATTTTATTCAATAGATAGATGAAAATGCCAAATAAAACAGTGAAAAAGATAAAGTTCAAAGTAAATGTTCTTGATATGGGGCCAGTGAGATGGCTCAGTAGAAAAAGATGCCTGCCTCAAGCTGGAAGATCCGAGTTCCATCCCTGGGTTGGACATGTTGGAAGGAAAGAACCAACTCCCACAAGTTTTCCTCTAACCTCCACACATGGGTTATGACACTGACACAAGCATAAAAGTTAATAAAAAGTGTTCTCTACTTTAAAACAATTCTACAAAGAAAGTACAATAGAATTTTTAGACTCTTCTTAAAATTAACTGACTAGATACATGAGTCTAATAGAAACTCAAAGGTAATGTGATTTTCTTTTCTTCGACTATCAACACTTCATTGGCTTGAATATTTCCTTCCCATCAGGAGTATTGCTTAAAGATAATGGGTCAGCTTTTCCAACGAGCTCTTCTTACATTACGCTTGCCACAGCATAAGGCCAATAACCAACGTCACATTGGAATAAGGACAGCAATGACGCTTAAAATGGAATAGTGACTTGGGAGGCAGAGGCAGGCAGAGGTCTGTGAGTTCGAGGCCAGCCTGGTCTAAAAGAGCTAGTTCCAGGACAGGCTTCAAAGCTACAAAGAAACCCTGCCTCAAAACAACAACAACAACAACAAAAAATAGTGATTTATGGCAAGAAATGTGCAAACTTCTCATTTCCTCACATAATTGCCTTGTAATTATGGAGCCCATAGTGAAGATTCTGGCTCCCACTTTTCCGTGGCTAATGGTGTTGAATGTTATTCCATGTGCATAGTGATTACTCGAACATCTTATGTGGAGAAATGCCCACTCAGATCTTTAGCTGCTCTTTTAATTATGCTCATTATCATTTTATGACTAATTTAAATGTTCTTTACATATCCTGATACATTTCCATTATCGATACACAATTTGCAAACATTTTTCTTATCCTGGCAAGTTGTTTTTTACTTTCCTTGAATTACAAATGTTTTATTTTGATACAGTCCAATTGACCAAGATTTTGCTTTGCCATTTTGATTTTGATGTTGTATCTAAGAAGGCTTCACTGAGATCAGATCACAAAATTCTATTTTTGTGTTTTTTAAAAAAAAATTTCAAAGTTCTATATCTTATATTAAGTTTA
>JAQHUG010000227.1:796620-852675 GCA_028555095.1 Dicrostonyx torquatus | reverse complement strand
GATTCCTGCTGCCATACACATACATGCTCTGCATGGCATACTTAGCTATTACTCAGATAAAAAGGTTTTATGTAACCCATGTTCATTCTCAGAGTAAAAATGCTGAGCATCGCTCCTACCTGGTGGTCCCAGAGCTGGCAGTGATTTACCTCTACCATTTTGAAAGTGGAGAGATGTGGAACCAGCATCCAGAGCCACTGTAACCAAGCTGCTTACCATTTTAAAAACTCTTCAAGACAGTAAAGAATTACAGATACACAATAGGACAGATTCAGAAATAAAAGATCTGCAAAAGGGTTTCAATGTTGAATAAATGTACATAGGCTCGGGAAAGAGAAAAAAAAAAGATTACAGAGCGTTGAAAAAGAAGTTAATTATTTATAAAATGAAGAAGTCTTTAAAGAGAAAGAGTACAGAGAGTCATAGATTAAAAGAAGTAAAAAAAATAAGCCATGTAAGGAATGGAAATTTCACAGAGAGTCTGGATTATGTATTTTATTGTGTTTTCTTTGAATTTTTTGACTGTGAAGGAGTTAATAATAATACATTTCATTGTATGGGCTTCTAAGCTAAACCAACATATATATTTTAAAGGTATCTTGAATTCAAAATATGGGCCTAAGGATATGTTGCTGTGGAAAAGAGGTTCTTCTTTTGTTTCCATAGAGGATGAGAACCTGTGGATTGCTTCCAGACTAAGGTGGTTTGATAGACCAAGATACCCTGAAAGGTTGCTGTGAACACCCCCAAAAACTACTTCACTCAAACCAACAGTGGAAGCAACATGGAGATAAAACTATGCCCATATTCCCAAATATTGTTTATAAATGATTGTTTACATTTAAAGGGGGATATGCTAAAGATATGCTATAGATATTTGTATTGGCATAGATCTTGGTTTATTGATGCAAATTTAAGGTCAATTTTTGCTATACTGTGTATACATATTTCTGCTCTTGATTAAGGTATTATGATTATGCATCTCATTTAAAAATGTAATGTATAATTAAGGAATATAGGTTAATAGATAATCACATACAATAGTCAAGTGTGTAGTCATGTTAGTTAGGTTTTCTAGATATATAGAGATATATTTCAGTTAGATAGGTATGCTTCAAATCTTTTAGAAACTTTCAGAATGTGGCATTTAAAATGTTTAAGAGATTAAGACTTTTCATGACAGTGACACACATCTGCTCTGGGAAACACCAAGCTACTTCAAGAGGAAGATGGGCATTGAAGAGGCCCCTCATGGAGTTTGTTAGCCACTTGGGCAAAAAACTTCTCTTGCCTGGATTGCTTGATGAAGTGGACATGCAGGACCCACAGAAAAATGACTGATGAACTTGCCTAAAGGTGGGATGGTCCTTTGGGGTTCCTGATTCATTAAAGAGTCTGCCAGATATTCTGCAGGACACAGAAAAATGTGACTGACAAACTGCCAATATAGGCAGAACTGCCTTTGAAATTTTCTGCTTTATTGAAAAATCTGCCAGATACTATGGGCTAATAGGCTGAAGATGAATGCCCCAATGATATTAAAGAACTTCAGGTGACTGTCCAGGCAGTGAGATGTCTCTGTCAATTTTAGAGTTTTGTAAGTTGCTTACAATGTACTTTCTGTTTACTTAGGTAATATTATATCCTTCTAGAGTCTTTGGTGGAGTTGAAGAATTTATTGTTATAGTTTACCTTAGTTATGATAAAAGATAAAGTAGATATAAATATAGTAATTATTGCTTGATAAATCTTTTGTTATATGTAATTTTACTATGCTAAAGTTAAAACCTTTATTTAAACATAAAAGGGGAGGTGATGTGAGATTTCCCTCTGTATGATGTGATTACCATTAATGAGTAAAGAAACTGCTTTGGACCTATAGCAGGGCAGAACTTAGATAGGCAGGGAAAACCAAACTGAATGCTGGGAGGAAGAAGACAGAGTCAGGGAGAAGCCATGGAGCCAGAGACAGATGTGCTGAAATTTTGCTGGTAGGCCACAACCTCGTGGTGATGCACAGATTAATGGAGATGGGTTAAATTAAGAAGTAAGAGTTAGCAAATAAGAAGCTAGAGCTAATGGGCCAAGCAATGATTTAAATAATATAGTATCTCTATGATTATTTTGATAGTCTGGGCAGCCAAGAAACAAACAAGCAACCTCCTTACAACATTAACACACTATGCTCAGAGGGTAAAAATGCAAGCTAATCAAATGCTAGGAATAGCCTTATGTGTATAGCCTTCATTCTATTCATGAGGGAACAGCAGCTCTCATGGATCAATAATCTTTTACAGACTGCACCCTCCCATGTTTTTATCTTAACAATGTTGCCTTCATCCTTAAAGACAAATTCTTATATAGTTCAGGCAGACCTAGAACTTACTATGTATCCAAGAATGACCCCAGATGTTAGTCCTTCTGCCTGTACCTCCTGAGTATGGGGATCACAGACATGTACCTCAATGTCTGGCTTTCATGCAGTGCTATGGATTAAACCAGTCTTACTGTTCTATTGCCGTGAAGAGAAACCTTGACTTTAGCAACTCTTATAAAGGAAAGCATTTAATAGGAGCTGTCTTACAGTTTCAGAGTGTTGAGTCCATTGTCATCCCAGTGGGGAACATGACAGCATGTAGGCAGACAGGGTGCTGGAGGAATAGCAGAGAGTGCTACATCTGTATCCACTTGCAGCAGGAGTGGAGACTCTGGGCTTGGCATGGACTTCTGAAACCTCAAAGCCTACCTCCAGAGACACAGTTCCTCCAACAAGGCTATACCTCCTATTCTTTTGCACGTACTGCCACTCATTGATGAGTAAACTTTCAAATCTATGAGTCTATGGGGATCATTTTATTCAAACTACCATAAAAACCATGGATTCATTCATGGCAGGCAGGAGCTTCACTTACTGAGCTATAACCTGAGCCACTATTTTGCCCACGCCTCTGTAATCCCAGAACCCAGGATGTTGAGTTAGAAGAATAGATTGGGAGCTATAGCAAAACCATGTCTTGAAAATCCAAGATTGGTGATGTACATGTCCAGCATAAATTAGTCCCTAGGCTCAAACTCCAGTCTTCTAAATATAATTTAAAACAAAGCTTGAGGAAAACCCCCAAAAGAAAATAACATATGAGAAAGAAAAAGAGAAAAGATGATTATATTAAGCTCCAGGGAACCAGGAAATTTACTGTGATGTGATGTCTTATATCTACAACAGGAAGCTACACCAGTGAAATTTCAACAAGATGACTACCTATTCAAGACCTGAAAAATTCTAGCAATAATTGACATCCTATCATAGAGGGGGGAATCTCTAGGGGCCTGTTTTGGTTAAGTTTTCATAGAGAAATATATGCGGACTGTGTTAGAATGGTTTATAGGCCTGTTCCAACTAGTCTAACAATGGCTGTCTATGAAGTGAAGGTCCAAAAATTCAGTATTCATTCAGTCCATGAGGTGGGATGTCTCAGCTATTCTCAGTATATACTGGAGTCCTGAAGAAGAAGGCTCTATTACCAGTGAAGGAAGTCCACTGAGAATGAGAGCAAGCATCCTTCTTCCAAGTCATTTATATAGGCTTCCAGCTGAAGGTATGGCTCAGATTAAAGGTGGATCATGCCATATCAAAAGAAGCAGATTAAAAGTGGCTCTTCCCACTTCAAGTGTTTTAATTAAGAAAAAAATCCCTCATAGGTATAGCCAGCTACTTGGATTGTAGTAAGTTCTGCATGCAATCAAGTGAAAAGCAAGAGGAGCCATCACAGGACCTGATCCCTAGATAAACAAGCTTAACAGCTGCCAAGCAAAAGAGAATTTAACTTTCCCAGAGATAAGGCCCTTGATTGGTTGGTTATCCAGTATCAAGTGGTCAGTCCTAGAAACATGTGCATGCCCAATAAGACTTGATGTTTTACTTCTGTGTCCTATAAATGTAAGATAGAATAACAAGGAGGAAAAACTGCATGTAAACAAATATTCCTATATTGGTGTTTCCTTTATTTTAAATAGTGCGCAGTCTCCATGGCTTAGGATTTGAGAAATGGAAGCTTCTCGCAAAAGGAGCAAGCTTCTACTTGGGCACGCCCCTTGAAATCTGAACACATTGCTTCTTTTAAGGGAAACAGCTGTGAGCTAGTTAAAGAGCTGTCATGGAAATGAAAATTTAATTGAGAACATTTTGTCACGGACAGATGGACATTTTTTATCTCAGAGTTCAGTTTACACTCATAGACAAGGTGAGGGACAACAAAGACTCCCTTCTACTGGAAATGGCATGACGTGAGTGTAACAGGCCTGACTTCAGCCAGTCAGAGCCCAGTTTCCAAGCAAAACAATGTCTGCTGCTCCACATGGAGGAACTTCACCCTGAAATCCACTACCTACTACAGAGACACAAGAGCTCACTGCATAGCTGGGCTTGGTAATAGGACAATGAGCACAGCTTGTGCCTGATGGTGTCATTCCCCCTCCACATCAGGTGGGCCATATACAAAGCTATTCTCACACTTGTAGCCCCTGCCTGCCATCATTGAAAGCATTGTGTATTCGCAGCTTTTCAGCTGTATGTTTCCAGTCTGGCCATTTGCTCTGCTATTTGAATAACGATAGACCTGCCAATTAAGCACACTCTTTGAAGATCTGTGCATCCTTTGGAGAGGATGAAATGCCCTGGTTGGTGCTGCTTGCTGAACTCTGCATGCTATGTATGTGGGTGCCTGTGGTCAGTGCTTTTTGTTAAGACCATGTTGCTCATACAGCGATAGACACTAAGACCCAACAAACGTCAACTATCTCAGACTAGTCATGAAAGATTCGTTTGCTGACATCAGTTTGATCTGTGGCTATACCATTCTAGCCTGGGAAGCTAATCATGTCAATTTTTCAATTTTTCAGGCCATTTTCAGACTGGAAATGTGGCACAATTCTATAGATTTCATTACAACAAACACTCAACAGGCTGCAAGTTCAGTCATTGATGGACCGTCCACATTTCTGCAATCTATGCCTGTCTGCTTTAATGAGGCTGAAATGGCCTCCTTAAGATTGGTTCAGGAAGATTTCGATCTGCTTCTCTCTCTAGTTTCAAGCTCTCATAAGCAGTTGAGTTTGGCTACTTTATAACTCTTCGCAGAGAGAGTCCATATCTCAGATACTGAAGGCATACCTTCATGATAATAACATAAAAACCAAGTTATATGGCACTCTAGAAAACTGAATTCTTCTCTAATTTTCGCCATAACGATATTTCTTTTCCTTAATGGCCACCTCAGTGTTACCTATATGATACATCTCTGGATGACACTGTAGCCAAAAGGGAATTTAAGAAATTCAAATTTAATTTTGTCTCAGTCCTGGAATATCCTGATTGATTGATAGGGTCAAAAACATCAATATACTGCTCGCTGAGTCCTCTAGGGAACCCCCACATGGGTCAAAGTTGGAAGGCACAGTGGGTCTCTGCTAAATTTATGAAAAAATTCCTTTTGTCTTTAACATTTGATATTCTTACACAAAGGTCCTGAGTATATGTGGGAGACAGGTGACATCTTATGGCACTGGGATGAAAACAGCAATGGCATTGCTGTGTGTGTTGGTGCCTTAGGGATGCCAGAGAATAGGGACAGTGGATATTTGCCATCCCTTTTCCCAGACATACTTCTTGGCCATTTATAATAAAGGAAAACTCTAGTCTTGGATCTCCCAAATGATGTACCTTTAATTAAGTACTGGATGTGACCTACTGACCTTGACTTCTGATAGGTGATACCCTTATCGGATACCTAGTACCAGGGTTTAATCGGTTATCTCATAAAGTTTTGCTTCATCAACTTGCTGATGAATCTATCAGAAGCATGAGAAGATGGCTTTTACTCCTCTTCCTGCCTGCTCCATCAGCTCCCAGTGATTCTATGGGGCAAAAGAATGTCATCCAGAATGTGGTGTGGAAGCACATGAAAGGCCAGACTGACTTCTCTGGGCATCCAGTCAAAAAGAATTCTTCCCACTGACCTGGAGAGTAGAAATCTGCCACAAAGCTGAGATGCCATGCTGGGGGCATTGTCAGTCTCCCTGCCATACTGATGTTAGTTTTACTCTCTGGGCTTTGACAACTGTAAACTTTTTCCTGTAGTTCTTTTTTCGGAGTGTGTTAACTCCCAGGATTACTTCTTGTAAGAAAGCCACATTTTTATTCATTTGTCTGATTCCCAAAATTTTGTGACTTGCAACTTCATGGTGATTTTTGAGACCGTTAGAATCTTAGGGAGATACCACCAATTTATTGTGTGATTACTAAAGTGCCGAAATAGGCTCTTTTTGAATATTTAGGAGTTGTCTTAGTTTTATACCCATGATGAGACACCGTGACCATGAATTATATCTTGATCTGCAGCTGAGAGAGAAAGACAGAGACAGACAGACAGACAGACAGACAGACACACACACACACACACACACACGGGGGGGGGAGACCACACTTCTTAATCTTTCTAATCCCTTCAAAGAGTTCTACTCCCTAGTGAATAAAGGTTCAAATATGAGGGCCATTCTTATTTAAACCTCCGCAGGGGGGAGCCTCCTGAGGAGATAATTGTCTCATCTTACTTGCTCATTCAACAAATAGCCATTTGTACAATAAACAGTTTTGTATATGATGTCCAAACAGAAAATAATGATGTAAAATTTGCCTCAGCATGAGTTGAAGTCATCAGTGACTTTACACTAAATAGAATTCTTTATAGCCTTGATTCCTTGGTAAGCGTTATGAAAGACGAAATTGCTTCTAACTTCTTCCTCAATAGGAAAGCAGGGTCTATCCATATGCTAATACATTCTGCTGATCCATGGTTGGTACCCCAGATCAAGTGGAAAAGACATTAAAACGAAAGATGTTGGATCACTAAAGTAGGCCTAGATGTTTTTCCAGCTTGCTGAAGCCATTACTGTAGGCTGACCTCACCCTATTTGCTCTTCAGATTCTGGAATCATCTGGTTCTCACTTTAGTTGGTCTGGTTGATTGAAGTAGATATTGGTATGGCAAACTCATGGGAAAATTTTCCAGAAGCAGGGAGGTAGAAACAAGGTATTGTTGGGTACAATTCTTGATGCTTTCTTGCATTTATTTCCAATGTGTTATGTAAGACCTCAACCACATTTTGTTTTAGACTTTTGTGGAAAACATTCTTGATTGATTTGTGTCTCAGGAAGATACACTGTCTGCTTTGGGTCAAAGGACAGAGCTGTTCTGTGACCATTATGAAGGACTTCATTTGCTTATATTAAGGATTTCTCTGTTGAAAACCAGTAAGGGCTCACAAGCCTTCTTAGTGTTACTGTTTTGTAAGACCAGAATAAGTATTGGTGACAATGTGAGTTGAGAGTGTGATGAACACCCTTTAACTCTGTCATAGGAATTTTAGCTTTCCATAGTAGGCTAACTAGTTATCTTACAATTAAAAAAAATTTAATGCCTAATAATGATGTCCAGAAAAGTTACACCTGTCAACTAGAAACAATAACATTTGTACTAAGAATCACAAGGCTTATAGAGATTTTGACACCAATCTCTTTTATTTGGCTTGAAGGAAAAAGATGTTTTGGAGCATCGTGTAGCAAATCCCTAGAGAAAACAGGATGTCTCCTATCCATACCAGGTAAGCAATAAAGGGACTAATGAAAGTTGACAATAGGGAGCTCATGAAGATCCTCAGATCTGAAAAAGTTAATGAAAGCAGTTCATTAGTGACATTTTATAAATGGCCAGATGCCGACCCTAGCAGGGAGCAGAACTGGCCAGTTTTGACCTCGTGATTCTGGCTTTATCAAGAAAGATGTAGGAGTAAATGGCTTATGGAATCTTCCTCAGTAAAGGGTCAAGCATGAGGCATGGGAGTCCCTGAATGGAGGCCTAGACAGGCCATTACATGAAATTGTACAGATAAAGTCTGGGTTGTGGTGGAAACCCCAAGATATTAGAGATGCCAGAGCCATGGGATACATGCCAAGGAGAGATTCAGACAGGATATGGATCCAGCCCAAAAGAAAGAAATATGTTGTAGCCAGCATAGCTGGAAGGAGTAGATATGAAGAGCCATCCAATAAGTTCTTTGACATCAGGAAAAGATGCACAAAATTTGGAGTTTACCTTACTAGATTTTGGTCTTGTTTTGGTCTAGTATTTTTCATTATGATTATGCCTTCTTCCTATGTTGGAAGTATACAATTTGCTTTTTGACTTTATACAGAATTACAGCTAAGAGATTGCCTTGAGTCACTTAAGAGATCTTGTACTTTTAAACAGTGTTGAGAGTGTGAAAGGCTGTAGGGACTTTTGCAGTTGTACTAAATGAATTTTGCACTATGGTATGGCTGCAAGCCTATGGGGCCAGAAACTGGAATATGGCGATTTGATGGTGAACAATCTCTATAGAGTCATATGTTGAAATGCTTGGCTCCCAGTTGATGAACTGTTTATAAAAGATTAGGAGGTGTGCCCCTATTGATGAAGGTGTGTCACTAGGCATGGACCACGAAATTTCAACAGCTCATGCTAGGCCCAGATTTACAACTGCCTGAAAGTTATAGATCAATGAGAGCTCTTGGCTCTTCAATGCCATGCCTGCCTGCAGCCATGCTCCCCACTGTGATGATTATGAAACTGTAAGCAAGCCTCCAATCAAATGCTTCTTATATAAATTGCCTGAGAGTGGAATTTTGCCATGTCAATAAAACAGTAACTAAGAAACTTGGTTTTAAAAAATATATGATATCAGGATATAGGTTTGAATAACACAAGTAAAGCAGACTATATGAATGCTATAAAAAATGGAAGTAGGGGTAAAAAGATATTAGATGTTTGGGAAGAAGGCAGGTGGCTGGCTGTTTTGATTATTGACTACTGTGTGAATTTCACAACCATGTTCTACTGGGAAGGCTATGGATGAACCTTTGGATAAAAGAGTGGCAGAGCAGAAACCTGAGGAAAGAGCTATTGCAGTGTTCAAACACATTTATAGACCTTCATGGCATCACCTTGAAAATCTTAGGTCTCAGAGGGAGCCCACATTTACTCACTGAAGAAATTCTCTACCACAAGATGGGCCAGTGTAGAAGACAGTGGAAGAACGAAGCTGCATCAAGAAAAACATTCCTTGTCTTTTAAAGATATAGACAAGCAAGAATTCAGACACTCTCCTGCTCATGACCCCTTGATTGCTTATGGTAGTCCAAATGCATATCAGAACAATGCCTTCATGGCATGAATCAGCATGACATTTCTTTTTAACACCTGTATGCACAGAATGTGTGAAGTGAACTAGTGCGACAAGAAATAATCTAAATCAAACACACGATGGAGTAGCATCTTCCGGAAACGTGTTTTCCACTTCTTTGATTTTTTTTGACATTTTTTGAGATTACATCATCCCTCCTTCCTTTTCTTCCCAGAAACAGTCCTGTATAGCACTTCCTTGCTTTCTTTCAAATTCACAGCCTCTATCTTCTCTAACTGTTACATGCATATATTCCTAAATACATAAATACACCCTTCTCTATCTGTATGGTGTTACTTGTATGTTTGTTTTCAGGGCTGACTGTTTAGTATTTGATAAACAATTGGCATGTTCTTCCCTGGGGAAAATCATTGCTCCACTCTTAGTATTCTTTAGTTGCCTGTAGTTTATTGTGTATAGTTGAAGCCTCACGGGAACCAAACATTGTATTTATTTATTTTTCTATTTACTTTTTAAACTATCATACAAAGGTTTAGGTCCCATGAAGCATTTTAAAACATATTTTTGATCTCGCTTCGCTCATACCCAAGGTTCCCCTCCTATGCCTTTCCAGCTTCATTAGTTAGCTCTGCTTTCATGGCACGCTTGTCCTACTTCCCCCCCACAACCTTATAAGCTCCCCTGCCCCTTTTCTAGTTTCATGACCCATGACAGCCCATCATAAAAAGCTAGTATATAATCTGCATATAAGAAAGAACATGTGGTATTTGATTTTCTGAGCTTGGGTTATCTTGTTTAATGTAATATTTTCAGATCCATCCTTTTATCTGTAAATTTCATTTTCCCCCTTTTTACTGGATTTCCCATTCTGTAGGCTGCGGTTTTGTCTTGCTGACCATGTCCTTTGCTTTATAGAAGCTACTTAGTTTCAGGAGCTGCCATTTATCAATTGTTTCTCTCAGTGTCTATGCTGCTGGGTTTCTATTTAGGAAGTAGTCTCCTGTGCCAATGTGTTCAAGTGTACTTCCCATTTTCTCTTCTATGAGTTTCAATGTGGTTGGCTTTATGTTGAGGTCTTTGATCCATTTGGACTTAAATTTTGGGCATGATGGTAGATATTGGTCTATTCTTCTACATGTTGATATCTGGTTACCTCAGCACCATTCGTTGAATATACTTTCGTTTTTCCATTTTATATTTTTTGCTTCTTTTGTTCGTAGATGTGTGGATTAATATCTGGGTCTTCAGTTCGGTTCCATTGGTCCTTTCGTCTGTTTTTATGCCAATATCAGGCTGTTTTCAGTACTGTAGCTCTGTAGTAGAGCTTGAAGTCAGGGATTGTGATGCCTCCAGAAGTTCCTTTATTGTAGAGGATTGTTTTGGCTATCCTGAGTTTTTTGGCCTTCCATATGAAGTTGAGTACTGTTCTTTCGAGGTCTGTGAAGAAACTTGCTGGAATTTTGATGGACATTTCACTGGATCTGTAGATTGCTTTTGTTAAGATTGGCATTTTTTATTATGTTAATTCTACCTACCCAAGAGCATGGAAGATCTTTCCATTTTCTAGTGTCCTCTTCAATTTCTTTCTTCAAAGATTTAAAGTTCTTGTCATACAGGTCTTGCACTTGTTCGGTTAGAGTTACTCTGAGATATTTTATGCTATTTGTAGCTTTTGTGAAGGGTGATGTTTCTTTGATTTCTTCCTCAGCCCATTTATCATCTGTGTACAGGAGGGCTACTGATTTTTCTGAGTTAATCTTGTATCCTGCTACATTACTGAAAGTGTTTATGACTTATAAAAGCTCCTTGGTAGAATTTTTTGGGGTCACTTATATAAACTATCATATCATCAGCAAATAGTAAGAATTTGACTTCTTCTTTTCCAATTTGTATCCCCTTGATCTTCTTCTGTTGTCGTATTGCTCTAGCTAGGACCCCAAGAACTATATTGAATAGATATGGAGAGAGTAGTCAACCTTGTCTTGTTCCTGATTTCAGTGAGGTCACTTTGAGTTTCTCTCCATTTAGTTTGATTTAGTTAAATATTCCTGGCCTGGGCCCACTGCCGCAAAGATCAGGAATTTATTTTTATTTTTAATTGTGTGTATATGTCTGTGGGTTTGTGCATGTGAGTACAGTACTAATGGAGTCTAGAGAATGTAGAATCCTCTGGAGTTACATGTAGTTGTCTACTGCCCAATGTGATGGCAACAAAACTTTCATCCTCTACAGTAGCAATCAGTATGAGTCCTTAACCATGGAACCATCTCCCTGGACCATGTTTTTAAACTTTTGAGAAATAGTGTTTGAGGATTTCTATTGCTATTATAAAACACCATAGGGAGGCAAAACTTTCAGCTTCCAGTTCCTTATTACAGTCCATCAAAGACTAAAACCAGGGCCGGACTCAAAGCAGAAACCCGGAGGCAGAAGCTGAGGCAAGGCCTTCGAGGGGGCTGCTTGCAAGATTACTGTAATGGTTTTCTCATTCTGCTTTCTTACAGCACCCACGACCAGCAGCCTTATGTGGAACACTCACAGTAAGGGCTCTCCGACATCAATCACCAATCAAGAAAATGTATCAAAGGTTTGCACACAGGACAATCTCATGGGTGTGTTTTCTTAATTGAGGTTCCCTCTTCTCAATTAAAAGATTTCATCTTCCAGCTTGGGTCAAGTTGATATCTTACAAGCCAGAGCAAGCCTTCATGTGGGTTTCCATAGTGACTGTACCAGTTTGCATTCCTATGGGCAATGAATGCATAAAGGTCTCTCTTTTCCCATATCCCCAGCACCAATATTCATCATTGGTTTTTTTTTTTGTTGTTGTTGTTGTTGTTGATGCAAGCCCTTCTGACGGTTGAAATAGAATCTCAAAGTAGCTTTTCTTTGCATTTCCCGGATGCTTAATGATATTGAACACTTTAAAAATATTTATTGGCCATTGTGTTTCTTATTTTGGAATCTGATTGTTCAATTCTTTGGCTTATATGTGGATCAGCAGTTTTATGGGGTTTGGTGTTTCATTTTTGCAGTTCTTTATGCATTCTAGATAGTAACCCCCCATCTGAAGAGCAGCTGACAACGGTTTTCTCCTATGCACTGGGCTGTCTGTTTACTCTTGTGATAACCTTCTTGGTATGACAGAAGGTTCTTAATACCATACAGTCTCACATTGATGTTACTTCTTGTACTATTGGAGGATATCTCAGAGAACCTTATTTCCCATGTTATAACTTGGAGTGTTGTCCTGATGTTTTATTGTAACAGTCTCAGTTTTAAATATGGTCATTAATCCATTTTAAGTTGATCTGTGCACACTGTGGGAATCACGGATCAAATCTTGTCCTCCTGCAGGTGGAAATCCAGTCTGACAATACCATTAGCTGAAAAGGCTGTCTTAAACTTCAGTGTATGCTTTTAACTGCTTTTCCACTATTAAATATTCCTATGCATGTAGGATTATATCAGGGGCCTGCTGTTACATCAGTCTGCGTTTGTTTGTGGGTCTGTACTGTGATTCCTTTGTCGGTATGCTCCTGAAGTATCACTTGAGTTTAGTTGCTGCCCTGCTTACAATTGCTTTGGCAATTACTCATTCTTAGTGTTTCCATGTGAATTTTAGGATTTTAATTTTAGGTTTTGTAAAGAATGACATTGAAATTTGATGGTGTGACATTGAATCTATGGATTACACCGGGTGATACAGACATATTTACAACATTAATCCTTCCAATCCAAGAGCATGAAAGACAGAATTTCTTTGTCTAGAGTCTCCTTCACTATTTTTCTTCAGTGTCTTAAAATTTTCATTGTGTAGATCTTTAACTTCTTGGCAAAGTTTATTCCTAAGTACTTTATATTTTTTAAGCTGTGGTGAAAGGTATACATTTGCCAAATTCTCTCTCAGAAAATTCATTATTGGTATATAAAAAAGTCTCTGTTTTTTATGTTTATTTTGTATCTACAGCTTTGTTGAAAGTTTTCTGGTGGAGCCCATAAGGTCTTTTAAATATAAGGTGATGTGTATTGTAAATGGGGGTCATTTGACTTATTCAGTTTGTGTGTCTTTCATGTATTTCTTTTTCCTATGGTTTTAGCTAAAGCCTCAGGCAGTGTGCTGAGTAATGATGGAAAGAGTGGGCGTGTTTGTTTCATTCCAGATTTTGGAGGGTGTTTTGTTTCACTTAGAGCAATGTAGATTACAAATTTTTTCATTTACAGGCTTTTTATTTATTGATTTTTATTGAGCTCTACATTTTTCTCTGCTCCCCTCCCTCATTTACAGGCTTTTAAGTTTTGAGTTAGAGTCTATCAGTTTCTAATTCCTTTAGGTCATTTATCATGAATGCATGTTGAACTGCATCAAAACCCTCAGATTCAACATTTTTAGGCTAAATAATATTACACAGTGTCTCATTTGGAGACAACATTTTTGGTTCACTTATTCTTGCTTATTGAGGTAGTTAAAATTTCATCTAATGAATTAAACATACTTATTATTTGTTACCTCTAAAATTCTGCTTAGGTATTTTCTAAAGAGAGAGAAAATATCACCCCAAAGAAAATTTAGTATATGAATATTTATTGCAGTATTTTTAATAATACAAACTAAAAGAAAAACCAAATATTTATTAGCAATAAAACTAGCAAGCAAGACATGGCATTTCCTTACAATTCAAAACCATTCAGCAATTATAAAGAAACCCAATGTAGATATAGGCTTCATGAACAAATCTCAAAATTACAAGATACACACAAAGTGATGTGTAGTATACAATTCTAGTTATAAAAATTCCTATATAATACGAAGTACTTTGTTTATTTTTATGATTCTGTTTTTATTATCATTATTACTGTATGTGTGTGTGTGTGTGTGTGTGTGCAATATGTGTGTGCATCCCAGTGTCCACATGGAAATGAGAGGAGAAGTTTCAGAAATCAATTCTCTCCTCCTACCACGACTTCCGGGATCAAACTGCGGTCACTAAGCTTGTTCAGCAAGCTCTTTGACCCACAGAGACATCTTGCCATCCCAAATGGTACTTTAAAGTGACAGCAGTTGCTTGTTGACAGAGAAAGGTGGAGGATGGATTCGAAAAGGCATGAAAAAGCTTAGGGCTGATGGAATTATTTTGATTTTTGATTTTTGTGATGGTGCCACAGGTAGAAACATAAATCAAACCTAAGTAAGCTATGTACTTTAAATATGTGTTATTCAAAGTCTATAAGTGACATCTCAATAATTCAAAACCTCTACAATTTGGTATAAAACTATATGTTGATATGTGACTTAACTGAGCTCATAAATCTATTTGTACAATACTGTTTCCCATAATGTTTTCTTAGAGGGCATATTGCTGAGGAAAAAAACATGAACTTTAAGGCTCTGGGCAAATCTTGTAAAATTGCTCTTCCATAGATCTTGATATTTCTGGTCTCGCCGAAGTGAGTATATGCATATTTTCTAAAACTGGGAACTACTTTTACTCATGCATTATTTCACACTGGGAGAGGCTATGCTCACTTTGCAACCCAAACCATTCCTTTCTGGATAGGATCAGAAGGTAGAGAAAAATCAACACATCTTTACACTCGACAGTGTCTGGTTCTAGAAATTACTGCGTATAGAATCAAAGACAAGAGAAATGACTTATGCCCAGGACTGCCAAGTGTGTCGCCACTGCCTACAAGTCAGAAAAATCAAACCTTTCTGGCCTGTTCTAAGTTGTTATCCTACTGCATCTACAGATGGAGCAGGAACTGGAGTCCTTTTCCACAGCACAGGAAGGCAGCCGTAAAGACCTGGACAGGATTTGGTTTACAGCTGGACACAGAGTTGAGGCTGAGAATCAGAATCTGGGCCAAGAGTTCAGCATATTCCCCTGGTTCATAAACTTCTGCCCGCTCTTCCTATTGTCTACCTCACTAACCACTATGGGGTGAGCCCTGGTTCTCAAGGCCTTTGATCATAAATCTAGTTTTTTGTTTTCACGGGTGATATTATTTTTAGAAGCTGTACATTATGTCACTTCAAAGAAAAGGGCAGAGGGGAAGCTAGTTTCAGGCATGTGACAGTACAGGCTATTTCATTTCTAAGGCTCCAATGAGGCAATGCATGTCAAATGTTGCCACGATGCCCAGTAGAGTATTAGGTAAATACTAGTTCCTCAGCTGAAAACAAAAAGTGAAGTCTGTCTCCCCAAACAGAGCAAACAGATGGTCAGCCTCCCTTGTGTTGTGTAATGTATAGCTGAGAGGAATGTTCGCCACACCAGAAAACATTTTGCAAACTTTAGAGTGCTAGCCACAGCTAAGACACCACTGTTAAGATGAATTCTGTCCCGGACAACAGCTGCATTGACGTTTTCACCTTCAGATGATGGAAGAATCAGATGGATGTTCTGTAATAAAGAAGACTGAGTGAGGGGTATGCATGACCAAAGCATGTATAATTATGCATAGGAAGGTCACTGTGAAGCACAGTGATATGTACAGTTAATATTGCTGAATAATAAAAAATACAAATGAGGAACACACGTTCTGAAAACTTCAGGTGATACTGGGATGCCAGCTCTTCTACGTGCTAAAAGGGGCAGAGCTGGGAACTGGAGGTATCTACTGTATAATTACCATGGTTGCTGCTGCCTCCCTTGGCAGGGGTTTACAACAGACTGGAAAGTAGCCAGGCAATTTTATTTAAGGAGAAAATGTTGTTAGATGAAATGTTTTCCTAAAGCAATAATGACTTCTAATAATGGGGGGTGTTTCAAGAAAACCAGGACACCTCCAAAACTTATTTTCTTATTCTGGTTTATGTTGATGACTACTGAACTTAGAACTTCCATCTTTCTGTTAACAACACGCTTACGTGGGCTGCCAAGCCTGGAAGAAAACCAGATAGTCTTGTGTGCTTAGGGGCAGAGAACATACCAACTTGCTTTCTCTAGCCCTTCTAACAGCTTGGGAATTCTCTGAAGTTACCTTGTATTTTTGGAAAGTAGAAATCTTTAAAAAAAAATAGTCCTGGGAAACTATCCAAGTTTTAAAATCATCTCCTCTCTTCATGGTCCTCCTGCTGTGATTTCAACTCTGAGCAAAGGACAATGGATAGTTATTTTTAGATATTTAACACACCATGAGATTGGTAATTAAGCAAGGCAATGTCTCTGTGTATAGTTTGTTTTTATAGAGTAAGACCATGGTATTTGTATAAGGCCCTTCTTCCTCCCAGAGCAAGCCCTTGCTCCTCCCTGCAGACCATGTCCAGAGGTCATGGTCATCTGTCACGTTTAAGGTCTTTCCCTCTCATATACCCAAGCCCAACTGACAGAAAAAGAAAAAGCCACAGAAAATCCGAGCCAGCTGCATGGCTAAGAGGCGTTGGCAGCATTAGATCGTTGTTTTGCTTTCTTGGAATGAAATACAAAAAGATGCAGCAAAGCATGAAAGTCTGAGAAACTCACAGTGGAAAAAGAATAATGGTGGGTAAGCTGTCTTGATAGAAGGTGACAGAGAAATCAGAAAAGGTCATTGGTTATCACATTTGGGAACACAACAGCAGGTGGAGCTTTTAAGCACTCGTATTTTAAACAAGCGTATAGGAGAGAGGATGCTTATTCTGGAAGTAAGAAGCAGCCAGCTCATTTTTGTTTCCATCCCTCTGGAAGGGGGGAATCTTTTGAAACTCCGTTTTCATTTTCTCGTTGACGATGGGTGGCAGAATCTCCACGGGTCCTCGTGCTCTCCTCCAGAAGTAGCTGCAAGGTCCACTTCAGAGGATGCCCTGACGTTAACACATTGTGAGCGTCTGATCCCTGACTTGGGGAAATGATGAAAAATTAATGGATGCAGATGGGTTCCGCTTGCCGTGGACAGATGCTCACTTCACGCATCGTTTAGAATTCTCCGGAGTGATTGCCTAGGCGATGGTGACTACAGCAACTAAATGAGAAGAGAAACTGAAGGAAAGTAGGAGACTAGCTAGAGGGTGAAGAGGGAGAGGAGAGAGGGTATGGGAGGGGCACATGATTAAAGCACGTGATAGTCTTGGAATTGTCTCCGTGAAAAGAGAAGAGAAAGTCCGGTTTGGTGATATGCCCCTTCAGTCCTGGTCCAGCTGGATTTGATGAGCTCCCAATAAATCAAGCCCACTGTCTCTGTTGGTGGGCCATTCCCTCACGGTCCTGACTTTCTTGCTCATCTTCTCCCTCCTTCTGCTCTTCCACTGGACCTTGTTAGCTCAATCCCTTGCTCTGATGTGAATGTGGGTCTCTGGCTCTATCTCCATCCATCATGCGAAATTTCTATGGTGACGATCAAGATATTCATCAATGTAACTATGGGGAAAAGTCAGATCAGGCACCCTCTCCTCTGCTGCCCAAGTACCTAGCTGGGGACATCCCTGTGAATACCTGGGATCCCCTCTAGAGACAAGTCTCTTGCCAATCATAACCCTCTGCTCGGACTCTCTGAATGTGGCTGCCAATGGGGACTGACTGATAAGCCAATGATAATGGCACAGGGACCTATCTCTTCTGCATGTATTGGCCTTTTGGGAACCTATTCTATATGGATGCACATCTTCTTAGGCTGAGACGGAGGGGAGGGCCTTGGGCTTTCCACAGGGCAGGGTATCCTGCCCCATCTCAAGGAAGCAGGGGGAGGGTGGTGGGGTAGTGGGGGAGTGGGAGAGCCTGGACAAGGGGAGTAAATGTAAATTTTCTTTTAACAATAAAAAAATATGGAGAAAAAAAGAGAAGAGAGGAAATGGAATGATCCCTCTGATATCATCTGTATACATTGTGCACATGTAATGAATTATCACTGCCTCCTAGACATATGTAACATTGTAGGCACTAATTAAAAATAAGAAGGCATAAGGGAAAACTTTGCATGTCATACTACCTGTATATTATATATGCTCAATAGATGTTGGATTCTTTTCAAAGTATATAAACATTCAAACAGAGACCGTGATATTGTGCTTATGATTAAGTAAAATAGTCAACTGGGAAATGCAAGGCTCAAATTTTCTTCTGTGTGACAAAGAAAGCCAAGGAAAGGGGAAAAATTGAGTCTAAATTGTAAGCAACATTTCATACCCAGTGTAAAGCTACATATCATTTGAATGTTTTAATTTTATAATTTAATGCATTATAATTTATACTTCTCAGTGGTCTGTTTGGTATAGAAAAACCTGAAATATATGTACTTTATAATAAAAACACAATGTAAAAAAATGCAAAATCAACTAGAGATACAGGGGTCAACAAACATGCTAAAAAGTAGTTTATTCTGGACCATGGCAACACTTCCATCAGCTGGTACCAGTGTGATTGCCCCCACATTGGGCAGAGATGGAATCAGTGGGGGTGGATATCACACTCACACTGTCTGGCAATATCAAGACCCACACACTCTTTCAGAGAAGGATGACGCATGTCGATTGGGTTCGAGGACAGGTGAAAGCTACATATTTAATTTGGTGACCCCCTGGCTATTTTCAGTTCATATTTGTCATGTGACTAGGGCAACCCAGCTAGGCTGTACTTCTGACACAATGTCTCCTGGAGGTGTTCAGAGTGGGCTGTTATGTCATCGAAAATAAACTTGAAGTAACCAAGTGTTTTTTTATATAAACACAGGTTAATTTATGCTAAATTTGCCAAGCAGGAAAAAAAGTCTTTTATGAGACTATTTTACCCGATTTACTTAAGATCAATAAAATCAAAACAGGAAAGGTACGTCATATAATACTTGGAGAATATTTACCACATGCCAAGAAAGGCAATGAGGAAATTAGTAGGGATACATATTGGACCTGTAATATGAGACACAAAGTAATACATAAAATAAGTTAATATTATTATCAAAAATGATTTTACATTTTACATATACCTACTTGAGTTCTTTATGGATAGCTATATAAATTGTCTGGGTCTTGATTACGAGGTACATAACAGAATTCATGCAGCTACATGTTGTGATAAAAGAAATTTGGAACACCATAGACATATTTCAAAAAGGCCAAGGTCCTGAGTTTTAGTTCCAGCACTAAGAGTATCTGTGCACGTACACACATGAGAGAGACAGAGACAGAGAGAGACAGAGAAAGAGACAGACACACACAGAGAGACAGAGAAAGAAAGAGACACACACAAACACACAGAGAGATAATATACAGAATAATAATGTTAATAGCATTTCTGAAGGAACTATATAGTTTGTAACAAGCACAGAGGGCTTAATGGAAAAGGAAAGTCACAGAGAGAATAGAGAGGTAAGTTCAGCCATGCTGCTGCTGTTCGGTGGTTGGGAAACCAGTTTCCAAGGCAATTAGAGGTCAGTTAATATTGTAGGATTAAATTTTTGAAGTAAAATTATAAAGACAAGTTCTGAGGAAACACTTCTCCAATGTCTTTCTTTAAAAAAAATTAATTGATGTTTTTGAGTTATACCTTGCCTCTCCTCCTCCCTTCAACCCTCTTCCATGGTACCCATGCTCCCAATTTACTCAGAAGATCTTGTCTTTTACTACTTCCCATGTACATTAGATCCATATATGTCTCTCTTAAGGATCCTCACTGTTGTCTAGGTTCTCTGGGTTGTGAATTGTAGGCTGGTTTTCCTTGCTTTATATCTAAAAGCCATCTATGAGTGAGTACATATGGTATTTGTCTATCTGGGTCTGAGTTACCTCACTCAATATGATGTTTTCTAGATCGGTATTGAAAACAGCCTGGTATTGGCACAAAAACAGATAGGAGGACCAATGGAACTGAATCGAAGACCCAGATATTAATCCACATACCTACAAACACCTGATTTTTGACAAAGAAACAAAAGATATAAAATGCCCAAAACTCAAGTCCAAATGGATCAAACACCTCAACATAAAGCCAACCACACTGAACCTCATAAAAGAGAAAGTAGAAAGTACACTTGAATGCATTGGCACAAAACACTACTTTCTCCAGTGACTTTTAGATAGTTGCTGTGGCAGAATAGCTGACAGAAGGAACTTAAGGGAAGAAGGACTTACTGTGGCTTGGCTGGATCCACTGTTTTGAGACAGAAGCAAGGCAGAATACTTCAGTCAGCTGTGGGTGCATGGCAGCCAGGAAGTAAAGAAGAGTAACAGGAAAGACCCAGATATCCAAACCAGCTATAAAAAGCCAAGATATACAATCCCAAGCCATTTTCCACTGATCCACTTCCTCCAACTATGCTCCATCTTTAGTTCCATCATCTCACAAATATTCTATCTAAAAATTGAAACCATCAGTAGATTAAACCATTGATTAGGTAAACCCTCGTGGTCAAATTGTCTCTCTAAATACTGCCACAGATATACCCCTGGCTTGTGCATTCCTAATCCCATACACATTTTAAAATTTAATTGAGCCTAAAAAAATCAAAATAAGACAAACAAACAAACAAAAAACTCACAGCCAGGCAGTAGTGGTGCACGCCTTTAATACTAGTACTTGAGAGACAGGCGACACTGAGTACAAGGCCAGCCTGGTCTACTAGAGCTAGTTCTAGGACAGCTAGGACTGTTACACAGAGAAACCCTGTCTCAAAAAGGCAAAAAATAAACAAACAAAACCATATGTATCTCATTTGTCAAATGAGGCAGTACATGACTTGATGCAATATTTAATTCTCTTACTAGCAGTCTCAAATATGATCTTATCTTTCCATGGACTGTTGTCTGATTGAGTTTTTTTTTTTGTTTTGTTTTGTTTTTTGTCAAAGTGTGCATTTCTTGCTTTATCTAAATAGAGTGACTTTGCATAGTCAGAGAGAAGACTGGAGAACATCCAAAGTAAGGGCTAACATACCCAGGGCTCAAAGATGAAATGAAGACAATAAAGTGATCTGAGGAACAGAAGGCTTGCTGATGAGGTAATAATCATTTTTCAGATCTCTTACTAAAGCTGGAAAGAGAATGGGTGTTTGAATTAAGCAATGCAGGAAGCTGGATGAACAGAAGCAGTACCAATAAAGGCTAGAGCCCCACAATGTCATGGAAGTACTTGGAATGCATTTCTGTTAAAGCAGGGCAAACATCCCTCTAACTGGAAGAGTTTCTAAGCCATATCACTTAAAGAGAGAAGCAAAGTGAATCAAATAAACAGTGGGAATTCCTTCCAGAAATGAGATGTGGAAATGACGTCGGAGCCTGAGCCTTTGTGTGACCTGTGTCCTGCTACTTCTCAAAACCCTAGGGTCACCCAATCCAAAGGTTCCTTTCCCCTTATCCCTCCCTCCTGCCGAAGTATCAAAACACACAGGCTTGAGGGCACAGACCTCCCAGCACAGGGCCTTGATTTGTACTTAGTAGACACTCAGGGAGTGTGCATGGGAACCTTTGTTGGTGCTACAGTGATGGCAATAAGATAGGATGGGCTGAGAAAAAAGACCTCTTTTTGTTCTTGTAGTGTCTAAACTTTTACTTCAGAAAAGTCTTCATGGAGTTGCTTTATTTACTTCCTTACAGCTTCTGCAATGAAATGGAAGGCATGGTAGCAGCAAGATGTCCCGATTGGAAGCTCAGGAACATGCAGGCTCAGCCTCTCCTCAGAGCTCTTGGAGATCATTAGGTATCTCTTGGTCTGAGCCTTTCCGCTCGAGGAGTTGGCTGCTGTTCCTGAAATTACTATTTTTCCCTTCTATTATGCTTGTCTGATGTGGCACTTTAATGCCTTATAGATAAAATGGTTTCTGTCAGCCTGCACTTCTCATGCCTGGAGAAAGTTTTACTGCTTCATAAAACCCTGTAATGCCCCAGTGTTTAAAGAAGATCTATCACTCTATCAACGGGTCTTTATGGGCTCTGTGTACGCTTCTCTTTTTTCCTTTTTTCTTTGCAATGCAAGGTTGGTTCCTGAAGCAAGAAAGGGACAAAGATGAATGGATATGTGTGTGTTAATGAATGTCAGGAATTCAGCTCAATTTATACTGAGGTGGAATTAAATAGCTAAAGCAAATTGTAGGATACCTCTCAGGCAATGGCAGTCAGCACGGTGAAGGAAGTCTAAGGTACAAATGTTCTTTTGTAAGCGATCACTGGAGACTTGCTGTTTCATTCACTGGTTTGGTTAGACAGCATTGGTGGTTGCTCCGTTTCAATTTTCTCTCGCCTTACAAATGCTTAGAGCCTTGATACCCTTTTACCTAATGGACAGACGACATCAGGCACAGCCTGTTTCCAGCCACCTGTTCCACACAAATGTCTCTGTGTGAGTTATAAAATCTTTAAAATGCATCCTTTCTGAGGTTGTAAGCCTAGAAGAGAGTTGCCAGGTTTCAGGCACTATACATGCTTCTCATATGTTATCTTAGAATTTGAACTCTGTTAGCTGTAAGTAGCATATTGCTGTCAAGTTGTTGTTACTGATTGTGTGTGTGTGTGTGTGTGTGTGTTCATGCACACAGACCTATATGCCTTGGGGCTGTGTCTATACATGTGTATGTGACCCAGAGTGGCCAGGGTAGAGTTGTAATGGAGGAAGTCTTGGGTTTCTGCTTCTCTCTGCAGTGTTGATGGGTTACCATGTGCTATACCTGCCATATGGAGAGTACTTCTGTCTTCTGCCATCACAGACATCACATCATCACCTGTCCAGATGGATGGAAATGACCTCATTGGCTGTCAGCTGCTACCCTTTTGCCCCTCTGCTCACACTCTATAGGAGGGCACTGGCACCTTATTTTTAGGAGCTTTCAATAGGCAAATGAGCATCTGTTTCCACAGTGCTGGATGATTTGCTTTGTTTGGTTCAGGAAGGATTTCCAGGCTAGTTCATCCATCCTCTGTGCTTTTGGTAATACCTATGATAAATATACACAAAACAACAATAACAAGAAAAGGTGGGGATCTGAAGCAAGGACACTTTGGTAATTTAGGCCAAGTAATATGAACAAATAACAAGGAAATGCTGGATGATAAGAATGCCTTTGAACTCTGATACACAGCACACAATTTTGTACTTCTGTCCTTGGCCAAAGCAAATTCATATGAAGTGACCATTCTATGTCTTTATTAGGAAGACATCAAGGGCTGGAGAGATAGTTCAGAGGTTAAGAGCATTGACTGCTCTTCCAGAGATCCTGAGTTCAATTCCCAGCAACCACATGATGGCTCCCAACCATCTATAATGAGATCTGGTGCCCTCTTCAGCCTTGCAGGCATACATGCAGGCAGAACACTGTATACATAATAAATATGTCTAAAAAAAGGAAGATATACATCAAAATAAAATACAGAACACATTTTTCTTGGTCAACAAAATATTTACTTTTTAACCTTCAAAGATGTGTTTATTATTTTTTTTCTCTAAAATTTCTTTTATCTGTTCCTCTACAATTTCATACATGTCTTGATATGGTCTGTTGCTGTCAAAATGAACAGGGAAGACTTGCTTCCTTTTTGGCTTCCATTTTGCCAAAGAATGCCTTCTTGGAAGGGTTGTTGATTGGGAAGGTTAAAGCACTAGGAACAAGCAAGAGAGGTTACATGCCATATAGACACAGTCTGGCCAAGCATCTTGATACTCTTGAGGCTTTAGTTCCCTCCTCCGAGCAAAAAGTAGTATGTGTGGGCTCAGGTGAAGTATTCCCGAGGCTATCTTTAGTACTTTCAGGGTTATTACAACACGGATGCTAAGAGTTCAAAGGCTTTGGAATTACATCATGCTTATAAGGCATTATTCATTAGGTATGAAGGGTCAGAGTCCATTAGACAAGTGGAGAGTGGACTCCAGTGAAAGTGATGTGTACAAGAAGTGAGCTAAGGAGGAAATTTTTCACAGAAGCATCTACAGCTCAATATTGATAAAATTCGTCTCATGTTCTTTCCACTCCTCAAACACCGTGAACTGACTAACATAAAATAAAAACTAACCTCTATTACTCTCTTTCACATCATTAGCATTGAACTTCTTATCAATACCTTGCAATTTCTCCAATGTGTAGCAAAATCTGAGCTTATGGTCACTCCAATAGAGTTAGAACAAATGATTTTGGAATAAACATATAATTAGGCCAGAACGGATTAGAATTTAACCGTGAATGACACTGTAGACCAAAAATATATGGCCAAGCTGTGAAAGTCAATTTGACACAGTCTTAAACTGTCTAAGGAATTGCCTATATCACAGTGGTCTGTGGTTAACTCTGTGAGGGGTTGTCTTGATTGTTAATTGATATAAGAGGACCCAGCCCACTATTGGGCGGCATCATACAAGCAAACTAGCTAAACATGAGCTTACTCAAGCCATCAAGCAGTGTTTTCCATGGTTTTCATTTCAAGCTCCTCTTTGGGTTCCTGACCTGACTTCGCTCAATGACAGTCTGTAACCTGTAAACTGTAACAAACTTTCCCTTCCTCAGAGGGGAGTCATGCTGTTTGTCACAGCCCCAGAATGAAACAAGGACAGAACATCCTGCAATATTGATATCGACACCAAACTATTCAGGTGCGGGCAGGAATTCTCCTGACTAGGGATCATAGTTACATTCTCATTGCTGTCTTTCCAGGATGTCATCACACAAGTGAGTATCAAACCTTGTCTAAGGTCTAATTGTAAGAACACGAGGACTCTCCATCGGAGCACAGGAGTCAGTAAGTGGCCCCTGCCATTCCTTTACAATGTAGACCGGTTAATTTGTTTCCAAGGCACAACTGTTTTTCCCTGCTTCTCAGATGTTCCCTACCTACTCTTCCCTTCTTTGCAAGGGACAGACCCTCTTCATGGTATGTTCTGATCGTTCTGAGACCCAGTTCCACTTAAAGATTCCTTTAGGCAACTACATGATCAGGTTCTGGGTTCTATTATTTCTCTTGAATTCATGATGAAAATTTTGCTGCTTAAGAGCTCCCAGAGAATGTTCGGCTTCTTCAAGTGGGGAGATTAGAATTTTTGTTTTTGGTGCAACTGGGAAGATTTATCTATTATAACCATCGACCAGAAACTTTGTAAAAGTGGCAGTATTTGAGGACCCTAGTCCTAAAAGAGAGACACAAGATTGACATCTAAGAGAGATCGTGTCCTTCTGGAATGCTTTGGATAGGTTGAAGGGTATAAAATATTTACCTCACTCCAGTTCTTTTTCTGGTCTGCTGGACTGAGATAGGAGATCCACGATTTAGAGATTAGGTGTTCTTTCTGGAAAAAGTATGAAAACGTTAGTGGAACTATTTTTAACACAAAGCTGCCTACCATGAGAGGTAGAGTTAGAAAGACAGATATCTTTCTTGTTCGTGCAACGAACCCAGCTCTGCCTTGGCTCTCTGAGAAACTGCAGCTCTGGGATGGACTGTCAGAGCCTATGTTCCTGCCTCAGGTGTTGAGGTGCTGTTGTCTTGGTCACTCTGAAAAGTGGCAGAGGTGAAATCTCACGAGGTGTGGCCAATAGAAAACAAAGCACGGGAGGGAAATGACGCACACTGTGTGAAGCTTAGCCTTCGGACCTCTGTGAGGCATCGCTTTGAAAACCACTGAAAAAAGAAAACAAGACGACCTGATAATGTGTGCAAAAGAGGACATTATTGTGAATTTGGATAAAATTGGGCCCTGAGACTTGAGTTGTGCCTGAAGCCACAGTTCTACTCCCCAATGAACAGGGCTGCTGCTGTTGAGAGAATCCTGCTCCTCACTAAATAGATTATCAGTGATAATTTGTATCTGACCTGAGTATACACTGGGCATCAGTAGACTCTGTAGATTAAAACTTTTGCAGTATTAATTCTTTGAGCTCCAGGCCTAACTTGGTTCCTTTTTCTGGAGGTACAGATTTTAAAATGAATAATATAAGGAAATTTGTTAAACGACTCTTAAATATTTAATAGCTGTAGGTTTGGGACCTACCCCCTAAAGGAGATAAAACCTTTAAGGTGATACCTTAGGGATAAAGAAACCAGTCAAAATGAATTTTAATAATATACACATAAAAGCCAAAAATAGCAGATATTACCAAAAAACCCAAAAACAAAAACAAGAAAAAGCATGTTTAAATGACTGAGGAATTTCAAAGTGAAGATAAAGCAAGTAGTAGTAATGACCAAATACTTCACCAACATCATAACCGAGGGAGATTTGTGATCATTTAAACTTTGTTTAAAGCATTTAGACATGAGTCTTTATGATAATATATTTAATTTTTTTTGCTCTAATGATAGGGCTATGACTTGGAAATGACAGACAACAGTCGTTTTCCCTAGGCATTGTTCCATCAAACAGGATACATGAACCATTGGTGGAAGATGATTTGGCAGCAACATGCTACCCAAACTCTTACTCTCCTGAGCAGCAAATAAATTATTTCTGCATGAGTTTAATCTTTCACAAAATACTTAGGCTTCTTGGAGTTATGTGAAAATATACTGGCCACATTAATTCAACAGGTACTAAAATCTACTTTAAAAATTTCCAGAAATAAGTGTATTAATGATCTTGGATTTTATATTAACGATGTTAAAATTTTATTTATCACTTGCTTGTTTTGTTATTGCTGTTGTTCTATTCTGTTTTGTTTTGTTTTGATACATGGTTTCTCTTTGGATGTCTGGCTGCCCAGGATCTCTCTCTATAGACCAGATTGGCATCAAACTCAGAGATATACCTACCTCTGTCTCCTAAGTGCTGGGATTAAATGCATGTGCCACCACAACCTGGGTTGATGTTGAAATTTTAATCTTACAAGATGGATCAATTCTTGTCTTATATCAGATATCAAACTTTGAGCTGAATACTATGAGACCCTAATTATAGTCTTTACGTTTAGAGGAAAGTTCAGAAATATCTTGAGTGAGATTTCTAATTTTCTCTCCAGGGATATAGAAGTACCAACTTGATAATACTTGTACCTAGGGAAATTTTACTAATGCTTCAGCTCCATCACCCATTAACCCAAGGTAGTATTTCCAGCCCTAGAGTCTGAATGGCAAGCTGTTTCTTACAGCACTCCTGTCTGGACAAATGCAGATAAGGGTGGGTCTGAGACACCTGGAAAGAAAAGGAATAAAAAGATATGTTCTCTTCCCCAAACAAGGGATGGAAGAGAAGAAGAAAGAAAAGAAGAAAGGAAGAGAAGGGGAAAGAGAGGGAAGGAGAATGAAGGGAAGGAAAAAAAACAAAGAATTGAGGGGAAGGAAAGAAAGAAGAGGGTAAAAAGGTAAAAGAGAGAGGGAAGGAAAGAGAAGAGGAAGAAAGGCAGGCAGGAAGGAAGACTACAACAAAAGGAGGAGGAAGAGAGACCAAAATGCCAGATATCTTATACACTGAATGTATTTTGTAAGCATAGTCATGTTTAATGAGGTCAACCTTTCAACCTTTCTATGTTCTTAACAAGTCAGTGTAGATAACCTTCAAGGCAAGTAGTCTTAAATTCTAAAAACTGCTCTGATATCATGAAATACAAATAATATTTGTGCATTGGAATTAGCATTCTCTCTCTCTCTCTCACACACACACACACACAAACATATTTAACAGAGACAAGGATGCATAAAGGAGAGATATGCCAATCTTTAGCTAAAATCATAAAAGTATATTCAGTGTCAATTCTCAGAAGAATGGTTATTAGGATGTAGAAAATGATATTTAACTCAATAGGCTCTATTAGTCTATCCTATACTAACAAGTACATGAGAAGACAACAGTGACCTTGAGAATTGGTCACAGTCAGGACTGCCAATCAACCATTCTTGTTATCTTTGTCTTAGTTCTAATATGTGAACTGTTAGTGAAACAGTAGCTATGATACTTACAAGAGCTATGATAACTTAGTTAATGGATGGAGAAGGTAAATTTCTACAGTTATTATTATTATTATACTTGGTTCTTGGAAGGAAATAGCATAACGTTAGAAAATATTTTCTAACCAAAGTGTATCATGAAGTAATCCCTAAGAGTGGTTCCCAGAGCGTCTTGCCAGCTATGCACATCTCAGTGGTAAGATGTGCTATCATCTGTTATAGACTAAAAATAGCCCCTTCCCTGGGTTCACAGCCAGACTGCCAAAGAGATTTAGCACCTGGGTGATGCCTTTACCCTCACCCACCCACTTCTGTCCTTTTACCACTCAGTCTGAGGTCACAAGACTTACCTGCATGTATTGACAGTTATTTCTTGAGAAATAGTATAAAATTTAGATACTGCTCCTGAAAAAGTCAACAAAGGGCCAAGTATATTTCAGCAAAGCATCATTCCATTTCATCTGTATCAGCAGAAGGCTGGGGCTGGAGTCTGTGCAAAACAAGAGACTGGTCTGTTCTGCCCTCCTCAATGGGCAGTCATGAAGCCTCTGATTTAGTTTCCAGAACCAAATGCCAGAGGCTTGGTGGCAGCCTGGGCAGATGTATGGATGTCTTGACTCTTGATCTCAATACAACTTCCAATTCTAAACAATACAAATCTGAACAGTTTATTTAAATTTCCAAGGTCTTAGTTTTATATCTCAAAAATGAGGTTCACAGTCCCAATAGCATCAAGCCACTCAGATTAACTGGACTAGGACATGCGAAATACCAGGATTAATGACTGATCTATTGAGTAAATATCCAACGAATGATAGCCCCATGTCTCATTTTCTATGTGACACCAATATTAATTGCCTGCAGGATATTTTCTGAAACAAATTGATGATCTTATTTTGGTTTCATGCAAATCTTATCACAAATAAAAACCAGTTTTCACACAAATGTTCTTATGTGTCTTTCATGCCACAGATTACTCAAAGAGAACAGGGATTTTGTCTTGTGATTCTATCATCAGCATTGTTATGAATTATTGTGTGAACCTAGCTGTGTTTCAACAAGCAGGAACCCAGGATTCAGGACAACAAACACACAAAGAGTACCAGGACTGGAACATTATGCTGAAAGGGTCAACATTCATTTTTGAATATTATTTATAGTATATGGGGGTGTGATTAATCCACACGAAAGGGAAAAGTAACCCCGCTTCTCAACTGAGGGAGAAAAGTCCTTTGAAGCATAAACAGATTGCACTATTTATACATGAAATATTTTCTGCATCTATAAACTTACCATGCTCAAGTATTCTAATTAATCACAGTGGTTGCCAGGGAAACTAAAGTAACTCAATTATAGGTCTGCAGGAAGGTGCAGTGTATTTATGACTAGGAAGCAGGTAGTTTTCTGTGCAAAAATGAAAATGGAGCAGATGCCAGGGATTTTTAAATGTCCTACGGAGTGATGCTATTTCCATAGACTTCCTAAAGAACATCTTGATTTTATTTCTTTTTTTTTTCTGAGCTGCTTCATTTGAAAGCAGAGACAATGAATGTGATAGGTTATGGAACATGTTGACAAGGGCATCATAGGAAATGGCAGAATTAAAGGGGCTGATCAGGACACCAGGAAGAGAAATGACTGTAGAAACAGTTTCTGTTTGGCCACCATCTTCTTGGAACATCTCAGGTCTAAGCAACAGAAGAACTAAGAAGTTACAATCAGGGAAACAGTAGAAAAAGAATTAATTATGTTTAGCCAAAGTAACTATTTGAAGATCTGTGAGAAACTGATGACATCTTGTTGCCAGAGGACCCAGAGATTTATATCCCGACCCTTCCAACTACCCATGTTCCTATGATGAGCCCAATGTTGTATATAATATAAATCAGAGGATTTACATTTTGAGGCGCTAGTCTCCTAAAATTAGCCACATTCTGAAAATAGTAAATGAAAATACTTAAAAATACTTAAAAAGTTGCTAAGATTTAATGTCATCGGGAGGTTTTCAGTCATTTTCTTTCTTCTGACCTGGAGCATGATTCATTCCTCTGTCCCTCTGTCCAGTGTGTCTATCCTGCATCACTTGTTACTAATTCAGCCATCAGTTATCATCTGACTGTCAAGTATAACGGTCATTTTGTTCAAGTTACTCTACTATTAAGTAACAGTGGCTCTACAGTACAGGGATAATGATGCTGTAAACTTTATTACACCGTAAAATATTCTTCTACTTTACCAGTAGCATTATTAATCTCTTATTATGCCTGAATTATTAATTAAGCCTTATCACAGGCATATATAAGCAAAAAGAGGACACAGTGAACATAGGGTTCAGTATTACCTGAGGTGTCAGGAATCCACAGGGTGTTGAAATGTATCAAAACAGGAGCAAATGAAGTTAGCAGAGAGTAAGAGGATAGGTGGGTCAGGCATAAGGCAATTGCTAACAGAGAGTAACTGTAATTATTACAACTCACTGTTTTTTCTTTTATAATTTGGATGACCCTGATAGTTCTTCCTTATACTTTTAAAATGTATTACCATATTAAAACCCCCTGTGCATTGTAATCATTGCTCAGAATTAAGATACTCTAAGTTATCTTGCATAGAAAACATACTGCTTTTCTGAAGACCCAAGTTACCCATCTATTTTAATCAAAAGGAAAGATTGAATTCCTATGCATCCTTGTTCCTATGCAGAGCATAGTTATATAATAGCAAATAGAGCTTTTGTTATTGGTGAATTTATCAGGAAATTGAAACATAAGCTGATAGTTATAGAAATCAATGTTACTAAGTCATAACTTGCTGAATGGGTCTTGGAATAACCTGACAGTAGCCCAAAGCTCAGTCTATCCTATTTTTATAAGATAACACATCCTTTAGGTGAACGGGACATTTCCACCGTTCATTTCCTTACCTAAAGTATGCTCATTTCTTTGAAGTCTACTTTTTATACTATTTATACACACTATTAATTTTTAATTAATGTTACTGTATTTTAATTTAAAAAAACAAATTTAAGGCTTAACTCTTACAAGTATCATATAATTGAATATATTCTAAAATCTTTTCTGGCAATATACTTATTTGGTTTTTTTTGTATATTTGT
Source organism: Dicrostonyx torquatus (assembly GCA_028555095.1). Classification (NCBI taxonomy): domain Eukaryota; kingdom Metazoa; phylum Chordata; class Mammalia; order Rodentia; family Cricetidae; genus Dicrostonyx; species Dicrostonyx torquatus. The sequence continues at coordinate 821,560 of JAQHUG010000227.1, read as the reverse complement.
CATGTATATGTCTTGTATATTGTTACTTAGTATAGGTTTGTGTGTGTGTGTGTGTGTGTGTGTGTGTGTGTCTGTGATAATGCATGACTGAATGCATAGAGTACAGAGGTTTATATCAGGTATCTGTGATTAATCTCTCTCTCTCCACCTTCATTTTTTGAGACAGGACCACGCATTGAATATGGAAAGGATGTTTAAAAGAAATATCACACTAGCTAGCTCAGAATTGAGAAATAGATGGTTATATGTTTAGAGGTAAACTCGCAAATCAGAATTCTCTGCTTGAATGGAGAACAGAGACCAAATCCAGCTATCTGAAAGAAACGGCTGGGGAAGAAGGGGTGGATGCAGACTCTGCATCAGCATATATAGTACAACAGGCCACACCCCAGTAGGCGGGTAACCACAAGCTGTAAGATTTTTTTACAGCACCTTCCCTCTTTGCTTAAATAAGAGAGTTCTAAGCCTTATACAAGACTGTATACAATAAAAACAAATATATTCAATAATTATCCTATCTTAACTAGCTTAAGTCTTGTAAGATAAATAACTTGGCCAAGTCATGAGAGGAAAATAACTACAACTATCTAGTCTTCAGACCCATCAAAGATCCGAGAAGGAAAATAATATTACTTGAGTAAGCAGGAAGTGCAATCAAGAAACTTCCAAAATGTGCAACATGTGACAGAAACAACTGGCTACCTGGGCAATCACCCAAAGTCTCATTTGCAATGTTGAAGCAGCCAACTTTGGCTAAGGCCTAGTGGTATAGGAGGGATCTTATGTATTTGGGTTGCTTTCGTTGGTTGAATAAAAAAATACTGTCTTGGCTTTTTGATAGGGCAGCCCTTCGGTGGGCAAAGTAGACAGAACAGAGTTCAGGGAAGAAGAGAAGTGTGCGAGACGCCGTGATGCTCTAGCCCGAGATGGATGCAGGTTAGAATCTTCCAATAAGTCACCACCTTGTGGTGACACACAGACTATTAGGAATGGGTTAGTTTAAGATATCAGGGTTAGCCAAGAAGAGGCTAACAATAATGGGCCAGGCAGAATTTAAATGAATAATTTTCATTTGGTTATTTCAGGCATAAGCTAGCGGCCGTGGCCGGGAGCCAGGTGCTGGGAACAAATGGCCTTGCTCCTCTCAGGTGCTGGGAACACAGCTCGCACCTATTACAACAGCCTAGAATAATGGACAGACCATTTTTAGAGGTAGGAAATTTTTCAAAACCGTCTTACTCTGTCTTGGCAAGATTTGACAGCCCTTCTTATTCATTTCTAGATACTATGTATCTTGTCAGTGGTTGAGGCATGGGCAGTTCCTTGACCAAAGGCCAGTTTTGCCAAGAAGAAAACAAGCTCCAAGTAGAGTGTCTTCGGTGCTCAACATTCTCTCGGGAATAGATAGGTGCCTCCGGGAGCAATTGTGTCTCATTTCAACAGAACCTGAAACCCATTGAATGGATTGAACTAACTTGCCAGTGAACCCTAGTTTTGGCTGTCCTTATACTGACATGTGGCCTCCTTGGTCTTAACAAGCCACCTAAGGGGTTGACTTTAGTCCTAGACTTTGTGGATCCTGAAGAGTAAGTGCTTTTGTTGCTCTATTTCTACAAAGCTGCCTAAAGTCCTGGTAAATATCCTAACTACTAAACTACTGACTTCTGCTTTGGACTCTTTGCTCGTCTGGACCTCTGAAAATATCTTCAAGGGAAAAAAGGCTCATTTAACTGTTTCCTCTATGGAATCTTAAACCTCCAAATCTGAAACATTTAATCCTAACATGCTTTTAAACACAATTTAAGCTTTCCATCTCTCCCCCCTTCCCCTTTGTGTGTGTGTGTGTGTGTGTGTGTTGTGTGACTGTACATGTACCATGCATGGTGCATATATGGAGGACATAGAATGGGTTGGTTCTCCTGGTCCATCTCATCTCCTCTCTTACTGTTTCTTTACCTTTCATGCATATTCCAGATTAGTTTTCCAGTGAGCTGCTAGATAATTTTCTTCTCTCGGTCTTCTCTCTCACCAAGGGGATGCTGACATTACATATGTGTGATACTACATCTGACTTTTTACCCGTGTCTTGGAGATCTGAACTCACGTCATCAAGTTTACATGACATCTCTTTATCTACTGAGCTATTTCTCCTTATTCCTCAAACACAATTAAAATACAACAAAAGAAAATAAATTGTCCCATTTTATTTTTTTTTATCAGACAACTGGCTTGCTATGAACACCTCTATTATCAAAAGGAAAATTTCCTCATTATTTTCATTTCCCCAGATTTTCACACTTATTTAAGCTGTACTGACAAGTCAACCAAATTCAGGTTTTTTTTTCCCCCAGTCTTCCCTTTCTTAGATGGGCTTATAATTGCTGTGAGGAAACACCATGACTTAAGCAAATTGGGGAGGAAAGAGTTTATTTTGTTAACACTTCCATGTCATTGCTCATCACTGAATGAAGTCAGAGCAGGGCCTCAAACAGGACAGGAACCTGGAGACAGGAGCTGATGCAGAGGCCCTGGAGGAGTGCTGCTTACTGACTTGCTCATAGAGATTTGATCAGCCTGCTTTCTTTGCAACAGAGGAACACCAGCCTAGGGATAGCATTACCCACAATAGATTAAGCCTTTCCACATCAATCACTAATTAAGAAAATTTCCCAACACTTGCTTACAGCCTGACCTTATGGAGGCATTTGTTTATTGAACTTTCCTCTTCTCAGATGAATATAGATTGTGTCAGGTTGATATAAGACTAGCCAGCATACCCTCTCCTCCAAGAAATTTGTATTATTATTTCCTTTGTAAGAAACTATAATTTCTTTTGTTTTCTGTTTAATGTGTATTTAACATTTACTAATTTACTGGCAAAATATTTTTGCCATCCCTTATTAATTCTCTTATTGGCAGCGTTTTGATAGTATTCACAATGAGAAAAATCCATTGAACTGAACAACAATTTTTATTAAAATTTTCATGTGGCCTGTTTTGGGGCCATGGTCTTCTTTGTCATCCTTGCTGACCTGAAACTTACTAGGTAACTCAAGTGAAGATGGATGCTATAAACTAATCCCATATTAGCTCAGAAATGAGTATAATAAAGGGTTATTTATTTAGGGGTGGACTCACAGATCATAGTCCTCTGCACCAACAGGGAACAGGAGCCAAATCAAGCAGCCAGGAGAGACAGATCCCAAACTTTACAACTGCATTTTTAGTATAAGAGACCATGCCCAAGTGGGATGGCATCTTAAAGGCTATTGGCTGAAGGAGTTCCCACAGCACTCAGGCTGTCTTTGAACTCCTGTCTTAGCCTCCTGAGTACTGGGATTACAGAAATATGTCACCATGCTTGATCAAGGACATATCTATGCAAAGTCATCTGTTAACTATTTCTGCTTCTCATAAGTCCCTCAGATAACTTTATTCTGAATTTCTCACACCTTCACAGTGTTTCCCCCAAGCAGACTATTGTAGATCATGGAAAGTCAGTCTTTACAAATGTCCCATCCTACCTAGCTGTATGACAATTCTCCATTGCACCAAAAGATGCCTGCTTTACTTAAAAATCAGATAAACTACAATGAAATGCGAGTTTGGGCAACTTCTGTGTTGCATGTCTCTCTGCAGCCTCTGGAGAATTCTCTGGTGATGTAAATTACTAGAGATGAATCCTCAGCTCTGCTGGTCCCAGTGCCATGAGGCAGGAAGTAGCTAAGTGATATTCCTCATTCTAAGAATGATGCCTGAAAAGGAGGTTGGAGCCCAAGCAGTTTGGCCAACTTGGCTTGACAGCATATTACATAGTGCTTTTGACAGCACCAGGGATTCAAAAATGGAATTGCAACTATCAGGCTCAAGTTATGTTTTAACATTTAGTTATAAAGGCCATGTCATGCCCTCAGAGATGCACAGGGAGTATTAGGCTTGACATTTTGAATTTGAAATGCAAATTGGAAAGTCCAGCTTAAACCGGGAAAGAACAATGTGTGTAGATTGGCTAAGTTCAGTATTCAGAAATGGCCCTTGGGTTAGGGTAATCAACTCTCCCATAGGTGCTTGCTTTCCTCTGTTATCCATATAGAGGAAGACCAGTTCCATTTAGTTCCTGAAGTAGCACCTAGAGATTACTGCGTGTGTTCGGCTTCTCAGTGAACTTGTTGGTAAAATGTATCTACATGGCACATTCGATCGTGCTGTGCCAATATAATTTGATTCAGCAAGTGGAATTTTTATAGATGTGTTGTCTTTTATTATTGTTATTGAAACCCTCCCAGAAACACCTTTGATAATAAATAGATTTATATTTTTAAAGCTGTTTGCCTGTTATAACAGTGCTTTTCAGAGAAACTAAATGATTGTCCCAATTTGTATTTTGAAGAAGACATGATTTTTTAATCCAGTGGTCTTTCTCTAAATTCAGTGTAGTTTGTGAATACAGGCCATGTATGATAAGAAATACAGGAAACTCTATTTATTTAACACAGGAGGATTTTTTTTTAATTAAGCACAGCTGTATGGGGTGGCACAGGTCAGAATTAACTAGTCAACTCAGGCTTTTAACTGGATCAAAGCATCTAGTAATAAACACTGTCCTGAAGGATCTTCCTAAAACATACATTTAATGACGCTCTCTTCTACTTAAAACCTCTATTTATTATAACAAAATTAACTATTGAGATTATGATATAATTACACCATTTCCCCCTTCTCTGTCCTTCCTCCAACTTCTCCCATATTGTCCCTTCTCCCCTGCACTCTTTTAAATTTATGGTTTCTTTTTCTTTAACTGCTGCTGCATGTTTGTACATAAATGCATATATATTCATAAATATATCCTACCACGGATCAACTGTAATTAAACGATTTGTATGTATGTGTTTTTCAGGGTGCCTTTTCCCATCCTAGGATACAACTGCATTTTCTTACTACACCTTACAGCTTCCTTCCCACCTTTTCCCTTCCTGTAGTTCCTTGAATATTTCCTGCCTTTTGTGGCTGGATCTGCAGATTTGCTGGCCCTCTGTTCCTATAACTCTCTTTTCTCTCTGCCATTTGCCTGGCTAAGTCTTTCTCATTTGTTTGCCTTCAATCAGTACCACTCTCCACAGGAAATCCTGGTCCTCTCCCATGCTTATAAGCACCCAGGCCTTTTCCGTGTCAAGCATCAACACAGAAATTGTCATCATCCATTTGTTGGTCTTTCTCATCCATTTTTCTCTATGTACCCCTATTTGCAGTATCTACGTCTTGTTTATGCCTTTATTTCTGGACCCTGCCTGGCATATAGTAGTTATTGTGTGTATCCAGAAGAATGAATAAAGTCATTCTAGTACTTTGCAAAAGCTTTAAAAGGACAAAGGCCTTATTTAAGGACACAAATCACACTGAGTTAAAAATCTATTTTGGACCATTTATATTTTATGCATTTTAGAGGTATTTTATAGAAAAGTAGAAAAAATTCCTCATGACAGTATTTCCATTCATAAAATTTCAGTACCTGCTTTCCCAATCCTGTTAGACTCAGTGTGGCCCATGAAATGGGAGCAGACATTTCTGTGTCTTGTGCAAATTCTCCATGGGTTTTCATGTATCCCCTCTTGGTGGTCTGTCATGTGGTTAATGAAGGATGCACTCCAAAAAGAAGTCTAGCTAACTTGAAGTGTAGACATGCTTGCTTAGGTGACCACTGATAGTTGTTTTTATGCGAGTCAGTATCCTTAATTGTATCCTATCCTGGAAAAGTTTCTTTTAATATAGATCAAGTGAAGGGAAGGGATGTTGTCGGAAAAGAATTAGCAGGGAATATAATGAATGTTAACAAATTAGGACCAAGGAGAAATTGGAATAGCAGGCAACCTAAAATCCAGGAACTGGGACTATTTATATGAATGTCTTCAGAACTGCATAGTCTCTCATGTTTCTGTTTATCACCTCTTTCTGCTATTCTCTCATGTCCAGTAACTTTATAGGTTGACTAATCATGAATATGGCACAGCGTAGACCTTTACCCACATTTGTCTCTATTTGAAATAAACTTCTTGGTCTTTTGATTTATAGTACTAAGAAATATGCCTATGGCTCTTTTTTTAAAATTGTTGTTGAACTAGGCTAAAAGATAGATGCCATGGGCAGTCGAGGCTCTTGATAACTGATCGCATATGTGGGGTCATGTGTGCATTAACATGAGTGTGGCCAGGGCTGACAGTTCAGAGACAAGTTGTATGATACAGACCTTAGCTGTTTGTGACTGCAATCACTATATGGTAATAGGCAGTGCATTAAAGAAGCGTGCAGACAGAGGAGGTGCCTTAATATATGTCAATTTGCCCACCGTGGTTTCACATGGAATGTATCACTGCCATTATTCTTGTCAGCTGGGAAACTTTGAAAATGAGACTAGCAGAGTAACTTAGTTAAAGCAGTATTCTAAAATGCAAACGATAGCATGAATTTAAGAAGTCAACCCTGGTATGTTTAGCTGGCCCCAAATGTTATGCTCCATGACATGCTTATCATCAGAGATGGGAACTTCCAATCAGAGAGGATACAATCACAGTCAATACAGCAAATACAAAGCAAAACACAGATGTATCATACACATGGGTGTAGGCAGAGGTTGCTTGTTCATTCCAGGCTGCTCAGACCCAGAACAACTACACAAAACTATATTAATTAAAGCACTGCTTGACCAACCACATAAGCTTATTTCTAGCTAGCTCTTATATCCTAAACTAACCCATCTCCATTCATCTGTGCATCACCACAAAGTCATGGCCTACTGGCAAATTTTCGGCAGGCTCTGGAGGAGGCATCTGTCTCCTGTGGTGGCTCCATGGCTTCTCCCTGACTCTGCCTTCTTTCTCCCAGCATTCAGTTTAGTATTCCCACCTAGCTCTTCTCTGTCCTATCACAGGCCAAAGAAGCTTCTTTATTCATTAACCAATAAAAGCAACACATATACAGAATAACTTCCCACATCACATGGGTTGTTGAGTGCAAAGGAGTGGGTGGGGGAAAGTTTGTGCATATGAAGAAATGGGGGGGGGTGCTGAGGCTTCAGGATCCCTGAGGGGTTTTCTTACTAACTTGTTAATTCTAATTTGTTAAAAATTAAATGCATGGAAGTTTAGGGTAAGCATCCATGAATACCATATACACAGCAATGTCCCTACTTCACCATGTTAATTTTATTGCATCTGTTCTTATCCATTCATCTGTCCTAGTCCATCCACCAGTTACTATCACTTCTGCTTTTGTAGTGTGAATTCTAATTGGTTTTAAAATATGGAGTCAGATATTAGGGGGTGAAAGCCGAAAGATCAGAGAAGCAGAGCAGAAGCAACCAGCCACTAAAACTCTTATTCTTTGAATGCTCAGACCAAAGAGTCAATCCTGTCCATTAGAATCCTCAGACTGAATGAGATATCCTATCTCAGCAGGTCCTCAGAACGAATGCCCTAAACTCGTGTCTATTCCTGCCTTATATTCCTCTCTCTGCCCAGCCATGTCACTTCTGTCTCCACCTTCCTAGTGCTGGGATTAAAGGCGTGTAACTCCTAAGTACTGGGATTAAATGGCCATCACTGCCCATCTCTCTCTTTAGACTGCATTAAACCCTTGTAGCCCAATATGTCTTTAAATTCACAGAGATTTATCTACCTCTGCCACCCAAGTGCTAGGATTAAAGGTGTGTCATCATTGCTTGGTCTCTATGGCTAACTAGTAGCTTAACCATACACTCTGATCTTCTGGTAAGCTTTATTTGTTACAGCACAAACAAAATATCACCACAGGTTATATTTATAATCTTTAGGAACTTACCTTCTGCCTTTTCAGTATGACCTTTTCCTTCAGTGTATATTGTTCATTATTTGTTATAATTAGAAGAAAATTATATACATTGGAATGCAATGATTTAAGTGTTTTTTCTGGTCTCTTTTTTCCTAATTTCCAGTCCTGTCAAAAGAAAATTACCGTCAAGCAGAAAATTCCCTTGTGCCCTTTCCAAGATTTATATTATTAAATCTATTCTTCCATTCTATATGGCAGAGTGGCCTGGCCAGGTCCACAGCTTTGTACAAATGGAGCAGTGCCATTCTTCATAACGGTGCATAACATTAGAAGAACCACTTACAAACATTTTTTCTTTGTATGTTTGTATGTGTATATTTGTTAACTTATGTGTAGTAGGGGAGCAACTTGTAGAATCCAGTGCTTTCCTTTCACCATGTAGACTCTCGAGGTAGAACTCAGACCATCAATCTTGGCAGCAAGTATTCTCACCTTCTGAAAAGTATTGCCAACCCACAGCTATCTATCTGTCTGTCTGTCTATCTATCTATCTATCTATCTATCTATCTATCTATCTATCTATCTATCTATCTATTTATCTATATGCCTATCTATTTTATAATCTCTCTCTCTCTCTCTCTCTCTCTCTCACACACACACACACACACACACACAAATACACTTCATTAACTGTTGTCTACTGCAAACAGAATCTTTCCTGACCAAGATTGAGAGAAAGACCAATCAGTGAGTATAAGCATACAAATTTAAAAGGCAGGTTGGCAACATGCCTATTTAGCAAAACAGCAGTAATAGGTTCCACCTTAGAGCCCTTTATCCCCAGCAAAGGGGCTTTGACTGGGTTTTCAGTACCAGGTGTGTGTTCCTTTTATGGAGTGGGCCTAAAATCTAATTCTGATGCTGCCAGTTCTCCGTATCATACTCAGGCCAGTACTGTACCGAAGGTGCATCTTGGCTCACAGGATGGTACTGTAGTTTGCAGGGTTGACAATTGGGCAAGACTTTGATGACTTTGCTTTCTCTCTGAAGCTTACACGGTTCCCACTAGTAGAAAAACAACTGGATGCTTTCAGCTCAGTTCCAGTTTGATTTCCCTATATCATATAACCAAGGTGCATGGAAGTTTGATCAGTACAGTCTCACTCTCTAATTCTGGCAGTCAACCAAGAGGAATGGTAAGAACCTCTATCATTCTGGAGTCCTTTGGGTCCTCTTGAACTTTCTCCAAGCTTCCTTCCTAAAATCATATTTTCAATTAGTTTATAAAACCTATGTTTCCATGTGGCCTTTATGTGCATATGTGTTTGGGCTAATCCATCCCTCTAATGCTTTATTTTTCTCATACCACCACCCCATCCCTACTTAAACCATCCCATCCTCAGAATCACTTCCTCTCTCCGTTCACATCACCTATGTTCCCTTAGCCTTCCTCCTTAAGGCATACCTCCTTCCCTTCTGACTTCCTGGCCTCTATAGGACTACAAGCTAAACCAACAAATCTCAAATTCACACATGACAGAGAACATTCAACATTTGTCTTTCTGGATATGGGTTACCTCACTCAGCATAATACTTCCAAATTCCATTCTTTTTCCATATATTTCACAATTTTATTATCTTTACAGCTGAATAAAATTCCATTATGTATATGGATAAGGGCATCTAAATTTGGCACATTACTAGTTATTGTGACTAGGACAGCAAGGAACATGGCTGAATAAGAGCGTTTGTAGTAGGATATCAAGTCCTTTGGGCTTATGTCCTTTGGGTCATCTGATTTACAATTTTCTTTTAATTTTCAAAAACCGAATTATTATTATGTGTGTCCATGATGTTTGTGTGTGGATGCCCATACCATGGACATTTGCAGAGGTAAAAGGGCAACTTTGTGGAGTTGGTTCACTTATTTTGGCTTCATGTGGTCCCAGAGATCAAATTCAGATTGGCGGCCTTACAGTCAAGTGTCTTTACCCACTGAACAATGTTGCCAACCTTGACAGACCATTTTTTTTCTTTCAATGGTGTGAACATAACAATCATTATAAAATGAATTTTGAACTTTGATTTCTCTTTCCTGTCTAGTGATGTGGTACTCTCTCTGGATATTGGGCAACACTGATCCAGAGACACCAGTTAGCCATATGACCACCAGGACAGACATCCTATAAACTACAATGAGAAAGTTGCTGAACTGTGATGTTTTAGGGTTAATAACATTCCCTGAATTTTAGCATAATATGGGCTTGAAGGATCCAATATCACCATAAGCCAAAATTATATTCTTTCTGTGCAAGTCTTTCTTTACCTGTTTATTTTTTTTCTGTTTTGTGCCTTTATCTATTTACTTACTTATTTTATCTCTTTGTGGAGCTAAAACACAACCTTCCTTTCACATGATTCATGCATTTTTTTTAAAAAAATTCATCATTTTTAAAAAATATTTATTTGTTTATTATGTATACAATATTCTGTCTGTGTGGATATGTCTGCAGGCCAGAAGAGGGCACTAGATTTTATTACAGATGGTTGTGAGCCACCATGTCGTTGCTGGGAATTGAACTCAGGACCCTTGGAAGAGCAGGCAATGCTCTTAACCACTGAGCCATCTCTCCAGCCCCTCATGCATGATTTTATAATGCAACTTTCTTGAGTTTTATTTTGTAATCTATAAATTTTTTTATTTAGTTTTGAGACTAATTAGATTTTCTATTAGTAGTTTAATTGAATTTTTTGATTGAGAAAGAAGCTTGGGAGCAGTAAGTTAGACAAACACTTTCCTCTATGTATGGCTTACATTGTGGTGTTTACTTGAACAAATACTTAATTGAGTGTTAGTCATGTGCACACGGAGAACACTGTAGTGTAGGTGCTTGGTATCTATGTGCACAGTTATCATGCCCTGCTGCATCTGTTTGAGTTTCTCCATCCCCCAGGAGATAGATATATAGGATTTTCTCTACAAGGTCATTAGAAACACAACTTTACCCTATGTTCTCTTTCAGGCTGATGATGTGTCAATGGTTGATCACATAACCTTACATTGTTTTAGATCCAGCACTTCAAAAATCTGTGCATGTTCTTTTGTGGGTGTGCCTTTCATTTTCATTTTTCATTGGTAAATGTCCAAGAGTGAAATTACTGTCATACTTTGGGCGGATGTTTGGTCCTATAAGCCATTGCCAGGCTTTCCCCAGAGTAATTGTGACATTTTGGAACCTCACCAATATATATGTGAATCCCAAGGTTTCTACATTCAACATTTGGTGTTTTCAGTGTTTAATTTTAGCTAGCTTGGTGGGTGTGTGGTGCTATGCCATTGAGGTTTCCATTTTCATCTCTCTCATGACTAATGGAGCTGGAGACTTGTCCCCTGGGCTTCTTAGTCTTTTGTATGTCTTCCCCTGTAAATCATATAGTTGTGTCTTTTTAAGTAGAATGTTAGCCTTTCTGTTATGTTGTAGTACCGGATATGTCTTGGATGTTAAATGCCTATTTTGCTAATACCTTCTCTTGGTCTGTGGTCTATTCCTTTTCTAAATGATACTTTTCTTTGAAAAATTTCACATTTTTGATGAAAGTCGATTTATTGTTTTTTATTCTATATGTATTGCTTTTCCTGATCTAAGAAAATTTTGCTTAGTCAAACTCATGATATTTCCCTTTATCATATTCTGGATGCTTTATAGATTTAAATCTCATTTATTTACTTATTTATATATGTGTATAATTGTGTGTGTATGTGTGTGCATGTGTGTATGATTGCTTGTATACCAACAAACCAGAAGAAGGTGTCAGTTCTGTGTGAAATTTGAATGAAATTTATGTTCTGATAATGCTGAAGCATGCATGGGCAGACCATATATGGCAGTTCTGTTGAACTTGTCCATATTGGATTTCATGGTCAAAGTTGATGAAGATGACTGACCAGGTCTCTTCTTCAAGAAGGCACCGGATCTCATTACAGTTGGTTGTGAGCCACTATTTGGTTGCTGGGAATTGAACTCAGGACCTCTAAAAGAGCAGGCAGTGCTCTTAACTGCTGAGTTATCTCTCCAGCCTTTGCCAGTTGTGTGTAGTTATCTATTATTCTCTACCTATTACTTTGAGGCGAGTCTCTCTTTTAATCTGGGATTCACATTTTCTTAACAGCAAACTTTAGGAACCCTTTTTTCTCCACCCTCTTGGTTTGTGGGTTACAGGCATGTGCAGGACACCTGACTAGTTACAGTGGTGTGCTGTGGGAAGTACCTCTGTATATGTGTTGCTTTTATTGGATAATGAATAATGAGGCTGCTTTGGTCTGTGATAGGGCAGAGTAGAACTAAGTGGAAAAACTAAACTGAATGCTCGAGGAAAGAAGGCAGAGTCAGTGAGACACCACATAGCCACCAGAGGAGAAAGACACGAACAACCAACCTGAACCTTACTGGTAGGCCACGAGCCTTGTGGTAAAATATAAAATAATGGAAACAGGTTAATTTAATATGTAAGAGTTAGCCAATAATAAGCTAGAGGTAATAAGCCAAGCAGTGATTTAATTAATATAGTTTCTGTGGGTTATTTCGAGTGAGTGAACAGCCTCCACCAACAGGGGTGCTTTAAACTCTGGTCCTCATGATTGCATTTCTGATGTTCTTAGTCATTTTACCACTTATCTGGACCCAACTTATAGGTGTGGGTATTGTGTCTAGGTCCAGGATTTGGCTCAATAGGTTATAGTATAGAATGTGAGATTTTACTTTCTCTAGATGAAATTTCTACAGCATCATTTGCTGAAAAGTCTTTTCCCTTTCTATTAGGTTGCTTTGGCTTTTTTTCTTGTTTTGTAAAAAAAAAAATCAAATAGCCATGGATATGCAGGTCTATTGCTGGTCTCTGCTTTATTCCACAGGTTTGTCAGTCTTTAAGGAAGGGTTTCCCTCACTACCTTCATTGCATGTCATTTTGAAAAGATCTCCTGAGTAAATTGGGAGCATGGGGACCTTTGGAGAGGGTTGAAGGTGAGGGGAGAGGCAGGGAGAGGAGCAGAGAAAAATGTAGAGCTCAATAGAAATCAATTAAAAAAGAAATAAAAGTACTGAAGTTAAATCATCTGTCTCCTGTGACTTTGCTCTTCTTATTCAAAACTGTTCATGATTTTTAAATTCTTCTTTATCCTTGTACTCACACTATGGCTGCAATGGAAAACCATGTCCCATCCCTGGGACTTCTGAATGTTACTTTACTCACAGAAAGAGTCATGGCAGATCTGGCTAAAGTAGGAATTTTCTATTGTGAACATACATCAGGGCACAGAAGCAGAGCCATGTTCATTCAATACTTGCAAGCTACAGAATGATTTTAGACATATTGTCCAATCCTAACATGTTATCCCCTTGGATCACCTTCAGAATTGGATCCTTCTGAAGATTGGGTCCTCTTCTCTAGTCATGTGTTGATTATACTTTCCTTTCAGATTTGTATTTCAATCCTGTTTAAATTGGTCTTTTGGTTAGCACACAGAGCAAAGGACTTCACCAGAACATTTCTATCTCATATCTCACTTTCTTCTTTTTACTCCCTCTTCCATCCCTTTAAAAGGAAAGTCTCGAGGAAGGGAGAGAAAGCCCCTTTGACAGGTGCAAAAGTACCACTCTTAGAGAACATACAGCCAGTCGTCCATTCACATTTCACTCTGAACAGTGTAAGCAACATGCTCTGCCAGGTTTTCGTTTTACCCTCTTAGGGGCATCATCCTGCTGGCACTGTCACGGTGTCATAAATGCTTCAGGCACCTTCTCCACAGCATCACCTGATAAATCCATTCTCTCTACCAGATGTGCTTCCTTCTCATCAGCAGTTATGGATGCTATTTTTAACCAGAGCTGAGTTTTATCTTTCCACAGCAGGGATGTTGCTTCAGCTCCTTTGATTTTACTTTGCTTCCATTTGTTTAAAAAAAAAAGACTCATTTCAAAAAATTTCCAAAGATGCCTTTAGCAAATTTCAATGCTATTTCTTCTAGTCACCTAAGTAGAACAGGCCAAAGAATGTAGCCTTTAGACATTCTCTTAAAGGTTAGCATTTGATTTGAGGAAAACAATCTGAACTGCAGTGATTCAAAGTAAAAAAAAAAAAAACTAGACCTTTCAAAGAGTGAATATTTCTATTTTAAAAGGTAAGAAATAAATGCTAAAAAGACAATGGGAAATGGAAGTTATAGACACACAGTTTCTAGCATAAATGGAATTTGTCGTCTATAGCAAATGTATGCTGATGTTAGAATAGGTCTTTTGATATTCTTGGTCCATAATAAGCTGTGAGAGACAAAAGCAAACCAAATGTACCCAATATTCCCTATCTTGCTGTATGGTTGACTTCTGGTCACAAGGGACTGTCTGGAAGGCTTTCCTGTCTTTAACTTGTAGTTGGTCTTGGCCAGTAGAAGTATCGTTAGTGAGAGATGGAAACTTCTTCTCCCACAGGCTGCTTTTAAGTGGCAGATTTGTTTTACTGAACAACTTCTGTTGAGTTGCTTCATCTACCAGACACTCCACATACTGGCATTCAGTTCCCACTGCAATCCTTCAGGTATAGGGACAGCTCCCATTGTCCTTAGATGCTGTTTATTTCACCATTCTTATTGATCTACTAAATTCTTCTCTGTTTATTTCCCATTTGCCTTTTCTGATTTGTGACTCAAGAGACAGAAGAAATTTACTTTTGTTAAGTTACTAATTCATGTACTCATTCATTTATGGAACTCACATCAACTATGGTGACCTGCACACGATCAAGCCAGTCAATATTCCAATATGAATGGGGAAAGGGCTCATGAAGCCCCATTCCTAACTGAGGAACTATTTGTAGTTGATATTTGTAGTTGATAACAGAGGAGGAAAGAGTCATTTTTGGGGAGGGGGCAGGAGGGTGCTGTGGCTGCTAGTAGATGATCCGTATTTCAGTGGATAACCCTACCTGGTGTGGGAGAATTGTCTGTATTCTGTCAATCATGTTTTAAATAGATGCTTATTGGCCAGGCATGGAGTATAGGCAGGAAAACCAGGCAGGAAGTAGAGGTGAGAACAGGAGAATTTGGGAAGTAGGAAGCTTCCCTAGCATTCCTGCGCAGACCACCAAGGAAGCAACATGTGAGCTGTCCGGCTGAGAAAAGGTACCGGCCATGTGGCTGACATAGATAAAAACAATGGGTTAATATAAGTTATAAGAGCTAATAAGAAGCCTGAGCTAATGGGCCAATCAGTTTATAACCTAATGTAGACTCTTTGTGTGATTTTCTTTGGGGCTTGCCGGCTGTGGGGTACCAGGTGGGACAGTAACCCCAACAAGCCAGCCCTCCTGTTACACATACCCTTATGCACACACTGATATTACTAATTAGATGAGGTAGGATAAAAGAAGATGGCATGAAGTTTTGGGATGGATATGTTATTGGAAAGTCTATGGGGAGTTGTAGAAGGGAAATGGGGATGAATATGACCAAAACAAATTAATTATGCATAAAAATTTCCAAAGAACAAATAAAACACTTATTTAAAAGTAATATTGTACTAACAAAGCCTAAAGATGCTGCAAATGCAGTTTTATATTCAAGTCTGTGGTTAAGAGGAAAATTGTGGATAAAATATATGTGCAATAGTCATTAAATTTGTGTAATTTTGGGAGACACATGAAATCATGGATTTATGATGAGAAAGAAGCCTCAATAGAGAAGAAAAATAAAGAAGCCAAAGGATGAAACCCTGGTTCCCAATTATGATAAATATGATAGAGGATGGATAGATAAGACGGAGGGAATATTTATTAAAACAGGACATCCATGATCATATGTGTCGTGGCTAAATCCTGATCTTAAACTTAATTGTATCTGAAGCCAACTAAAATGCAAGCTGCTGGACACTACTCTGATGGATTCTCTTGATGAGGTACTAAGAAACAGGAAGACCCACTTGTTGTATTCCAGATTAGAAGTGAGGAAGTTTGCTCCTTGTCTGCTTTTTTCTCTGTTTCTGGAAAATTCATATCTCCTGTTGCTACTGCCTTCCTTCATTCATATTAGAACAAACTTCATCAGACTTTCAACATAGACTGAATGAAAAACTGCTTACTAGGAGTTCCCAGGCCTTCAGATTGGATGTTCTGGGACTTCCAACCCTGTAGATTGAGTCACTATTGGATTCTTTGCCTCTCCAGTATGAGACAGCCATTGTTGGGTTATTTATACCCTCTTATGTAAACCAAACTTACAATTTCCCCCATTTATAGAAACATTTTTATATATCCATTATGTCAGTTCTCTCCCTTTATAATAGAACATTATCTTTGACTACTACAATACAAAACCTTGAAAGCAAGTTAAATAAAATGCTTCGAGAGAGATGGCTGTCTGTATCAGTGGTCTTCAACCTTCCTAATACTGCTACCCTTTAATACAGTTCCTATGTTGTAGTGACCCCCAGCCACAAGATTATTTTATTGTAGCAAAACTGTAGCTTTGCTACTGTTATGAATTGTCATGTACATATCTGATATACGGCCCCTGGATGGTGGTGACTCTCAGGTTGTGAACCACTGGCCTTTACCAAGATCTTGGGCCAGTTAAGACTATCAATTTCTATTGGATTTAGTGAAAGGATTGCTGGTGATGAGCCCCTCCCCCAGTGACATTTTCTACAGCATAAATAAGGCAGTGTTCTTACTTTAGTGAGTGTAAGGAAGAAAATAAAGGGAAAATGAGGAGCAAATATAGAAAACAAAAGATCCAAAAAAAAGTCTTCTGTATTCCTTACTCACTTCTCCACTTTATGTTCTTTTATAGGTCAATACAATGTGGTTATTGCTTCCATTATGCTTTAGAATTCATCAATTCGAAAGAGTGCCTTAAGAATGGAAAGCAAAGCAGTGACTGGGTAATAACTGATGTCAAGAAGGACAAGAAAGCACAATGCATCATATTTGTATGAGAACGGAGAAGACCTAGCAGAGAGGCAAAGAGTATTATGCACGGGAATGAAGCAGTGGTGCAAATGCTGTGAATTCTAAAAGGCACAAAAATGGGCTGGTGTCTAGGTGAGATGGTGGGAGTACGTGCAAGTTCTATTCTCAGTGTTCACATTTTCTCATTAAAGTGAAAAGCAATGTCCTCACACGAAAGTGAGAATGAAGAGGAGGGTGTTGAAAAACAAGGAGGGAAGGTAGGAGGTCACATATAAGTGTGAACTGAACAAGTGCCCAAAGTCAGTGTCAGGAGATTTCTGGGCAGCGCTAAGGTTTGCGATCATGAATTTTAAAACAGTAGGCATTGCTGTCTGAGGAAATTTATGGAGAAGGGAACAGAGAGCATGAGGTAAGTTTCAAAGATAAACTCTGTGGGGAGAGACTGACAGCCAGTGACTTGAGCTGTTCTGTCCTCTGTCTTCCGAGTGCTGGGAGTCTGTGGCACTACACCTGATCCTGCAGAGAGTACACTTGGGAAATTATTACGGGTCTTGACAGGCCAAGCTTCCATACTGAACACCAAATTTGGACACATGGATGTCCTCTTGCAGTGAAGAGCAGCGTGTAGCTAATTTAGAAAAATAAAGCATTCAGCCCCATGTTTACAAGGAAATAGATCCTGCCGACAATATTGGTCAGCCTGGAAGTTGTTTCTTTTCAAGTGAACTAAGAATAACAACTTTTGACAGAGATGATAAGGCCATCCTGGCAAACCAGAATATTCCTGGAAAATCTGAACGTTCCAAAATTTCAAAGTCCTATGTATTCTCAAGTCTCAAAAAAAATTACATTACTTATCATATACTAATCGCAGTGTAGGAGACTCTACAAGTTTTCAGAATTCTGTCACTGAAGTCCTGAGCCTGATAGCCAGCTCTGTTTGATCCCCAGCTGCTTTAGATTAAACACTCTTTGCAAGAGGCTGAGGAAGCTTTCCATCATTTGCCTTAAACTTAGAATTAATCCGGCTAGACCTTCTATTATCTTTCTAGGATGTTTTAAACATATGTTGCACCAAATCTTATATTTTTAATAATCTGTAATTTCCTACATCTCCCAATGACTGTTTGTGTACTCTCTTTCATGGATAACCCACCTCAGTTTGCTAGCAGCAGGGGTTTTAAAACTCTACCATTGCTACCTGCCAGAGTTATAAGTCTGAGGACCACCAATGGCGTTGTTCTCTTTGCCAGTTTAGAGATACATGATCTAAATTCAAAGTCTGACTTCAGGGTTTGCTCTGAGCACAACTCCATAGGCCACCCTCTTAGTGCCCATTCTCTGTTCTAGACTCTGATAAGTGTGTGTGTGTGTGTGTGTGTGTGTGTACACGCGCGTGTGCATGTGTAAGCATTTTATAAAACAAAAATCTTGGCAATAAACTTGTGAAAAGACATTGAAGAGAGAAGGATGAGTCTGGAAGAAAGGAAACATGCCATGTGATTTATAACACAGTCTTCTACGTCTCACTAGAAGCACAAAGCTAGCATTAGTCTACAGAGATGTCCTTATCAGCGAATAAAGGTTTGGAGTTTTGAATGATCATATAACAACTCATTGGATGTAACTGTTTCTTGAACCGTGGTATGACTGTAAGAAAATAAATTTTATTTAGAGGCAGTGCACTTCCAAGGGAAGATAATCAGTTGTGAGTCAACGACAGCCTTACTGACTCAGTAGATGAGTGCCTCTGTCCTGAAATGTTGGTCTGGGATACACCAAAGAAAAATATTTCATCTGTAGAGGGATAAATCACCACAAGAGACCATCAGATATAGATAGCTGAGAGGGAAGAAAGAGTACAGGTGGCAAAGAGGTGGCAGAGTCCAGGGGTTATGAATAGTAATGGTGTCAGTGGTATAAGTCACAGTGAGCCAGAGGCAACACAAGAAAAATATCACATGGTATTTAGAGAACGAGATCATTCTGACTTAGATTATTGAAATTTCATTGTCAATCTCTTTCTTATGACCATTTATTCTTAGACTACCCACTGGATCACAAAGTCTTCATATCTAATCACTGGCCAAATGAAATCTTTCTACCTCTGCCAAGGTACAATTCATTTGCAGTTGTGTGCACTGAAACACCCACATACAAAATCTTAAGAGAGCAAAGGAAAGTCATAATCATTTCTGTTCTAAAAATTATTCTGACAAGGACAACACAGAAAAGATTGGTGATACCCATGAGGCTGTTTTCAGATCAGCTTAGTGTTTTGTAGAAATCATTGTCTTCCCCTTCCCCTTCTAGTTAAAAAGTGGACATTTGAGCACAAGTAGTCAATTATCCTGCTTTGTCTAGTCGTATTTCAAAAGCCAATTCTCTTACTTTCTGACTTTGAAATAGTTTTACTCACAGTGGAAATCTGGACATTTTTAACAAGGAAATCATTAGAAAAAGAATAAAGTTCATAGACCTTAAATGCAAAGTAAAAGTTTGAAGGTTTTAAAATTTTGTGTAGACGACCCTTCAGTTCTTCCTTCATTTCCAGAAAAAAACAAAAACAAAAATGCTTTCTAACTATTCCTCCAGGACACTTTAAAGGCTTCAGAATAATTCAGAGTGAAATGGATATTTGTACAGAGAAAGAACTGTGAGAACTTTAATCATGATTAGACCAAGAAACAAACATTTGACTCATTCATTTACCATGGGTAGATGTTACTTAAAGTTATGTAATTTAAATGAGGTTTTCATATCTGGGCTGACAATGCTTCTCCCCAAAACCAAACATCATATAAAGAAGTCCAACACTAGTCATCAGATACCCTCTTTTCAGCTGTTGGTCAGGGTTCTCTAAAAAGAACTCTCGAAACATTACAGTTCATTGCTGTTGCATTACAGAGATCCAAGGTAAGACCACATTGCCAAAGATGACATGCTTTTTAAGTGCAGGGCTCAGAGTTTCCTGAGCTAAAAGAGACATAAAAGCTTTCTTATTGAGGGCTACCTTTTATGGTACCAGTAGGCACCAGGAAACTTCCAGAGTGAAGCAATTAACCGTGCATCTATGGGATTCATATGAACTCCAAGGAACTTCACAAACAGTCAATATGACGTGATAATCAAAAGGCTGCGGTAGTGGCATGCAAATCTTGTGTCACCAACAGCTCTCTATTGAACTTAAGACCAGCTCAATAAGAGGGAAATCATGCCTAGTACTGGGAATCTAGACAACTCCACAGAGTTAGGGAAGTTGGGTCTTAGAAGAGAGCCTATATACCACCACTTTACTAAACCAGAAGAATCCCTAACTACATACTAAATATTCATGTTCATATTCACAGATAAGTGTAATCCCCACTCATGAACTAGGAAATGTTTCTTGTAGCAGACTGAGACCATTACAGAAAACCACAGCCAGTGAAAATACAGAACTGTGGAGCCCTGTCCAAACAGATACATCTATACCACAATTCTTGCAGCTGAGGCTCAAGGATCGTGGTGGAAGTGGAAAGATCTTAAGAGCCTGAAGAACAGGGGGTTTTCTGTGCTATTGTTCTCTTAATGTTAGAAGCTGCGTCCACAAAATCTCACCACTACAACTGCTTCAGTATGATCTGAAGAAGGACTACTTCAACAGATACACTAATGTGGACAATAGAAAGCTCATGAGGCCTCAACCCAACACAAAGGACTACAGGTTTCTAAGGAATGTTGAAAGGGGAAGAAATAGTCTTCTCCAGAGAAGAGAACACCAACTGGTTATTCAATACCAAATGGTCAGTCACGAGAACATGTAAATACAGGTAACATCATACAGACTGAGAAAGCTGTATTTATGTATTTAGAGACATATATACATATGTATAAGTAACAAGGAAAAAGACGCCATGAATTTGAAGAAGAGTAAGAAGGGGTACATGGGAGAACTTGAAGGGAAGAAAGGGAATAGAGAAGTGAAATATAATTTCAATACATACATCATATATGTATATTTAAAATACATACTTAAACTTTTGGAATCTCTGCCTGTTCTCTGCTGGTATTTATGTCAGTTTACATTTTTCTGTGTTGAAAGCTCTACTTTATAGCTACCGACCAACCGAACTGCTTGACTTTTTTTTATAACCTTGTGAATGATTTTTCCTTAATTTTCATGCTGGTTTTTCTATTTATATGAAAACAGTATTGTGAATTATATAGGATTATAAAAGTCATGGCCAAAGAGGGAAGAAGGAAAATGACAAGATTGGAAAGGGGACAAGAAAGGGTAACAGGCTAAATATGCAAAATACATTATATACATGCATAAGGATATCATGATCATATTCATTATATATGACTAACACACACTAATTTAAAAAATCCCAAAGATGTAATCAGTTCCACTATTGTATGTTGTAGACTGAATAGGAAAGAGACATAAAAGAGATTAAGACTAAGCAAGCTAACTATACCACATCAATTGTACAAGCCCATGTGAGCTGATTTGATCCTTTGTCTTGGAATGTGAAGTGGTTTTATCAATGTAAGGAAGGTATTGGCCACTAATAAGCCTCTAGATTAGTTTTGTTTATCTCCTCACCTTAAAGATAAGATAAAGATGTTCAAAGGTTTTTTGGACTTTTGAGTAGAATCTAATTAAACTACCACATAGGATATATTTTAATGAAAAAACAGCTGAGTGGAAGAATGGATCAAACCCCCCTGCATATTGATTTTGTTTTCCTAGGTGAAAGCAAATTTGTATTCCATTAACACACACTAAAATCTACAGAAAATAATTTCTGAAGCTTCCCAGGTAAGAGTGACACTGAGAGAAGAATACACATGAGCCCCTACATACTTTTGTACTTATTTAAAAAATATCAGAGAAAGAGATTTCATCACCAATATAATATTGTACAAGCTAAGAGACAGCTACAATTATTTTTTTTGTCTTTGATTTTTGAGACAGGGTTTCTCCATGTAGCCCCGACTTTCCTGAAACTCGCTATGTAGACCAGGCTAGCCTCAAACTCAGAGATCAGCCTGCTTCTACCTCTTGAGTGCTAGGATTAAAGGAATGCACCACCACTGCCCAGTTGCAACAATGCTTATTATAACATCCCTGCTTCTGTGTGTTTGCAACATGTCATAATAAGACATAACAAAAATACATATAAAAAACTATAATAATGTTATATTTAATTATGAAGTTAATTGTATGAAAATTTGTTTGACTAATGAGTAGCTGATCTCACATTGTTAAACTTAATACCATAAATATTGGATGTGTCCATTTCATTGAATGTGTCATTTCTGTAACATAAGTTTCATGTTTTCCAATCTTTTGGTTAGTGTGTTCCACGGATTGGAAGGGTGTTTGAGGTTACCATTTCACTAGTCTTTTATAAACACAGCTTCTCCCTTGTGATCTAACCCACTCCCTTTGTTCACGTGATCCCTCCTCCCTGTCTTCAACTGAACTTCATTAACTCAGCCCAGTGGTTGACTGTGAATCACTGCATCTGCTTCCATCAGCTACTGGGTGGGTGACAGTTATGTAGCTTGATCTGTTGGTGGCGGGGGTGAGGGGGAGCCCTGGTAGTGGGACCAGGACTTATCCCAAGTACATAAACTGGCTTTTTGGAGTCCATTTCCTATGGAGATGGTACCTTGCTCAGCCTTGGTTCTGCCTCAACTTGGTGTGCCGGATTTTGTTGACTCCCCAAGGGAGACCCTATTCCCTCTGAAGAGTGAGGGGAGCAAAAGTGGGGGATGAGGGGGAATGTAAAAAGAGGGAATGTGAAAAGAACTAGGACTGGTATGGAAAATGAAAACAATTTAAATTAAAAAAAAAACCCCAGCTTTTCTGCTGTCAAAGGTATTTTGTAGCCAGTAATTACAATGAGTCTGTATTTCTTTAAATGGATAAAGCTTACATTTGTAAGTCAGTTTCTTAACATAGGTCCTAGACACAGAGTGGTTTAAACATTGTTTTCTTGGGGACACAAAAATTTTCAAACCAGTCTAATCCAGACAGATCAAGTTACAAGAAATCTTTTGCAGTGTATGACAGACTGAATGGAATGATGACCCTCTCAAAGTATATGATGTTTGATCTTTCCTTGTTACTTTTTCTGCCTCTTTCATTAAATGTGGAGAACTCACCTTAGCACTGATCAAGGACAAGTCTGGTTGTGATCAATAGAGTTTTTGTTCATCTGAGAATGTTTGCACCTCCCTTTTATTTTCAGAGGATAATTTTGCTGTGTAAAATTGTTTGTTTGTCAGACAACTCTACCCTATACATTCAACACTGTAAATATCTCTCTTTATTCTTCTAGCTTCTAAGGTTTGTATTAAGAATTGTGCTGTCATAGAACTGAGATGACCGTGTGTGTGTGTGTGTGTGTGTGTGTGTGTGTGTGTGTGTTCTGGTTGTTTGACAGGGAACTGAGACAACCTTGTATGTGTGTGTTTTCTGACTGCTGGAGAATCATATATTTGTCAATTTGATTGGGTTAAATCCAAATGGTAGCTGTTGCCTTTCTTATACCTGGATTGCTGTTTCCTCTACAGATAGTTTTTTTTTTTTTTTGGCATCATCTCTGAGTAAGATTTCTACCCCTTTGGCATTCCCAACTTTCTCTGGAACTTCCACCATGTGATCATCTTATCTATTAGTGCCTTCCCCTGTGGTCCAATCAGTGCTCCCCAATAGCTGTATCCATTTCTCTTCAACCCCTTGTGTTCTTCCAACTGTGTGTGTGCAGTTGTTTGGGTCCAATGGTTCTTCTGTAGTAGCTTATGTTCTGTTACAGATGCCTTTGATGTCAGTTTTCATCTTGGGTAGTGTATTTTTTAGCACATGGGTTTCTGATTTGTTTAAGAACTACCTCATTCTCCCTATTAACTTTCTCTGATAGAGTATTTGATTGCTTCTCTTTATTTTCTTCTTACTATTTTTTTCTTAAAACAGCTACTTAAAATTATCGACTCACAAGTTTTTACTTATCATTTGCCCTACATCAGTTTCCAGTGACTTATTCTGTACATTTGGTAAGGTCCTGAGAGCATGGAAAGTCTTGATTTTTACTGTTACCTGATAATGCCTCCAACTGAAAAGCTGCAAACTGATTCCAGTTTTTCCTACCATGACTTGTTCCGCTCTAGCAGAAGTTATAAGTAGGATATCAATCTTTCAAAGATGCCTACTATTAAAGTACTAGATAAACCTGGGAGTCTGGTTTGCCAAGAATATTTGATGGGATGTTGTCACTGTTTGAGCATTAGAAGATGAAGCCCCAGAGAAGGGTTGTGCCATAGACAGAGGGATGTACTATTCAGTATGACTGAAATCACAGTCAATTCTTATAAGACTCCAGGCAAGCCTATGGTCTCAGTTAAATTCTTTCTCTTTCCAGAAGAAGAATTCTTATCCTGGGTGGGTGTTGGAAGGGTTTCACAGGAAGAAAAAAAAAGATTGCAGAGAGCCTCCATTAAGTATCCAGTAAAAGCATGTACTGAAAACAAGTCAAGTTTGGAAAGATCCATGGGAAATGATAAAAAGAACTAGTCCTGCAGTAATAGATAGGCACAGTGCCTATCCATTCCAGGCAGAGTAGGAAACCTCACAGTGCACACTGGCAGCAAAGAGAATATGTAAAACAGTTTATCTTCAACAGTGGAACACATTGAGTATTGCTTTGGTTCAGTTTTAAAAATCTTAAATTAATGCAAAAAATAATTATACTTATTCAAAACAGACTATTTGTACTTTAGAGAAAAGCATGCTACTTATTTCTAGTAACAACAACAACAAATATCTAACATGTAAAATATGCAAGTAATAGTTCCTTTCCAATAAAATATTGCCAGGCATGTAAAAAGAACAAAGACATCATATTAAAAGAGAAGTCTGTCAATCAAAACCAACCCAGAACACAGGTTCTAAGTTTCAGAATTAATTCAACCAACATTAAGACAGTCATAATAATTATATCACACAAGTTTAAGAATAAGTAGTGTCATAGAAGACAAAAACCATGTACATATTGAATTTATAGAATAAAAATTTTAAAGTGTTGGAGGAAAAAATACAGGACAGGATTAGTAGTTAGCTTGACATCAAAGGAGAAGTTATTAAAATCCATAAAGATACAATGAGAGAACTCTCAGAACTGAAATA
>JAQHUG010000227.1:761492-779786 GCA_028555095.1 Dicrostonyx torquatus | reverse complement strand
AAAACTAGCAATTTCTATTAGTCTTTAAAAGAAGCAGCACTGAGGCTGCCTTGTCATTGATTCATAGAAGTACCCAGAAAACTGCGCAATGACTTCGCCCAGTTGCCTGATTTTTGAAGCATTTATATTTATGCATCTTTGTTATGAGCATGGGCTCTCAAATCCAAGTGTTTCCAATCAGATACTTTTCTACTATGAAAATTTGGAAAGCATCCTTAAATAATAATAAGGCTTCCCACTGATCGTTGGAGTGAGCATGCTGGTCATGGGACATTGTACCTCTTGGTGATTCTACTTTTCATCACAATCCGAGAATAGGTCCTCTGGAGTGAGGCACAGTTTCTGTATGAATGGATACTGTGAAGCCTCACTCCTGTCCAGGTGGTTCTTTCAGTTGATAGATCATGTTGCCATGGTGATAGAGAGCCAGGCTTGTAACCATACAGGCCTGGGTCACAGCCAGGTCTGTGAGATCTTTGTAGACACTGGTAGAATATACTAGAAGGGGGTGACAGAATGGGAGAAATTAAGGAGGGCAGATAATAGTCTTCAGACTATATCCACCAAATTCAATGAAGATGTCTTTTGGTTCAAGCTGTCAGCTTAAACCCTCTAACCCCGTGTAAGCATCCATTGTTCAGCTCAGCCTCATGGCATTCGTTCACAGGTTTATATGTAAGTGACTCTCCACTTAGACCAGGAAAAATACATGCTCATGTGTTTCACGTGTGCAGGTGAGCGTGACAGGTGAGGGTACATGGGTCTCTTTAGACATTGGTGGTAATAGAGGATGATTTTCCTACGGCAGCAAATGCTGAGCCAGGACCCAAGTAGAATTACTACTCCACGCCTCACCAGCACTGCGAGCCTCAAGGGCTGGGATTATCAGGCTTAGTTTAGCAGCTAGATCCATTACAGTTCATTGTACGTGACTGGGTGTCTCTGGGGGCCGAGAAGCCCTGCTAAGGCATTGAGGAGTTGTCAGCCTGGATGGTTTCTGTGTGTGTGAAGCGAGGGGACCTTCTTCCTTGCAGTGGAGCTGAGATCATTAAAAGTGATGCAACTAATCTGTTGCTGGGATCAGCATGGCAGCTGTGATTTCTGCACACTCAGGGGCTCACCCCAGGCTGCCTTCTTCCCAACAGAAGAGCCACAGTCACCAGTTTTGCTGAATGAACTATTCTGCATAGACCTGCAGTCAGCTCACTATCTACAAGAGGAGACAGTGAAAGCTTGAGAGAAGCCCACATTGTGTAAGGAAAAAGCAGTTCTATTATAGAAGTTTTTAAATGAAATCAGAACAGGAAGCCTCCTTATCTAATTGACATTTACAGTGAGATTAGGTTTTAATCTTCAGGGAACAATGTATATACTTTTCACTTGTGGGCTTGAGAAATATTTGTAATATTTCGCTAGGGTATAATTCCAAACTATAGTCAACCCATAACTTAGGAATTTCAAAAATGTATTTCATAGTCTTGTTAGATGGCTGAGCTAAAGATTTCATAGTCTGGTTAGATGCCTGAGTTAGATGCACCTGCTGTCAAGTGTGATGATTCCTCAAACCCACATGGCAGAAACAGAGAAGTGACTCCGACAGGCTGTCCTGTGACCTACGTGCACTCATACATACGAACACACATGAACACACAATATAGAAATATTAATGCAACACAAAATTTGAAAATATATTTACTAAAGTGTATTTCACACTCTCTCCTCCTGCCGCCACGAGCATCAGCATCCATAGGTTCTTGCACTTACTGTGGCAGGCTTGCTCTTGGTGACTATGATTTACCATTTGCACATAATCACTTTCATTATAGTTTTTAACATATTTATTAAAATATAAATTCATCTATGTGCCTACATACTAATGTATGCACATTCACGTTTTCTCATCTTAGAGAGCAAAGAGTGAAACTGTACAAACGAAAGAAAGAAAATCTGTTCCCAGAAGATTGTTTCTGGTAGGAATGGACTTCGAGCTTGTTAGTAAGATTGGGAGAGCAATTGACACTAGTTCACTAGATTAGTTTTATGACATTAAGATCATACCACTGTGTACCTAGACATGGGCTGTATTTAAAAGTTTTGTAAGATGAAAAATAGAAGTTTGACTCCTTTTCATTATTTTACTTCGGTAGTGAATGTCATCATTTTTCTCAGTAATTTGTTATCCTTATATACCATATTCACATCATTTTAGCATTATGCTTAAAGTGGTATTTAAAAAATAAAAACATAAGGCAAGTTGTTTTGCCTGAATATTCATTATAGTATGTTCTTATGATCATGCATTGATTATTTCTGTAAATTATAACTATGTACTTTTAAATTAAGTGTAGAATTACATATAATCTATGAGATCCTAAATGTATTTTGTTTAGCTTTATTTTGAGGAAGAATCTCTCTGTGTAGCCCAGACTGCCTTAAATTCACACTGCTATTGTCTCAGCCTCCTGACTGCTGGATTAAAGGTATGCACCATGAGGCATAGCCACTTGTCTCAGTTATTGTTCTATTTCTGTGAAGAGACACCATGACCAAGGCAATTTATTTAAAAAACATTTAATTGGGGGCTTGCTTATAGTTTCATGTTAGTCCATGACCATCATAGTGAGAGCATGGCCACAGGCAGGCATGGTACTGAAGAGGTAGCTGAGACCTCATATCTGATCTGTAATTCTCAGGCAGAGGGAGAGAGAGACAGGGACACACACACACACACACACACACACACACACACACACACACACTGGGAGAGAGAGAGAGAAAGAGAGGGAGAGAAAGAGAAAGAGAGAGAACATGAGGCTGGGTCTGGCATGGGCTTATGAAACCTTAAAACCCATCTCTGGTGACACATCTCCCTTAGCAAGGCCACATCTCCTAATCCTTCCTAAACAGTTTCATTAATGGGGGACCAAACATTCAAGCATATGAGCCTTTGGGAAGCATTCTCATTCAAACCCTCACATTTTTGTTACATTTAGTGTTTATGAAGTATTGCTTTAAATAATGATCATATTAGAATTTTTATAACCATGTGTATTGGAATGTATATATAATTCATATGTAAATAAATCCAAAGTCTACTTTGAAAAATAATAAAAAAATTAATGATTTGAGAATTACCATAAGGTATTGAATTATGGAATTCCTGGGACATAGAATTGTTTTTAGAGAATCAAGTATTTTATAAAACAGTATCTTATTTTTACGAGACTTCAGAAAGAAAGAAGGCAAATAATTTTTTTCTGGGCTAGCTGATAGCTTATGCATTTGGATATTTAATTTTGTATTTCTAAAAGCAAAATATGTGTATCAACTGTCCCTCTGCTATATTTTCAACTGGAAACAATACCATTTCTTCAAACAATGTGCGCACTGTGCACGGTAGCCACATTATGTAGTTGGCATAGGTGATAAGTGGATAAGGAAAACATGTTAATATACAAAAGGATTTTACTCAGCCATACAGAATGAAATTATGTCTCTTTCAGGAAATGGATAAAACTGGACATCACGACATTATGCAAACTACATCAGTCAGGAAGAAACACGTTCTCATTGATGGATCCTAGATTTTATACAGACAAAACAATGTCTGTATCCATGTCACAAGTTTAGAGGCAAAATTCCTAGGGCACTGGGATAGGGTAGGAAAGAAAAATGAGACTATGGGATAAATATGAGTAAAATACTTGACATGATAAGATGAAAATATCTTTATGGCATCCATCACCATGTACAATGAGTAAATTACAATAAAGGATATAAAAATAACATGATAAAGATTGCAAAACATTTTCTGAATTAATCCATCAATAATTCATTTATAAAACACCAATTATGTACAAAAACCACTGGGATAAGCAGAAAACAAAATAACAACAAAAGGCACACTCTCTGCTCTTAGTTTATTGTTTATTTGAGAATTTATGGGTATATAAGACACTTTTATACAAGAAAGAAAATGTAGAAGGAATGGTGGCAGGTGTTATGATAGCTATAATAAAGACCAAATACAGATCTCCACTTAAGATGCTTATCATTTAGTAAGAGGAAGAAAATACACATATGATGTGTTGAGTAATGGAGCACTGCATGAAACATTATGAAAATAGTAAAATAACGTATTATTAAATTCTAAGGGCTGGGAGGCCATTGCAATGTCAAGGGCTTCACTGAGCATGTGGCCTTTTGAATAAAATTTGACAGACAGAAAATTCCAATTGGTTTCCTGTCATCCTTAATATTTCTGCGACACCAAAGAGGATTTGACACTCTTCCCATTTCTCTTAATAGTTAAAATATCCGTTGTCTGAAAACTCATGATTGACTATAATATGTGTGCACAGCTGTGTGTGGCAGGAAGAAATGTTACCTATTAGGCTGCCTGTGGATATCATCTACATTTGTAGTCTCTTCCACAGCCATGATTTCAGCACCCTAGAGTGTCACTGACTCTTAGACTGTTTCTTGAGCCCATAGGCCTCTGAGCTCCTTCCTCCTTAGAGCCAGTGCCTTGCTTACCACCTTCCTTGGGTATTTAAGTAGGAAATGTAAGCTCAGCATGCACACACATGAGCCCTTCCTCCTTTCCTAGGTTCTGGCAACGGTTATCTATACTATACCTGGCTGTCTTCCTATAAGATTGCTCTATAAACCTTGGAATTTTTCGGTGGCCCCCTTCTAAATAACTAAGTTTTTAGGAGATGGCACCCATCTCCTAAAAACTCAGAAACTCATGGTCTTTTCTTGCTGTTCTTCTCTGGGCCGGTCCCAAGCTATCTGCAGTTCCCATGGTTCATTTTCTGCACATTTCTTGTATTTCAGTATCTTTTGTTACTAAGTTAACATCTCTAAGTTCCCCTTCTTCTGCCAGTGTTCCCAAATTGGGCAGTAATCTTCTGGATTTGAGAGAAGAAATCTGAATACTTGCTACTTCTTCAGAAATTCTGAAAACTCTTGTCTTTTATAATCTTCTATTTATGTACTTTATGAAGGGCACTGACATTTTAATAATATTTATATATTTAATGAGTTGTCACAGTCTTATGTAGTGTATAATTTTCTGAGATGGAAAATATTAAGTTTATAAGTGTTCTGTAAAATTAAGATAATTAATGGTGACAAGATTTTAAATTTTTGTTGGTAAAAAAAATTGATTGCTGCCTGGAACAACGCATATGTTAATAGAAAAGAGTGAAAACAGACACCCAGAACATATAACAAAGGACAAAGGAGGAACCTTTAAAAATTAAAATCTGCAGCTGGAGATGTGG
Organism: Dicrostonyx torquatus; assembly: GCA_028555095.1. Taxonomy (NCBI): domain Eukaryota; kingdom Metazoa; phylum Chordata; class Mammalia; order Rodentia; family Cricetidae; genus Dicrostonyx; species Dicrostonyx torquatus. The sequence continues at coordinate 774,498 of JAQHUG010000227.1, read as the reverse complement.
CTGTGTGGTTAAGAGTACTTGCAGCTTTTCCAGAGTTTGGTTCCTAGCACCCATACTGGCTGGCTCACAAAGAACTGTAACTCCAGCTCCAGAAGATCCACCATCCTCTTCTCTGAACTCATGAGACATGTGTACACAGGTACACATACATACAAAGAAATAAATATAAAATTGAAATATATAAATCAACCATTTAACAATTACAGCTATCCACGCAGTCAACGTTTTAAAGGCTAAAGCAACACATAGGCATCCACTAGTTTTGATTTTCCTTTTATGGCAAATCTTGCAAGAGGCAGAAACAGTTCTTCCACTGCTTCTCAATATTCTAATTTCTAAGAAATTGCCCAGAATTATCTCAAAGCTGCAGCTAAAGTGTAATATGCTTCATATAAATTCAATTTATTCATTGTTTTTGCTAATGGTTGGAGTCTACCCACTTGCTCTGATGGTGGTTTTCCAATGAAATCCATGCTGTTTTCATGAATTCTGTTTCTCTATGGTTTCTGAGTTTCTGTTGTCAAATGTCCATATCCCTCGGCTCTGGTCTTTGCATATCTGGTCTTTGCATATCTTCTGCTTATTGTAACCCATAGCAAATATTCACACAGTACAAGATGCAGGTAAATACTTTGTTAGAAAGTGTTTGAATAGCAGGACTTGCATCTCCTAGTAAGGATATTAGCCCTGTTCATGGTCATGTGTCGCTCACAATTGTACTTAAAGGACTCAGTACCTAGATTTGGGGGGAAGCACATGGAAGATTCTTCATGAATCTGTCTGTTAATAGTTTTTATTGGTAGGGAGAACTCGTTCTGATGACCAGAAGGCACTTTCAATGTGATTTGCCATATGCAAGTCAGCTGGTTAAACTTGGCCTCTTCCTTTCTGGGCTCTCATACTACCTCCAAAGTCAGGACACCATGTCCTTGCTGTCACATGTCAGTGGAATCCTGATGCCAGACATTTCTGTTCTGCTTGCTAGTGGGTTATGGGACTTCTATTGCTTGACTGAAGTCTTTACTAATTCATTTTATCCCATGGGATTTAAATTTTGTTTTTTTCCCGAGAAGTTTCATAAGCCATTCCCATATGGAAACATACTAATCGTATGTAACTATATGATTAGGTTCCCATGAACTTACAATAGTGTTCCCACATACAGTCAGGCTTCCCATGTCATACCGTATTCTGAATTCATTTCCTCAGAATATAAACTGATAGTTTGTCCTGCTTAAGTAATGAGGGTGCCCCCATTCTTAGTTTAAAGACCAAGTCCTTGAGATGTTCTGTAAGGCTTCTGCAAACATCTGGCTTCTTACTGTAGTATTTTTCCTCCAAGATTCTATGTGCCCCTTGAGCCATATGGATCTCTGTCTTGTTGTATTGCCTTCCCTCCCGCAAGACTTGTGCATACTTTCTATTTCTTACATCTGGAATGATTTCAGTAGTCATCCTTTTGGTCTCAGTTCAAATACATTCTTTAAAAATATTAGGAACATATCAAGCATTTCAGAATATTTTATGCGATTTTAGCATTCTGTAAACTCTATCTTTGCTTCGACAGTACCCAGTCACACTTGTACAATAATTTCTATGGCTTAAATCATTAATATCTGTCTCCCTAGTCATTTTATAAGAAAATAAAAGAATATGGCCTTATATTCACTAAATATTCCTGATATCCTGCAGTACATAGCACAGAACAGATAATTAAAAACATGTGCCAAGTGTTCAGTGGAAAAAAATCATGGTCAACACAAACACTCAAGACCTGACCAAATACAAAATTTGTAGTCTTCCTCAGCTATGTCTAAAAATAGACATCCTATAATCAAAATCTAACAATCCAGTGAAGTTCCTGTGCTGTCCAGGGCGCTGTGCTGATTGCTGGAATATAAAAGCGAATGAACCATGGAAACCTCCATCTTCACTGGAGCATGCACACACTCATGGGAAGAGAACACCGTATGCAAAATCAGCTAAGGGTTTTCAATGTGCCAGGAGGAGAGAAGCACTATAGGAGAAATAAAGCAGGCAGGTGTGATGTCCGATTCCCTGCTGCATGCTATGAATATATTTTATTATCATTGGTTAATAAAGAAGCTTCTTTGACCTATGACAGAGCAGAATATAAGTAGGCAGGGAAACAGATGAATGCAGGTAGGAGGGTGGAGTCAGGCAGACACCATGTAGCTGCCAAAGAAGAAAGACAAACTTGGTCTTTACTGGTAAACCATGAGCCTCACGGTAAAATATAAAATACTAGAAATGGGTTAATTCAAGATGTAAGAACTAGCTAATCAAAAGCCTGAGCTAATAGGCCAAAGAGTCTGTAATTAATATTAAGCCTCAGAATGGTTATTTCATACTGCAGAAACTAGTGAGTAGGACCGGGTGAGTGGAGAGAAACCAGTTCAGGGGACCAGTGAAATGGAGAATATTTTTAGCTACACAGGTGGCACAGCAAAGTATGTGTGTGTGTGTATGTGTGTTCATGCATGTAGAGAGGTCACACATTTACATAAAATGCCTGGAAAACCACACTTACATTGAGCAGAATACACAGACCAAGAAGAGATGAGGAGGTGTGCTGTGTGACACTGGGAGAAATATTTCAGGCAGGGCCATAAAGAGACTGGCACCTAGAATGTTTTAGCTTACCAAGAAAACTCCTGTGGCCGGAGAGCAGTGATAAGAAGTGTGGGTGAGGTGAGGCACTTCAGCTGTAGTCTGTTCTTTTGCTTTCAAATATGAAAGGACTGGATAATTTGGGGCCGTTGTGACCTTACCTGAGTTATTTTTGAACAGGATGCTCTGGCTACTTTCTTGATGATAGACACTGGTGAATTCAAAACAGAAGCATTGGGGTATAGGAAGTTCTTAGATTAATCTCAGGAAGTGTTACTGGTCGATGGTGTGGTGATTAGATAATAGGAGAGGAAGAGAGGAATAGATTCTGGATACACATTGAAGATGCGCCCATGTGTATTTGCATGTGATTGACTGTGTGCTGTAAGAGAAAGGGAAGGAACAATGAGCCCTCCACCTTTGTAGGTATACATGAGCGATGGCTGAACATCTCAGTACGTTAAGTATGGGTGGTGGGGTACACAGTGACACAGAACATGTAGACTAGGAGGAGATCAAGAATATCAGATAAGATTCCTTAAGAATGACATAACCAGAGATAAAACAAGGGAATATTGTGAGTGGGTAACAGGACAAATGTACTGTTCAGGGACCAGTATGTGTGTGGAGAGAGTAATTTGGGAGTTACCAATGTTCCAATGGTCTTTATAACCATGATCTGAGAAAATGTATCTAAGTGTCAGGGCATTGTAATACCATGAAGAATGATGAAGACAAAGGGCCCAGCAGAAGAGAGTGAGTCATCACCAAAGAAGTAGGAGGAAACTGGAGAAAATGACTGCAGGTCTTGTCCACAGGGTGATCCGTTTGAATGCATGCGAGTTTTCAGGTTTTGTTGTCTTAGATGGCAAAATAAAGCTGTCTTAACACAGTTCACAGATGCTCACATTGCTCCTGATGGAAGGCGTGCCAACACTTCAATAGATGAAGTTACTCTGTGACTGCTGACACTGGAATCAGGAAACACAACTGTTCTCAGACCTCTTAATGGCCCAGCCATCCCTCTAGCCTCAAATGTCACTCTCTTAGTTTCCCTTTTTGGCTAGGGGTTTAAGAAAATAATTAGGATGCTGGATTCTGAGCACAGTCTCTTATTATTGACTCTGGCTGGTAAAAATCACATTGTACGATTGGTTTTCTCCTTTTAGCTGCCTTCTTCTAAAGCACCTGATGAGATCATGCATAGTGACTGTTTTCTGTGGCTTTCGCAATTTATTCTGTGGGTGTTTTTTTTAAAAAAGTAAACAGCGATAATCTGTTAGACCACATCTTGAAAGAAAATGAGGTACAGATACTAGCCTTATTTGTTTGTTTGTTTTTTCATTAGTAATAAAGCCATTGATTGTTCCAGAAGTATCATGATATTAACCTCTGTCTATCAAAACATGGCCAAAGATGGCTTAAAGTGTTGGCTTTCTTAGAGTCCTTATCCTGGACTGAAACCCTGGTCTTCCAAACATTCTGAGGAATTTAGTAGCATGCTAGGTTCAAGTCCTGACACAGACAATTTCATTGAATTACTTTAGACAATTTCCTTAATATTGTTGGACCCTGGTAATCATTGAAATAGCGAGGTAGCATCTCCTTCATAGTGTTAGTTGAGAATGATGAGACGCTCTCTGAAATCCCCTATGACAGAGCAGGCACTCAGCAGTACTAAGTTTAGGGCACATCATATGTTTAAGAAGAAAGACAAAAATATCCAAAACTTTAGAAGTCTTGCAACACAGAGGTACAGAAAATATAAAAAGAGTACTTGCTTCATAGTCAGTCACTTGTTGAAGGACTAGACAAGTATACAGTCAGCATGAAGTCAGCCGATAGTGAGAAGCACACAGGGATGCCAGCCCAAAGGAGATCTTCCTAACTGGTAATTAGAGCTAACATTCTGACAATTAACAGTTGCTGGCAAGGCTTACCATTATTTTGCAATGACTATTTTTGTCTGTGTTATTGTCCTCTTTTTATATAGGATGGAGGCAAATACAATATTGAAATGGTTTATCCAAGGCCTCACAGAAACACAATAGCAGAGATAGTTATAGGAAGAGCATTCATTTTATTTTCTTTCAGAACTGATGTTTGAAAAAAAAATGTGTCATTCAATGGAGAAAATTGCAAAGTTGAAGCTTGACGATGTAGTAAGCAGTGCCATGCATACTCTTCCTGTAGAGTAGTCATTGAAACTATGCTAAGAATCCAAGGTCATCTACCTATGTCGGCAATGTGACAATACAAATGATTTGAAGGAAGGATGCAGTAGCCATCAAGGCCTGCCTAATGACAAACATTTGTTTGCATTTTCCTGAAGACTCTAAAATTGAAAGCAAAGAGCTTAGAGTAGTTGAAATTGCATCGAATTTTCAATGCAATATTCTGGGTCTACAACAAAACAAGCAAGCAAAAAAAGTTTGGTAAATTATTTTCAAGATCCTAAAATTCCATTAATTACAAGAACTAATTACATTACATGAATTAATTACTTTTGCTTATTTAAGATTTCCCTTTTGGCTTATTAGACAGCTTTAAAGTGAGAACTTTTGTTCAAATCATCTCAGTGTTTCTTTTTAGTTTTTTAACTTCATAACTATATTTTTTGTAAGTTTGTAAAAGAAGGAGGTATTAGCTTTTAACAGAAAATCTTAATTTCACCAGAAGGACACAGCAACATGACGTTGACTCTCCAAATAGCATAATTTGCTCTTGGTGATGGTGTTTGTCATATCAGTTAAAATATTTTGACAAAATTTACTAAGGGCAGAATGACCATAGTCATAGATGACAAATACATACTTGTATAATCCTGGTCCTGGACTGGGACAATTTGTAAGCATATTTAAAAATCGGGACACAACAAAAACTTTTTCATAATCAAAACCATCAGGTCTTGGGTTCTTGAAAGTTTCATTCAACAGATCATTCTAACAGTCATCTGATAAGCAAATGAAGAGCTTGCATGGGGAATAAATCAACCCATTAATAACACTAACTGTCAATAACTGCAAATTTTGACATTGACATTAGAGACTGAAAGTTATTTAAATGGTGGCCTACATGTTTACCTGGACCTGAAGCCCAGGACAAATCTACCTTCCCATGTGTTTGGTTGCTGAGTGTCCTCAAACTTTGTGACCTTGTCTTTTACAGAATATTTTCTGAACCTATCAAACTATAACATGTTCAAAGAAGAACTAAACTGTTCACAGGATTCCTGTCACTAAAACAAGAACACCATTAGCTGTTGAGGGTATTGTCAAGATAATTAATTATTCTCACCATTAAGAAAATAGATGGCTTACATTCTGAAGCCGCAGAAGACAGTTTCACTAAATATTGGTTCAATGATACAGAAAAATCTGAATTTGATGAGTTTTGAATTATGCTACTTGTGCAAATTATTATGTTTATCAGTAAAGCAAGTCTGGATTGAATGAATCCTCCACAATAATGAGGACTGTAAATAACAGTGAATATAGGAATTATTTAGGGGCTTTCACATGCATGCATTTAGTAAGTCTTCAAAGTACTAGTAAGCATGAGTTGCTAATGTTTCTGTTTTTACAGGTTGAAAACTAATGAGGAGCAGAGTTTGAATAATTTGTTCAGTATTCTATAGCTATTAGCCAGTGCAGTTTGGATTTGACATTCAGTAATCTGGTAGAATACTACTTTTTAAAAAAGTCTTCATTGTTCTCTCCCATTCCCTCTTACCTGAGAACATTACCAGTGGTAGGCAGAATGAAGCCTTTACCTCAGTGTTTGAAATCTGTGCATAAACATGCTTCATTAGATGGCCAGAGGAACTCTGTGAATGTGATGGAGATAGAAATGGCCAAATGAGTACATTAACCTGAGCAACCTAAATTGGTTCAATGGTATCAGAATGCTGAAGGAGAAGGAGCCACAGGTCAAGGAACATGGGCGGAGAAGCATTTAGAAGGAACAATTCTCCCTTATTCTTCAGAAGAAATGCTGCACTGCCAAACTATGATCTGAGGTCCTTAAGAATCATTCAGACTCTTGACTCACAGATGTACAATACATCAAGGTGTTAAACTTTCAGTAATGGGTTACAGCAGCAAAAAGAACGGAATCCTTTCCACCAGGAGATCTGTTGGTGAGGAGTGCACAAAAAAAGTAATGCCATAGACACACAGGTCAGACTGCTATTGAAGTCCCGTTGGTCTGAGAACATGTGCGTATGTATGGTGTGGATTTACTACTCCAGGAGATGAATAGTATGGCTTACCAAGGGCCTTTAGGACAGTAGTTCTCAACCTGTGGGTCACAACCCCCACATTATCAGCTACCTTGCATATCAGATATTTACATTATAATTCTTAACAGTAGCAAATTACAGTTATGGAGTAGCAATGAGAATAATTTTATGGCTGGGGTCACCATGACATGAGGAACTGTCCTAAATGGTCACAATGTCAGGGAGTTTGAGAACCACTGCATTACGATGATGCTTTAGAAACAGAGCCAATAAAAAAAGTGAAACTGCAGATTCTCTTTTCACTCAGAGATAATGCCAAAAGTAAGAGGAAAGGTCAGTATGACTTAAATGAGAGATATCTTTCATATTGTACATATATTCTTGAAAATGTTCAAAATAGAAAATAAGCAAAGATTTTAAATAAAGAATCATGTAAACAATATTTTCCTAGGGGTCAGAAATCACAAATCAAGTTATATTTGAGCTTATTTATAAATTTCCTCTTATATTTGGATGCTATATGATAGTAGTGTTAATTCAATGTGAGTGTATTTGAGGAGAATATTCTGCTTTGTTTAAATATTAATTTTCTAGTTCTAAGAAGAAAATTATTGTTGTGAACACAGATACTTTGACTCCGTGTTTAGAATTTCTGTGTACAAGTAAACCTTTAACAGCATAAGAAGATGGATTTGAGCCCAAAAAGACATAAATGGCATGTCTTAAAAACGAGAGGAGAGAGACATGGGTGAGCTAATTATGGCAGCTACAATCTCTGTCACCCTTAAGGAAAATATGAGTCACGATATGTTAAACGGATTAGTTCAGAAAAAAATGAAGAGGATTAAGTTAAATTTGCATAAGTACTAAATCTATGTGCATAATTCTTTATATAATAACTTGATGAAATCACAAACATTTCAAAATATCAGAAGATATAGAACTGTTCTTATGGTCATATTTAGTTGACATGACTGATTGTGATATTGTCTTACATCCAGCTTGTAGATAAAAGCATTTTTTTCTTACCTTCAGAGATATGAGAAAGAGTCTCAGAAATGAACTAATTGGCAAATGCTTTGAGAGACCCTCGCAGAAGCAGATAAATTGCAGTGTTTTTTAATGCCCTCCGTGTTCGGAAATAATTTAGAGTATCATGGCCAGTTGCTAGGTCTCAGTGGAGCTTTTTAAAATTTTTTAACATCTTAGGATTTCCTTCCCATGTGGAAAAGTGGATTTCATTTTCTAAAGAGAATATAATAACTGTGTGAGAATCAGAACAGAGTTCCCTATGTAGCTCAGCTGTTTTTCCAGAACTTATTACTGTATAAATTGAAAGCAATCATAGTCCCTTTACAAAAACATTGTGTTTCTCTGAAGTAGAATCTTTTGTCAGATGTATAGGGCTAGGAAGTTTATTTCCATGGGTTAATAGTTGTTCATGAATTAACAATGTAGGAACTACATGTTGTGGAAGTGCAGTGGGTCAAAAGCATAGTTCAGAGAAGAGAAAGTTAATACAGTTTTGGAAGGATTTTTAAAAAGCAAAAGGTGAGCACATGAAGGAGATTGATGGAAACGGAACACAGATCCCTGTATAGCAATAGTACCTGGGTTAAAACCAGGAGAGGAGGGAACTCAAAGTAAGTAAGATCAGCACATGGCTGAGTTGGCACAAAGGGGATTCTGAGTAGCCAAGTTTTGATTAGTGAAAGTAAGACAGTTCATGCAAGATTCATACAGTCTGGGGAGAGCGAGGAGAAAGCATTCCAGAAAGAATAAAGGGAAAGATGCAAAAGGCTGTTCATTGGTATCCTGATGTGTTAGTAGTGGTGCTGGGTACTAACAATGCAAGACTATACATGATGACAAAAAGTCTTTGGACATTGCATCCTATTGAAATAAATGGAGTGGATAGCTTGTTAGATGATATTGCAGTAACTATGGAGAAAAGTACAAGAAAGATGATTTAAGGCTACTGGTGAGACCCATAAGGTAAATTAGGTAGCATTGGGAATGTAACACTGGAAAGAGAAAAGACTCACATGGGGATCTAAGACTAGAGTATTTGTTGGCAGAATGCTGAGGACAGGTATGTTTGGTGCATGAGCCTCTGTGCCTGTGTGTGTGCCTGTGCATTCATGTGTGTGTGCATGTGGTGTGTGTGTGTGTGTGTGTGTGTTTGTGTGTGTGTGCATGTGTGTGTAAGAGCTGCAGAAAATACACCTGGATCTGGAACATACTGCATAGAATAGAGAACTATAAGGGATGAGGTCATAGAAGAGACAAAATCAGACTACACAGAATCATCAGAATCGCTTACAGATATAAACCTTTCCTCTGAATAAAACAAAAGTAGACAAAACTAAAGAATGGGATAGACTCATGCATAGGAAACAGGAAAACAGTGCATTATGTACTGAGAATAGATTGCATGGGACTAAAGTAAGAAAGAAGCATGGGTGGGCAGGTGGAAAGCTGCAGCCATGTCCTGGGTACAGAAAGTGGTAGTTTTCAGACCTCAGTGGTGGTTGTTGAGCTTGTAAAATGTGGCCAATAAACTTAAATTTACATTTCAGATGAAACTGAAACTTTTCTGAGATTTGAGATTTTATAAACTCTAGGGAATATTTGGAAAGGCCACATAGAATCCTTAATTAGAATTACACTTCATAGTTCTGCATGTTCTTCTCAGAAAATGCCGGAAGGCAAACAAGAGGTCAGTACCATGTATGTGATACCTTGATTAAGCTTTTGGTTAGGGATGACCCAGAGACCCCTGAAAAAAGACAGGCTATTTTCAGTTCTCTTATTTGACCACCAGAATTTCATGGTTCTTTGCAGCCTGGTTTTGACTCTCCTCTTATTTCATCCTTTATTGCTCTCTCTTCTACATAGCCTGAGCTTTATGGTAAGAGCCTTTTGCTGAAGATATCACACCACACACATTGCTTAAAGAATATAGGGAAATCAAGTTAGTACTGACTGCAAGATATGCCATGAGTCTAACAGTAGCACAAATATTATGGGGTAACCAATCACTCTCTTATTGGATTCAAGCCTGCTTCACAGGATAAAATACATGGCTAATATAATAAATCTGGCCAAGAACCCATGGTTGAGAAGTTCATAGGTCCCTGGGGTAAATCTATTGCAATTGTGTTCCTAAATGCACATAGTATCAAACTTCCCTCTGAATTTGTATTTCTGTAACCATAGATTAATCGATCTCTGAGACCATATTGGAGAAGCAATGGATGGTAGTTAATGCAGAATCATGACTGCTCAAAGTTCAGAGTAAGTGCCAGTGGAAAGATCAGCGACAAATGGTACATCCGTATCATATACCGCCCTCCCCAAGGCTCAGGGACATTGTAGTACAGGGGGACGAATGATTGTAAGAGCCAGAAGCTGAGAAGGACTACAGTGGCAGTGTCTCCCAGACATGAGGGGAAATGTTGCTCTCACGAACTCAGAGCAGCTGTGGTTCTGTTCATAAGTCCTGTATAATATCAAGCCAGTCCCTATCCCTAGCTGAGGATCTACTAATAGCCGATGGTGTGACAAAAACAAAAGTGAGTTTTATTAACTGTGGCATCACAAAATAATGTCCTTTCCCAGTACCTGACAGCAAGATTCACCTGGATAAGATAAGCTGAATTTATGACCAGAATAAATTCTTATTGTTTTAAAATACTAAGGATTGGGAGAGCTTGTTATTCAGAGATAGCTAGCACAGATTTTGGTATCTGGAAGTGAGACACTGTTGGAGCAAATGCCTATAAATGTTGACTAGTTTGGAGATGAAATAATGTGCAGAAGCTGGAGAGGGGGAAGATTGTCAGATGTACTGTTGACAGACAGTCAAGACACTTGAGATCACACAGTTGATCTCAAAGGAAAGGAAAGGATATGCAGTTGGAAACTGGACAGAAAACATCCATTGCCTCTCCAGGTAGCACTGAATGCTGAATGGTTAGCCAATGCTTTCTAAGAAAATACCAAATTAAGGTTTTCTTCCTGTTGTTCAAACCACAGACATGAACTTCATCATTGAAACCTTGAGCAGCAATAGTGTTGAGGAATAAAGAGGGCACTCCCCTCACTCAAACAACAGAGCCTCCATGCAGCTTGAAGAAGCCAATCAGCATGAGTCCAGGACTCAAGCTTAGCTTGATTTGTAGATATAAATTATCAAATGGGTTGGGTCCTGACATTTGTCCATATAAGTTTATCTAATGGATCGAGTTTTAATATTATACTATGAACAGAAAACCCGCATTTTTTAAAAATGTCTTTGGCAAAATTACAGTCAACAAGAACTGAAACTGGCAGAGAAAATACTAAGTAACTTGAGGTCTTTGGGGCTCATATCCTGGTAGACTCAGAAAATCTCTCAGTTACAAATACACATGTGATGGTTTGAACAAGAAATGTCTTCCACATGCCAGATTATTTGATGTCTTGGTTATAAGTGGTACTGTTTGAAGTTTAGGAGATATGACTTTGCTGGAGGAAGTATGTTCCTGCAGCGGGGTTTGACGGTTCGTTCCACTTTCACATCGCTCTCTCTGATTCCTGCGTGCATTTGAAGATGTAGCTTTCAGCTTTCTACTCTGGCCCCTCTGCCTGCCTCTTGCTGCCATGACTTCAGCCATGATGAACTGTTATCATTCTGAAACCATAAGCCAAAACAAACCATTTTCCTTTTAAGTTGCATTGGCTATGGTGTTTGACGACAACAAAGCAAAATAACTAATACACGATGTTACTTTCAAAGGATGAGTAAGAGAAGACAGAAACAAAACAGAAAGTAGTAGCGTTAGAGGATTGTTCTTAGACTCTGAAGAGTGTCGTATGTCTTCGGCAAAATTACCATATTATGTGGGGCTTTTAGAACTTGTATAAACCATCAACTCTTATGTGTCTATCATTTTCATTCATTTGAAAAGCCATGTCTACAGTGTAACCTCTTCCAGCACTGAACAAAGGGTATGGGGAAATAAAGGACTTTTCTTCCTAATATCAGGTCTTCAGGTCAAGAAGAACAGTTCTTAAGGATTTATACTTAATGAAATACACCTGAGATCATTCATCCCTAAATCTCATTTGTATGACCTCATGTTGGATTTCAGGTTGATATTGCACTGAGGCTCCCGAGGATGGGGTGGTGAACATATTTGGCATGTGGAAGGATTATAGAGGAATTTTGACTTTTGAAAAATTGTGGTTTATAAAATCTTTGATACCTTCTTCTTTGGGAAGTAACTTAATTTTGTATGGGTTTAAATGGAAGACTCATTTCTGATGAACCTGATGAACAGAGTATGTTAGTGGTGGCTTCTGGCATGAGGACAAGAAAGACACCATAAGTTCCTCCCTAACAGGGACTTCTTACCCAAGGAAAGCCAAATGCCATACCACAAGGACACTCAAGAAACTCTATAGAGAGACATGCACAGAAATAAGTTGGGGGCCTCAAGCCAGATACCACTGAGTGAGTCTGGAAGCAGATTATCCATAACTGCTGTAGATTTCATATTGTCCAAATCTCAGCTAACAGTGTTGGAATCATTGTAGGAAACACTGAAAATCGTAAGTTAATGAATACTTATTGCTTATGACACAACATTTCAGGATGTTTCTTGGTTACTTTTCTATTGCTGTGAAGAGACTCCATGACCAAGGCAGATTATTAGAGAAAGACTTTAATTAGAAACTTGGTTATAGTTTCAGAGGCTGAGTCCTTGAACATCATGGCAGCCAGCATGGCAGCTGGCAGGCAGGCAGGCATACAGAAAAGCATGGAACTGGAACAGTAACTGAGAGATTGCATCTTATCCACAGACAGCAAGCCGACTGAGAGTGCGATTTGCTTAGGCAAGAGTTTTTTAAACCTCAGAGCACACCCCTAGAGAACACTTCCTCCACTGAAGTCACACATTCTAATCCTTTATAAGTAGTCCACCCACTGGGAGCCAAACATTCAAATATTTGAACTTGTGGTAGCCATTCTCATTCAGACTGCACACATAAGGTTACACATCAATAGATGACCCCAAACCAGGCTCATCGCCTACAATACTGTACCTGGAACCCTGGTCCTAAGTTCTGTTCTGTGTGTCAGGAGGTAAG
>JAQHUG010000227.1:735950-750914 GCA_028555095.1 Dicrostonyx torquatus | reverse complement strand
TGAGAATACCTGGGATCCCCTCTAGAGACAAGTCTCTTGAAAATCTTCTTGAAGGGCAGTCTATAAATAAACAGTCTGCTTAAAGAGCTTTTTCTAGGAGCTAGCACTGTCAGAGGCGTCTAGAGAGTTAATGATGTTCTAGGAAGCGTCAGCAGCTTCTGGCCAGCGTGCAGAGTCCTCACTGTCCCTTATCTCCTTTTTAAAGGGCTCATCCAGCTGCACTTGAGCTACTCTTGGGCTTAAAAGGACTCGCTGTCAATGACTCTGGTTTTAATAAGACCCAGAAACTCTGCTATTCAAAGCTAGCCAAGACCTTCACAGCCCATTACACCAATTTTAACTCGACATGCCAAAATAGATGCTGCAAATTGGAGGGAGTCCAAACCAGAAAGAGATGATTAAGGGTATGGAAAACAATAGCTCCCAGAAAAATCTAAAATGATTGATTTTTCTTTTTTTTTGACAAAGACAGGAGTTGTAGAGTTACTGACAAGTCATTTTCCTTTTGGTAACAACGAATTCTAAAATCATATTGAAATATGGTTAATAATTCTGCTTACCTCACACAAGTCCTTACCTGGGTAAAAGCCTTTTGATAAAGCCATTACTATGACCTAATCAGTCAAGTAGCCTTACATACATACATACATGTGTATATATATGCACAAAATATTTGTTGAATGGATAAGTTAATTGTATTTTTATTTTGCATTTTATATATGTAAATCACCCTCAAGCTACAATATAATGGTAAAATGTCATATTGACCATTCGCTGGATTTCTGCTTTACTGAGTGGGCCACCTGGGTACTTGGAACTTTAAAAAAGACATTGCATTGGCAATCAGTTCCACCTTCTTTCTTCTCATAATCATAAGCCCCAGAAGAAAAGAGACAATCTCTGTAACTGAAAAAATCCCTTTATTTCAGAAGCTCAAGTATAAATAATAAATCAAAAGCTCCACCACATTCCTGTGGCTTACTGAATCGCGGCATACTATAAAATGCTCTATGGTATGTTTAACTAATCGTTAACAATGTTCCAAAGTATTATGCATAGTTTAGCCTTAGATACTTAGGAATTTCATGAAGTTTTGAAATTTGGTTCTGATGTTAACTTTTAGAGGAGAAAGGAAATATTAAATGTTTTATGTAAGTAAAAGTGATAGATATTTGCACATTACCGAATAACATTATTTTGTTTTCTTTTCGTCATGTTGCATGTTTTCTTCTTTGTGTTTCATTAGTTTTTGTTGTTGTTCTTGTTCATTTATAATTGAGTCAACAGATATGATAAAATTATGGATGAGACATTTATGTAGACATATTTGGTGTCTTGGAATGTTTGAATGCTCCTGGCAGGGCCAGAATTCAAGATGAAAGGATTTTGCACTATCATTGTTTGCTGGTTGGACACACTCTCCTATACTTGTTGGCAAGAGACATTATTTTAAGGAGGTGAATACCCCAGAACTATGACTATGAGACTCAGAGAGCTGATTTTCTCTTCTTTGGTTGCCATTTCTTAATCTCCCAGGCTCATTTGCGTTCATACTCTGCTTCTTCAAGCTCTTCATGATTTTTTTTTTATGCTTTCCTAGCCCAGCCTCTTTCCCAAGGTGCTGATTGTCAGCACATCCAGCCCTTCTGGCTGGACACACCTGCTTCCTTTCTTTCTGCTCCATGCAGAGAGGTTGAATAAGGGGAGCAGGAGTAATGAGAATTAGACTAAGTTCCATCCCATTGTTCCATGTTCAGCTACTTCACAGCCTGCTGCTCTCATTCTAATCCACAGTCCTAAATTAGAACCCATCTCATATTTGTACCTGTGAATACAAGTTCAAAGCAGAATTGAAAAAAATGGAAAACTTTGCAAGTAGAGTTCTGTGTGTGATTTACAGCAACACTTTAGTCGTTTAAACTAAGGTGATAGGCTCAATGAAGTCTGTTGCTTTCCTATTGTGGCACAGCTGTTTGCACTTGTCACCTCACAGTTTTCATGCGTCTTCAGCCTTGACACAGCCTAGCTGGGTCCCTGTTCGGGATCACACAAGGCTTCAATCAAGGCATCAGCCAAAGATGGTGTCTTCTTGTGTTTGCTTGGAATCCTTTTCTTTTTTAAATTGATTTTTATGGAGCTCTACATTTTTCTCTATTCCCTTCCCTCTCTCTCCCCTTTTGTTAAATCTTCTCCCAAGGTCCCTATGCTCCCAATTTACTCAGAAGATCTTGCCTTTTTCTAGTACCCATACAGATCCATGTATGTCTCTCTTAGGGTCTTCATTGTTGTCTAAGCTCTCTAGGATTGTGATTTGTGGTCTGGTGTTCTTTGCTTTACATTCAAAAACCACTTATGAGTGAGTACATGTGATAATTGTCTTTCTGTGTTTGGGTTACCTCACTCAAAATGATGTTTTCTAGCTCCATCCATTTGCCTGCAAAATTCAAGATGTTGTTATTTTTTTCTGCTGTGTAGTACTCCATTGTGTAGATGTACCACATTTTCCTTATCCATTCTTAGGTCAAAGGGCATTTAGGCTGTTTCCAGGTTTTGACTATGACAAACAATGCTGTTATGAACATAGTTGAGCACATGTCCTTGTGGCAAAATTGAGCATCCTTTGAATATATACCCCAAAGTGGTTTTACTGGGTCTTGAGGAAGGTTGTTTCCTAATTTTCTGAGAAATCGCTACACTGATATCCAAAGGATACAAGCTTTTGTTGTACGAGCTTGCATTCCCACCAGCAATGCAGAAGTGTTCCCTATACCCCACAACATCTCCAGCATAAGTTGTCATCAGTGTTTTTGATCTTGGCCATTCTTACAGGTGTAAGATGGAATCTCAGAGTTCAGAGTCATTTTTATTAGCATTTCTCTGATGACTAAGGATGTTGAACATTTCCTTAAGTTTGTTTCAGCTATTTTAGATTTCTCTGTTGATAGTTCTCTGTCTACGTCTATACTCCATTTTATTATTGGATTATTTGTTCTTTTGATGACCAATTTCTTGAAGTTTTTGTATATTTTTGAGATCAGACCACTGTCTGATGGGATGCTTTTCTGATGCCACATGGTGGTTTGCAAAATTCATTTCTTCTCAAGTAATAATTCAACATGGCTCTTGGGTGTGTATGGGCCAACAGAAGGACATTTTATGACTTTTTTTCTGATGGCTAATCTTGTCAACTTGATTAGATTGTGCTGTGTCCTGGAGATGTAAAGGACACCCTTGGTTATGGTCTGTAAGGTCATTTCTGGAGCAGATGAAGTAAAGCAGGGAAAACTTATTCTGTATGCACAAAGCACTATTCCATAGACTAGGGATGAAGGTATAATAAAGGAGAAAAAGGGAGAAAGCCTTTGAGAACAATCATTTTTCTGTCCTGATTCCACGATGAAAAATATTATGCTCCTCCACATCCTCTCTACCACTATGGACTGAGGCCTCTACAACCATAACCCCAAATTAATAACTTCCTTTTAAGTGGCTTTTCTCAAGTGTCTTCACCTAGGCAGAAGATTGACTAATATTTCTGATCAACAACTAGGTCTTCTTCTTAAGGCTCACCTAATAAGTTGGAGCAACACATTTTATGTTCCCTTTTAAAATCTTAAGTTAACTGATTAACTTGGGCACATCTTTATAATCCCTCGTCTAATCCACATGACCTAACATAGTCAAGTAGATAACGTACCATCACTTTTATATATTCTGTTGGTAAGAATGCAAGTTTCAGGTCTCTCCCACATACTCTCAAAAGTATGAATTCCTTGTAGCCATGGGCTGCTATCTACAACCCAGAATAAAAACTTCACTTATTTCTTATATATTTCTGTGCTAGGTATCTTTGTAAGAACTCCCCCAAAGACACACCAATTAATTCTATCTTGGACATAATCACAAATGACTTCAGTGTGTAATTTTGATCATCCAAACATGACATTCCCAGCTTTATTTGTTTGACTCTGAAAAGTTTACCCTCAAGTAGTACACATTTCCTGTCTTAATCCTCATCACTACCCAGAAATCAGAACTATATTGAATCAGAGTCCTACAACCGAATCCCATGCTATCTAAGCTTAGCTCTGATTCATCATGTCTGCACTCCAAGGACACTGGCTACAGAGAGTGAAGGTCCCTTTGACTTTTCCACTGCCTTCCAGATCATCAGAACCTCTGGACTCCCCCATTCTTCTATCTACACTGCATCCATCATGTCTGTCCTATGCTTATCAATGCTCTTAATGACCTGGAATTCCAGCATTTTCACTGTTCCTTTCCTTTATCAACCCACTGTTGTGCTCTTTTTTAACTTTACTAGCTGCTTGCTATTGGTGGAGATCAATTAGCCAAATAGACCTTTTAATGTCCTTACAAATCTACAGTAGGTGAAGCTTGCAATTACCTTAAGGTATTTATTTCTTCTCTTCCATATTCCTCCAAGACAATCTGTGTCCTTGGCATTTCCTTCAAGACTTCTGCCTCACCTCTCTGTCCTTCAAATTTAGGGAACCTCTCATATCTATCACAATGAGTTAAGGCATTCACAGGTAAGAACGGTGATTAAAGTATCCGCAAATTTCTCTTTAATTATACTTACTGCCTGTCATGCAGTCTAAGATAAGTACCTGTCCTTTCTCCTCAGTGTAGTCACATTCCTTTCTTGCATTTCCCTTCTACCTAAAGGTCTGTTATCTATCACGGAGCACAGAACACCGCCATTCCCCATCCCCACCACCACAGCTCAAGTTCATGCTGTCACACTCATTCATTGAGTCTATCGAAATAGCTCCCTAACTGGTCACCTCACTCTAGTCAAATATTACATATAAACTGTAAGATAGGAACCCCTGAGCTTCTATATAAAACTTGTGATTCACCATAGGCATGATACTTTACCACAAAATGTGTTTTGCTATACTTCTGCCATCTGCTGGAGTGCAAGGGCTTTGTTATTCACTTCTGTCTTCTAAAAATGCCTAATAGCTTGTTTTAGGCATGAAGGGTGTTCAACTCACTTGGAATGTTCAGTTGGCCAGTTGGTTCCCATTATAGTATGTATCAAGTTGTGTATTTATCTTTAGCAACTTATCTCTATATTCATTAGTGATCTTCCACCAAGACAAGAGAAGTCCTATGAGTGAAAGGGTCTGTTGGTCTTGTTTACTATTTTTTCATTAGTACTCTAAACAGTATCTGGCACTTAATAGATAATTTGTTCCTACAGGAGTGAATAACATATATAAAACATCTTGGTGCAGGAGACTTGTCTGTATTCTGTCAATCATGTTTTAAATAAACGCTGATGGGCCAGGCAGGAAGTATAGGCGGGTCAACCAGACAGAAAGTAGAGGCAGGGCGAGAGAACATCTGGGAAGCAGGAAGCTCCCTTAGCATTCCTGCGCAGACCACCAAGGAAGCAGGATGTATCCCTCTCCCAGCTGAGAAAAGGTACCGGCCATGTGGCTGACATCGATAAAAATATGGGTTAATATAAGTTATGGGAGCTGGTAGGAAGACTAAGCTAGTGGGCCAGTCAGTTTATAATCTAATGTAGACTCTCTGTGTGATTTTCTTTGGGGCTTGCTGGCTGTGGGGTACTGGGCAAGACAGTAACCCCAACGAGCAGGTCCTCATGTTACAACATCTGATTTGTAATAGGTGCTTAATGCATTTAAAAATACATTTGGGGACATAAATTGATTCAGAGTGAGGAGAAACTCTGTTTTCAAATCAGGTTCTATTTCCATTCTTAGAGGGCAAAATTCTAAGTAGGAATTGTGTATCTGGGGCCTTGAGAACCATCATTAGAATACTTCTACAGGCACTGTGATCTCTCTAGGCCTTTGTTTCTTCTTATTTTTAAAGCACCTAATGTAAAACAAAAGCATGTCTGTTGAGTGACAGGAAGCATTATCCAAAGCACAGGGAGTGTGTGAACAGGTGGGTTTAGTTGTATTGTAATGTAATTTCATTGTTTTGAAGTTTCATTATTTTTTCATATGAATGAATATAAGATCTAGAATACTAATACAATGAAGATTGGCAGTTGATGACCCTACAGAGGATGCACCATGCTGCTGATAAAACACGCACTGTGCTTCCCCCAGATCCGAGTCATTTGTAGGTGTCCTGACTGTAATCAAGATTTGCAAGCGATTGCATATGAGCTATTCTTGAGTCATTGTTATTCTGCATCATCACCTATCATTGTCTGCAGTCTGAAAGGGGCTGTCTCATCAATCAAACCTGCCTTTCTCCTACCCACTCTATCTAGAGGATCAACAAAGCATGAGGAACCTGCACTTCACCAAGTTCTTAAAGAAACAGGAGTGAGCAGCCCTCCCTCAGCTCCCCTGACAATTTGTGGCTCACTCTACCGTCCATTTTTGCTAAAGCCTTCCCACAGATATAAGGAGGTCCCTGAGGCTGAAAGGGGAAAAGTGTCCTGATGAATGCCATTTCTCTTTTGGCTGCCTTACTGTCTGAGTGCCATGTGGAAGATTTAATACTTACTCTGTTCCTTTGATGCATGTGACAATATAATATCCTCTAATTGCATCTGTTATGTCTTTGTACAAAAAAGAAAATATTCTTTCCAGCGAGACTACAAAATTACACACATTACAACAGAATATTCAGGTATGAAAATAGGTTTTCTTGCTTGTTAGGGAAGAAAGAAACTGGAAATTGTTTTGGTTTTCTACTTCGTGTTTCATATCACATGGGGCTTACAGAGTGGGGCTGGGGTAATTTTATAGGTGTTTTGAAATACATGGCTCAAGGAAACTTGACAGAAATACCTCAGTGTGGTGACACAAATGTTTATGCAAGCGAACAAAAGGTGAACCCGTGCCACATCACTTTTTGTGATGTTAGAGGGAAAGGTTGGCTTTGTCTCCATTCAAGAATGCTTGCTTTACTTCCCTCTCCCACACTTAGCTTTCCATAGTTGATGAGAGCTCTGGTTAATCCATGTGATATTTAATGAAGTGCATTTTCTAAGCTATGTGGAACTACCTGCTCCATACTTATCCAAGTTTGGCCATTTATCCATTAAGGAAGGTAGCTCTGCCATTGGCAAAGCACTAGAAGCTCTATGTCCACTAAGACAATATGAGTTAAATGATGATACTGGAAGTCGGTCTAAATCACTCAAAAGGTCACTGACTAGACCTCTACCTGTCTTTCCTCTGTGATGTTACTCATTTATTCTGCCTCTATGTTTAAACAATCATTTTTTAGTAAGCAGCCCAGCTGACAAGTGGCAAGTCAACAGTCATTTTTGTCTGATGTCTATAGGATACTGACACACCTATGCTTCCTGCGTGGACAGACCAATCCATCCTCATCTTACTTTCCTTAGGGCTTCTAGGCACCCAAAAGAGTATATATCCTTCTATGACAGGTATTCCACATGGGAATGGAACTGCCCCTCCTGATTGTGTAAAGTCTTCTGAATCCAAAGACCCAGTGTTGTTCTGACTCTCGGTCCTTTTCTTTACACATTAAAGGGCCTTTCATTTTGCATTGCATTGTACAGAAGGTCTGTTGAGTCGTGTTTGTGATTCAAGATGATAACACAGAATATATATGCATTGTAAGTATTTTTTTGCCAAAAATAGCAACTTTCCTGTCTACTTTGCCATTAAATCCATTACCAACCTTCAAACCTGTTGAAGGTCACAACATCCATGAGGAAGAAGCAAAGATGTTTATTTGTGACCTTCCGCCAACGTCAGAGCTCTTCAGGAGTAACACACGAAACACTCTATCTGTTTCTCCAGGGCTTAATAGGAAGCATCAGCATAGACAAAGTGACAGAAAGAAATGCAACAAGTTTTACAAGTAATAATTAAAATCAAATTTTCAGTCTGTGGTGGGTGGGAACAGCAATTAATACTCTCAGAGAATTAGATGACAGTGGCTTTGCCCCTCCTCAGCTCTTTCTTTCATGTTCCTTGGCTGCAATTAAAAAGTGATTAACTACAGTGAATTAAGAGCTTTCGTATTCAAAATAAATAATTCATACTGTTATGCAGTTCACTGTAAATTATTGGAAAACTCAGTGTTTTCCCTATATTTACTATTGTCAAACTACTGGCACTACCTAAGGGAAATGGCATGTCACTATGTAAAACCCTTTTTGTGTTTTAGCTTGACCCAAAAGATAAAAGTACATCTTTTTTTTTTTTATAAGAGTCACATGAACTGGGAGGTGGTGGCACACGCCTTTAATCCCAGCACCTGGGAAACAGAGGCAGACAGATCTCTGTGAGTTCGAGGCCTGCCTGGTCTCCAGAGTGAGTTACAGGACAGCCAGGGATGTTACACAGGGAAACTCTGTTTCAAAAAACCAAAATGTACATCTTTTATAGGAGTCATATATTCCTCCAAATACATATATTTTTCTAAATCTATCTTGCTACTGATGACCTTGAAGTAAAAAAAAAGTACATAAAATGAGGTCCAGACCTCAAGTTGCCATGTGTCCCATTATAATTAGGTTCAGACAAAATGATATAAAAATCTCAATGTGTTATGCCAGGGCATCCTTGGTAGGTTCCTCCTTTTTAGAATCCCCATGTAGATATTTTGTTACATCATTAAATTCACATGCGCTATAACAAAATCCTCAGTTGTAGCTTTCAATCTGTTACAGTGACAAGGGAATAAAAGAACTGCATTTTTAGAGCTAGAGAAATTAGAGACCATCAGAGCCCTCATTTTCAAAAGAAATTATTGAAGGCTAGAGAGCCAGTGACAGACAGTAGCAGAGTCAAGATTGGAAAAGTGTGTCTCATGCAGCCATAAATGACTCAGTGTGACAGTAAGCTAAATGCTCCTCCTAATCTTACAATGTCAAAAGGATTTAGTGTTTAGCTTTGCTCTCTTCTTAAGCATTGCAGGAGGCTGCTTGTTGGTTCCAGGCTGCTCAGTCCCAAAATAATCACACAGAAACTATATTATTTAAATCACTTCTTGGTCCATTAACTCTAGCTTCGTATTTGCGAACTCTTACATCTTAATTTAACCCATCTCCATTAATCTGTGCATCACCACCATGGGGTCGTGGCCCACCAGCAATGATTCAGCGTGTCTGTCTCCATCAGCAGCTCCAAGGCCTCTTTACAGAGGGGAATCCCACATCACTTAAGTGTAACTGCAGCAGATCTTTGTGAGTCTTTGTGATATGAAAACATCCCATTACATTTGCACTATTATGCCTTTAATTACTCATTGGCTGTTTCACTTAGTCAATGAATTAAAAACCCAACTGGAAAGTATAATAGGAATTGAAAATAAACAAAGTCCTGTTCAATGAGATGGCATGGAAGAAAATGGGATGCCAAATGCTTTGGATCACTTTCTAGATAAAGGATGGTGAATTGGAAGAGGCTGTATCTGTTGGAAGCTAATAACATTGCTTTTGTTCTGTGCAGAAGAGAGGAGATGATTTCTGTCTTGAGCACAAGGCTGGTGAGATATGGTAAGAGTTTCAAGGAAAAGAAGAATTGCTTCAAAGAAAGAGCAAGCACATATTAGGCATTTGATGTGAATTAAATGGTTGCCAAGGAGAACTGAGAGTCTAGCTGTACTCTCAGCCCTGCACAAGACAGAGCAAAGTGTTGTCAACATAAAATCCATTACAATCATCTTAGAACTCCAAGTGCATTGTGAAGGTAACTTTGGTATTCAGTCACATAAGAAATGAACTTTCTTAAAAAGCTGGGGAGTGCACCAAAATGTTTAGCCATAAGAATGCCATTTGAGCAGATGAGAAAAATAAAATTTAAAGGGCTTGCCATGAAGTAAAAAAAAAAAAAGATGATGATTTAAGAAGATTCATCAAGAACTTCAATACATATCACAAGGATTTAAAAAGGATAAAAGGCAAAGGTAGGACTTAGTACTGTGAGCTGATGACAGATTGTGGCCTTGAGAATGGTTCGCTAAGGAAGAGTAATGATGGAATACATTTCAGGAGAATTCAAGGAACTGTTTTATATAGCGTTGACTAGGCCATTAACATGTCCTCGACATATGCTCAGAATGTTATAAACACAAATGGCTGTAAGTAGGATTTACCATCTTAGAGGGTATAAAAGGAAATATTTATTACTGTTTGTGTATCAGGTACTGTCTGAGCACTGAAATGTGAGATGAATAAGACCTTAAATCTCCCCCCCACAAACAAACACAATATATGAACAAAATATCTTAGGTGATGATGACTTCTGTAAACTGCAAAGAAAACGGTCATAGGCAAATTATGGATAGGTCCACTGGAAGACCTTATGGGGGGGGGTAACTGAGCTCAAGCCCTTAAGAGAAGACTGCTATGTTATGATCCCTGCAAACATTCCAGGAAAAAGTAGATGCATGCAAGATCCCTGAGGCAGGGAAGTATTTGCAGTGCTTTGGAGACAAAAGATTTAGCTCGAGTGAAATGTGATGTACCACATCATGATGGTAGATGGGTGAAATAAGAGAGGAGGTGAAAGTCAAATCTCTAGTCATTCCTGTCTATCAGAAGAAATTTAAATGCCATTATAGAGACAACAGAAATACAGTGATGCCTTCCAGTGGACAAAATTAATTCAATGTGACAGAGATTATTAAAGTGAAGTGTAAGTTATATTTTCAAAATGAATGGGGAAAGCTCAAATAATGCTATACCTTCAACAGGTCTCATAATATGGAGGGAAGGAAAAAGGTAGGGATGAAAGAGATATAGGAAAAGTCAGAGTTGATACTTCTTCCCCATGAACCATCTTTGATCAACCACATATAATATAGAAAGGCAAATGAGGGCAACACACTGAGCTTAAAGTAAGTGCCACACCTTTCTTCATTTTCTGCAAGGGACAAACACAGGAAGAGAAATGAAGAAGAAAGCAGTTTCAGATTAGCCTCAAGAATCAAGTGGATACAGTAGGCAAGGAATCTCCTTCTTAGGAACAACCTTCCACAAAAGGCTCTAGACTCTTCATAGTTATACAGGCTGTAGAACAGGAGAAGCAGAAGGCCTGGGAATAAACTATTACTGACTCTAAATAAAGAAAATGCCTTGACCCAGGCTGGAAGCACGGTGACCTTTATACAAAGTCCCTTGCTTTTGAATGCAGATACATATGTGATTTTGGTTGGTCCAGAGCATGGAATGTGGCCTTGATAACAAGAATCTTCAGTACACAATGATGTACAGACAATGAGCCAAGTCTGCACTGGGGATCATTCTCTCTGCGGGGGTCTAATAGATAAAGACAGCTAACCTGATAGACTAAGAGCCCACAACAAGACACGGGAGACTCAGGCTACTGTAAGAATCTCCAGAAAGAAACCAACTGTTTAGTTAAAATAAAAAGACAGGAAGGATCCAAGATGTAAGGTGAAAAAAAGAATAGGATAGTGTATGTTGACACAGTTCTATCTCTGAAACGTGTTATTCCTGGGAAGAAAAGACAGTCTAGATACATCAATCAATTCCCTGCAGGTAGAACTAAGACTTCTGTAAGGTCTCCTGAAATTTAGCCCCTTTAAAAGAGGCTTCATCTTTGATTCTCAGGCATTAATCTCATAAAAAATGCTCACATTAGTTACAGAAATCCATGAATTATAAGAAGCTTTGTAATATGCTGCTGTATAGTTCTTAACGTGATACCAGCAAATGTCTTCAAGAACCAGGTGGCAGATAAGGCAGGTGAGTCAGTGACCAAAGGAAAGACATGTGGGTGGGAATAGCATATCAACACTAACAATGGTGACTTGCTTAGAGTCAGACTCACTGAATGTAAACCCACCATGATGAGAACAGACCTTCTGCTTACATTGGAGGGTCTGGGTAAAGCAGAAAGAAGATAAGATTTAGCATCTTTAACATTTGAACATTCCTATGGCCTCCTGTGAAAAATATCATGTCACATCTCTTCAGTTCTGCTAGCATGTAGCAGCCTAAGGTAGGAGACAGTACTATTGACTGTGACTTATGTTATTATAAAGCAGAGTCCTATAACTACCTACTTATCAATAACAAAGGTTACAGCAACCCACATGCTTCTCTATGACTGAATAGAAAGGCTGTCATCACCCCAAAGCCAGCATAGGCTTATAACTTGGTGATGCAAATCTTGCTAGGAACTTAAGGAATTCTGGAATTTCTGTACTTAGGATTTTGTCTCTCATGCTAATTTTATGAATGACTGTTGTGTCTCTTACCTCTCTTCCAACTCACTCTCCCTCCAAAATGAAGCTACATAAAGTGGCACATTCTGTCTTCTATGGTATAGGTGGTATTTTGGCATTTGTAGACTCAGAAATATTATTTTCAAAAAAATGTGAAAAAAATTAATTTTTTTATAGTTCCCTGTATTTCAGAAAATTATTCATTCATGATTATTAGAAAGTGTGCTGTGCCAATAGGAATTCTCAAGGGAATTCAAAAGATCTAGATTCTTCTGTAGACATCCTGAAATTAAACATGTTTTCATTTGGGCCACATAAATAAAATATAGGGGAAAAAAGAATTAATTAACCCATAAGGTTCTTTAGTCTTAGTAAACTGAGGTACAACAACGGTTTGATTCTTACAAAGGATATGAATGACTTCTGATAAGTGATGTACACAGGCAAAGTGCTTGCTTATTAGCAAAAGCTCAGGAGAGCTCTGTACAAAGTTACGTGGATATGTTTGATTTCTTCCATCTAAGTCCCAGAGATTTCTACTTTGTCCCCCAGCATTTGACGGATCTGTTGCGGGTGAAGCCACTTTTCTTGTCTGATTTTGCTTCTTATCACTACTGATCTGAGTGTTTTTCCTCCTCTCTTCAAAGTAGAAAATCAAAACAGCAAACCATGAGGAGGGAAAAAGTGTGGTTAGTTCATACTCAGGTCTCCTGAAAAAGACTGGGTAGAAACTCCTTTCTCCTGACTACAGTGAGGATCTAACTGATTCCGTTGTGACGAAGAAGTCAGATGGTACTTGGAATGTATTTTGCTGGCAGATGAGAGAGGGATGTTTGCGATATTGGAAGCTTGTGCTAGAACTCATGAAGCGTTAAAGCATCAATGTCTGATGCCAACTTTGGAGGTTTCAGATCGTTGATTGTTTATATATATAATGTAAATAATACATATAATATATATCCCAAATCTGCTGAAGATAATTAGACGCAGATAGTAGCCACCTCCTGCTCCATTTTATAGATAAAAGCACTGAAGCCATGAGGTTCAACCTATTTAAGAGTCCTCAAACTTCCCAGGGTGTACGAGAGGACCTCTTCCGACAACTCCTAAATTCCCATAGGTTAACAATTTTTCCCATTCAAAGTTTAAGTGCATATGCTTGTAATAATTGGGGAGAAGGGAGACACTCTCTATAACCCTTCAGGTCCCAATACCTTCTGGGGGATTCCACAGTGTTCACTGCCTCTGGCCAGGATCTAGGGAACAAGATAGCTCAATTTTGTGGGCCAGGCTATAGTGATAAAATGTCTCATTTAGGCCCATTCCATTGGCCAGCACTCAGGAGCATGTGTCCACTTAACCTACAAAAGTTGTTTTGTTTATACCCTGGGAAGACTGAGATCAGTTTTGGAACTTACCTAGTTGCCATTGGCACAATCACAGGACATACTAATCATTCTGCTGTCAGGCTAATTTCATTTATTTATTGCTTATTTATCTATGCATTTGTTTATTTTAGTCAGGTTCTCGTTCTGTTGTCCAGCAGGGTTTGACCTCACCAGCCTAGGAAACTCATAAACACTCAGTGATCATTCTGCCTCAACACCCAAATGCAAAGGTTAACAGGCACCGGCCCCACCACACAGCTATTCACTACCTCACTTCACTTCTGCTACCAGTCATACTAACCCCGAGTTTAGATTTAATTTGTTCAGTTTCTCAGGATTGGGAGTATTCCTCAAAGATAGGGTACATTCATAAATTCCATTTATTTCACCATCCACCAAGTTATTCTAAAACTCACTGCTGCTCTCCAAAGGATTTAGGAAACAGCCAGATAACAGCAAAGCAAAATGAGTTTTGATTGTATCTGGGAATTTGAGTGCTGATGGGGACATCTCAATGCCATGAGTTTGTCATTACTCTATTAAATTTGGTGATGAAGACTTAACCCAAATTCTAGCAAAGTATTTTATCCAGTCTGCTGATTCTAGATAGAAGGTCTTTCGGTGAGGGAAAAGCATTCCCTTTGACAGTTCAGCACTTGCTCATTCTGCCAGAGACAAGTTGGGAACCTATAGAAGCCATCACTTGCCAGGCCTCACCTTCTCCATATTTCCTGGATTTCCACACACCCTGTACTCTCCAGATTAACACTATTTCTTCCTTGGGGTCTTTCTTGGGTGTGGGGCTTCTGGGACTGCCACAGCCAGCAGAATATCAGGCCATGGGCAACTTAGTAACTGATGTGGACTCAAACTTCAAAAGTCTGGTCCAGCACTTTATTTTAGGCACATTTAAGCACAATTTGGTGATTTTTTTTCCTGTAATAATAAGCTAAATCCGGTGTGAACAAGAAGCTTAAGATATTGAAACTCTTTGTGAAGTACATGTGACACCTTTACCTAAGATAGATTCTATAGATTGACTGAGAAAAACAAGCTCATAATAAGGGTCTTGGGGAGGATGTGGTGTGGTCTAAGCAACACAGATATTATAAAGATCACTGGCTTATTAACCATTTTGACTCCCAGCCTTCTGAACAGAAAACAGGTTATACATCTCTCCCTCTGATTCAAAAGACAAGAAGGATGGTTTCTAAGGAACGGCACACAAAGTTGATCTCTAAACACAGAGACATACATATATACATACATACATACACACACACACACACACACACACACACACACACACACATACACACTCTGCTCCTCCATACTAAGAAGAAGGAAGAACTTCTGCTTTGAGGACTTTGCTTTTTATTATTATTAT
>JAQHUG010000227.1:716525-734487 GCA_028555095.1 Dicrostonyx torquatus | reverse complement strand
TATGCCAATACCAAGCTGTTTTCAATACTGTAGACTTTGCTTTTTATAACAACTGTTAGGCCATTTCCATGTTGATCAGCTTAGATGACAACATGCCTTATCATTACCATTATCAAGAACACATTATTTCAAAACATTTTGGTTATTTTCCTGTAACTTCTATGACTTAATTTTCATTTTACTGTGATCATGGATGATAAAGAAATGTTTGCCCAGAAGCTTTCATCACTTTCCCCAAAGTATTATTATTTGGAGCCTGTTGCCAGTGCCGTGCCTGTCTTGCCAGGCTAATGGTAGACCATAGGAAGCCTTAGTACTTCCACATGTGGTCCAGTTTTACTGAGTACTCAGCAAAATGAGCTAAACAGCCTCCAAGACACTGAAAAGCTCAAGTGATTCCATGATATGACATGTTTTATTTGATATTGGGACATGACGATGGTGAAGCATCCACCCCAACCATGAAGCTCAAAGTCCTGTAAAAAGAGGAGCAAATTTTTGGAATGATTGTAAGCCAAGCATCAAGAGAAAATGCTGAGGTGCTACGAAAACACATTGACTGGAAAACTGACCTGGCCTTGCAGGCATAGTAGAAGCAACTGAGGCAGAGCCTAAAATTGTTTATGAAAATTGGGCAAGGGCATTTGGGATGAGGGATTTACCTGAATAAGGATAAATAGGCAGAACATAAGGTCCGTAAAGAAGAAAACAAAAACTTTACCTTTTAAGGAGCCCCATGCAACTGAACAAGTTTTCTTTAACATAGACCAGTGGTTAACAGTATAACTTTATAGCCCATACCCACCTGAGAGATGGAGCGGGGCTCCCTGGTAATACTGACTCTGCGATTTGTGACACACCAGACTCTATCTGCCTCACTGCGGAAAGATACATCACAGATTTTAGTTTAGACAATGCAGGTATAGATACTGCCAGGGCACGCTGACCATTTTATCTTCCCTTCCCTGTTAAGTTTATAATAAAACTACAGTGTAAGAAAAGACAAACAAACGTTTCAGAGCAGTAAATCTTTGCAGGAGAGAGGGAATAGGGATAAGTTGGTATTGCACATCGTTTAAAATATATGCTTATAAATAAACAGTGATTCTATTCGCAGTCTCATGTGGAATTAAATAAAATCCATTCTTTTGGAAATAATATCTTTAAAATGCTATATAACCAGGAACAATGAGGATTAAGCATTTTGTAAGGTATTATATTCTTAATAAAGTAATAGATAATGATGAAGTAATATTCTTGAAGATTCATTCTCAGTTGAAATGAAGATTTTTCTTTCATTAGTTTTGACTTTGAATTTAAAAAAAAAAATTCTGCGCCTTTACCAGGAGATTCATTACCACATGGAAGAGTTGGGGCAGAGGGAAATAGTGACAACTGGGGAGATAAAGATGTCCCACAACACGAAGGTCCCAGGAACAGTTCCTGTTTTATGTTGTCTCATGACAGGATGAGTATAGGAGCTGCAAAGTGATCAGATGGTAAATTTAGAGCCAATAAAAAGAAGCACTTTGCAGCGCAGGTAGCTTGCTTCTCTGAATCTCTGACATGGAAGGTCAAGGAATTAAATACTGGTGTTGGATTTATACTTGGGCTGCCTGTTTTTTATGGGCAATGCAACATTTATTGGTATGTGAGGATAAAGTTAATCAAGTCTTGGGCTTCATGGTGGGGAAGCAAAGATTTTTTTCCCCAGAGTTAGGAAAGGATGCCTCCCACATCACTTAGCTTTCTCTCCTTTCTAGAGGCTGTTGAAAGAACAGGTTATAGTTGATGAACACATAGGCTCATAAGAATAACTTATCATTACTTTCCAGTTGTCATGGGGGTACATGATCAAAGCCTTTTTCAGTTTTTAACAATCCCTTACAAGGTAGAAATTAGACCTTAATTCCGTGCCTGGTTCTTTGTGTAGTCAAAGGTGGTGTCTTCAATTATCTTCTTGAATTTCATTTTTATCTTTCAAAGCAGGTGCCCTGAACTTCAGGAGTGGCTGGCTATGAGAATGTGTTATTTAAGGGAGGTATAATCAAAATTTGATCTGATTACTTTTAGGCAAGCATCTCCATTTGATTCAGCTGGGCTAGAGACAGTGGTAGAGGTGAAGAGCTTTGCAGTAAACTCTAAGGACAAGCTTAATGTCAGGAGATCATAACTAGGTTTCAATTCATTCATTCTGTATGGGGCCTTGGTCAGTCCTTCAACCTTTCTTCACTACAGTGACTTCCTTTACAGACTGGTGATAATGAAAGTTATCCTGAAATACTCGGACAAAAATTACACTTAATCACTGTTTCTCAGTAGGGAAGTTTTGTTCCTTAAGGGGATTGTGGGCGTGTGACAATGTCTTCTTACAATTTCCATTGCCATACCTGGGAACGGGTATTTCCATCCTCTAACAGGTAAAAAACAGGAATGACATCAAACATATTAATCACATGAGATGGCTTTTGATTGACAATTTCCCTCTTTCCCAAAGAATTACCAGGTACAAACGCCCATAATGTTGAGCTTGAGAAATCTTGAACTGAATTCATGTTAAGTAATTAGTGTCACGTGTGGCTGAAGTGAAGCATGGTGATTGTTATGGACTGAACTGTGTTCCCAGTACCGTAGAACATAACTACATTTGCAGAGGTCTTTAAAGGGGATGTTTATGTTAAAATGAGATTTGAAGGGTGTGCTGAATGACTGCACCTGAAGAGGAGACTGGGACATCTGTAGAGACAGAAGTCGTATTTGCTTATGAAGGAAAGACTATATGGCAAAGATACAGCAAAGGCCAATCAAGACAGAGAGACAACCATAAATGCAATCAAATCTCAGACACCCTGATTTTCAAACTCTAGATTTCTCATAGAAGATTTAGCAAAATAGTACAGTAATAATTATTATAACTATTGTCATTGACAACTAAGCATTTGTCTTTGGACAGCATTGTCACAGAACTTAGAACAAGCATTCCAACTCTTATCAGTATGTTAATAGCCTAATGCCTCGTGAGAAAGAGAGTACCAGATGGCAGAAGTAAGTTGTGTATTGAAATACTTAGTCCATAGATGGTAGAAGGCTCAGCATTAGCAGTTATTGGAGGAGTAAGATATCAGTGAGACAGTCCTTACAAATGCTCTTTGAGCATTCCTTCATATTCCTTGGGACACTGAATGGTCTAAGAGTCTGCTAAGGCACTCATTCCTGCTTGAGATCTGCTCCAAGTACAAATCCAGCCGATATATATTACACAATTTCTGGCCCTGAGCACTGTGTACAACCTCCATGATCTGGTGCTTTGATCAGTATCTGCTGAGCATGGCTATTCTTTGTGCCCTGCATCTTGCGAAGCAGCTCACTTCTTTGTTCCCTGCACCTTGCAAAGCAGCTCACCAAACATAGCCTCTTTGTGCCCTTACCCTGGGCTCACAAATTCATTTGGAAACCTCAGGCTTCACCCTTCTTATAAAAGGTGACAGGAAAATCTATGCAAAGTTATGAAGTATTTGTCTTGAAACCTAGGCCAAAACTGTTGACCCAATGTCTCTTTAATGTAATCCCCAAACCAGGACATCATTGACTTTTTTCCCTTGTGCCACCAGATACAGGGAGAGAATGTCATGAACGTCAGGTGATGGTTTCATGAGGCTAAGAAAAGCTTCTTTTTCCAAGAACTTTAATTCAATTAAAAGGAAATGATGATCTTGGTAATCAGGAAAAGAGTGGAATGCCTATGAGGTCTCTCCTACATGTTACTGAGACAAGGACAGACCATTATAGGAGGCTGCTCTTAAGGGAATTCAGGAGCATGAAGAAAAGAATTCCCTTTTGCAATCAAACAGAGCATTCATATTGCTATTAAAGGCTAGCAGGTTGGAAAGACTATTAATTTTGTATCAACAGGGAGGACCCAGCATCATGAGCTGCTGAAATCTCCGTCCTAGACCCCTGCTTCAGATGTCATTGGGACGTAATTAAAAGCTTTAAACTCCAGTATTCTGAGCTTATTATTGCAGAACTCTAGTACTGGAAAAATGAAATAATGATCCAACAGGAAACTAGTCAATTATCTATGGCCCATAGTCCACAGATGTTCCTATTTCCAGGACCCTGCAGGATCTTCTCAGCAAGAATTAAGGTTCAAGAAGCCAAAGAAATCATGCATTGATTCTATCTTTTATTATTTTTGCTTTCTTTTTCTTGTTTGTGGCTTTCTGTCTCTGAATACCACTCTTCCTCCCGACCTCCTTCCTCATTATACATAACAATTAAACAATGTGTTGCTTTATTTTTATTTCATTTGTTTATTTTAAGTGTGTACATGTGTATGTGTGAACATTCATATGCATACATGCGCGTTTGCATGTGGAAACCAGAGATCAGTGTTAAGTGTTTTCCCCAATTAGCTTCACTTTCTGTTTTAAATATGTATTCTTACTGTGTGTGTGCCCTCTGTGTATGAGTATCTCCAGAAGTCAGTGAGGGAGGGCATTCCCTCCCCCTGAAGCTTGAGTTACAAGTGGCTGGGAGAGATTCAACAAGGACTCTGAGAACTGAATTTGTGCCTCGAGAAAAAAGCAGGATGTACTCTCACCCTCTGAGTCCCAGCTTCAGCTTCTCTAGCCCAGGTTTTGAGACAGAGTCTCTTAGTAAACCTGGACCGTATTGATATGCTGGAAATTCCTGCCTCCATACATATGTGCTAGGATTATAGGTGTTCACTGCTATGCACAGGTTTTTGCAGGGGTACAAAAGATTCGAAGTCAAGTCCTCCTGTTTGCACATCAAACACTTTACCAATGAATTATCTCCAGAGGCTGTTTATTTTGTTTTATGGAGGTGATACTCAGTGTCATAGTCTGGTGTAGGAGGTGCTTTTGCATTTTGTATTACTCTCATTGGTTGAATAAAGAAAACTGTCTTGGTCTTTTGATAGGGCAGAAATCAGATAGGCGGAGTAGACAGGATGGAATGCTGGGAGGAAGGGAAGTGTGGCAGACGCCATGATTTTCCGGCCTGAGATGGACGTAGGTTAGAATCTTCCTGTTAAGCCACATCTTTGTGGTGAATACAGATTATTAGATATGGGCTGAATCAAGATGTAAGAGTTAGCCAATAAGAGGCTAGAACTAATGAGCCAGGCAGTTATTAAATTAATATAATTTTCATGTGGTTATTTCAGGTTTAAGATAGCCAGGCACCAGGAGCTGGATGGCAGGACACAGCCCACTCCTCTTCATGCAACAATAGTCCTGAGTGAAGAATGGGTTCTGACAATGGCTTCCACTGAATCCCAATAAATGTCTTTAATATTAAGTAAATCAAGAATAGAGACTATTTGGTTTTAACTTAAGAAGGATAAAGTGTGTCTTATGCTTATAAAGAAAATATTCAGCCATCTCAGTTTTATTTGTAAAACTGAAATAAATTAAAAAGATTAGGGTAATAAAATCTTAAGAGGTTTTGAAATAAGAGAAAAAGAAATACTATTGCTGAATAAAATAATTGGAAAGAGTGAAAATAGAAAAGCATAAAGTAAAAAAATTTAAACGAAATGATTTAGGTCAAGGCAAACTGGTCAGCTTCTAATATCTAATCATGAGTAAGTCACCCAGGGTCCCTTAGCTTCAGTATTATGAACTTTGATACAAGAGCACAATGGTTAAGTTGTTAAAATTGGTGAAACATGTACAGGTTATCAAACATGTGGTCTCTATCATGATCAGTGGGTGGATTCCAAAATGACTCCCATTTGTACTAGGCCCTCCCATGAAAACATAGAGTGAAATTTCTTACCTTATGAATTGAACCCTGGTTGTTTGGGCTAAGTCAAGGTCGCTACTGAATTTCTTAGACTTTTGGAAGCACATGCACAAATTTGGACAAGTTTGCTAGAAGATGAAAGAAATGAAGCCCATTCTCACAATCACTGCATGTGACAGACAGGTGACACTTCTTAGTTCACCTTAGCTGACATGATTTTGACTATATGTGGTATCCAGCCTAATGAGATCAACCCTCATTACCACCCTCAGAAATATAAACTAAATCAGTAGATATTGTTTTAATCACTAAAGTTGGAGATAATCAAAATATTAACATGCTGATTTAAATAATTCTTTCACTACATTGTTTTAATTTTTAAGGACCTTGAAATTTAAGCAGAGGTTTGATAACTTCTTCAAAAATACACACGGAATAGCTGTAGATTTTCTTTTTGAGTTACAGAAGCATCCTTACTCAATATTTCTAATTTAGAACCAAGGGTATTGATTTTACTCAAAAGGTCAGGAAGTAGCTTCAATAAATGACTGCAGCAAAGAGCAAGTACAAATGATAGTGAAATAGACTGGAAGTCCATGCTGTTTCTTGGATTTCTCTGTTTAAAGACACTAAAATGGAGATGAAAGAGCATAGGAATCTTTGAAGAATAAATTAGTGATAGTATCATCTTGGGTATTAATTGCATGCACTTGTACCCCTCCTATCTCCATATAGTCATACACAATAATGCACACGTTTTACAATAATCTCACAAGGACAATCTTTCGTCTTTCTCCAGAAAACTGAATTAGTCTCATGCCACCCCCCAGAACATTTTCTGTTTAGTTCTAGTGTCAGAAACAAGTCCATTTATCCCACGATGCTGACCTCTGTGTCTTCAGATGAATTCTGACAAAAGACGGTTTGGTTCCTGCCTCAGATCGAAGGTCCAGGAGGATGCTGTGTGGTGGTCCCCATGCCAGATGTCCGCCTAATGGGCATACTGGGTATGGTTTGCAAACAGAACTAGAAGGAGTCTCGTGAAAGCAGAGTTAGTTGTGGCTCTTGCTGAGAAACAAGGGACCAGGCATCACAGAGATTTGGAAAACCAGGTCACATATGATAGGAACTTGGACAAGGGCAGCTGTTTCTTTTTATATCTGCCTTTACAGAGCATTTTTTTCTGCATCCAAGAACAGCAGTCATAAGAAAGTTTGGCAGAAGAAAAATTTCCTCGTTTCTTACAGCACATTGCTCTTGGCTCTGTCTTTGTTGGGACAAAGGCCACTTGACAATTTCAGGTTTAGGCAAAGTACTCAAGTTATAAAAGGCAGTGTGGTACTAGATCTCATCCAAAATATATAAAAGCTAGCTAGGAATACACCTAAGTTATTAGCCAAAGTAGCTTTATTCATTAACCAACAAAATCAACACATATACAGAAGGACATCCCACATCATGTGACATTTTCATTATTCTATGAATTGCTCTGGGGATATGCCAAGGAGCGGTGTAGCTGGGTTGTATAGAACTAACTTGAGCTTTTGGGGAATTATCCACAGTGACTTCCACAAAAGCTATATGAGTTGTCAATCTCGCCAACAACTTTCCATCATCAGCGTTTATTGTTGGTTTTTTGGTTGTCTTTAGCTGTTTCAAATGGGGTAGGGTACAAATGTCAAAGCAGTTTCAATTTATTTGTCTCCAATTGCTAAGAGAGTTGAAGTTTGAGAGATTTCTTAGTCATTTTTGTTTCTTCTTTTAGGAATTCCCTCTTCAGACATACAATCTATTTTAAAAATTGTTTTTAACTCTATTTTTGAGCTCTTTATGTATTTTGAATATTAACCCTCTATCAGAGAACATATTGTGCTGAGTGAGGCCATTGAGACCCAGAAGGCAGCAAGCACAGCATGTTCTCAATAAATTTTGGCTCCTGGCTCTAAAATTGTTGTGAGTATAATAACAGCAGATACCATGAAGTAAAAAGGGGACAAGAAAAGGAATGGAAGGACTCAGAGAGAGGAATAGGAGGACTCAGGTGCTATGAAGGGGAAATGGAAACAAGGGGGAGCAATTGACCTGTGTGGGGAGGGGGAGAGGGTCACACAGAAGGAGAACAAGGAAACTCGGATAAGCAACACTAGAATTGTTTGAAAAAGCCATAGTAAATCATGTTATTTCAGGTCTAATTAAAATTACACACACATACATATTTGATGTATATGTCTATACATGTATATATCATATGTATGCACATATATGTATGTAACACACACACATACACACACACACACACACACACATATATATATATATATATATATATATATATATATGATGAAGTTATAAAACTTGGGAGCAATAATTCTCTACTAAGAGCCATCAATTATCTAACAAACCTCACAGTGCCAAACACGGGAAACATCCTTTTAACTGTTGAACAGGGTAGTCTAAGAGACACCCAAAACAATATAGGCTTTTGCTGCTGCTTTTGGTGTCCTCCGAGAAACTTAAGGTTAAAACACTTGAAGGAGATGACCTGGCACTGACCTAGAAGCCTCCTCCTCAAGGACTAGCTTTCACAGTACCAGAAAGAACCTATGCAAGCTTCTAAGAGAGAACAGCAGTTGTCGTGCCTATGAACACCAACAACGAACAGAATGTCAAGATGTCCCAAAAGATGAAATGGCGGAACTTGTATCCTGGGAGTAGCCAATAGCTGTGTAGTTGGACTTAAGGACCACTCCACGGAGGGAATTTATGTTAGGAACTGTAAACCAAGCTAACTGCCTGTGGGTGATGAGTGGGGCCCTTGGACCCTAGAGGGAAACGTATCCCTGCCACTTCTCTAAACATTTCTACTTCTGACTGTATTGCAAACATCTATCCTTATAAGCAGAGAGGTGTAGCTTTCACCTCTCATCCAAGAAGCCCCTTTTGCAGCCGACAGAGACCAGCACATAAAACCACAGCTGATGAAAACAACTCGAAGAACAACTGATCTGGAAGTTCCCAGCTGTGTTTGACAAGGCTGAAAAGTTTTTAAAGTAAGAGTAAGGAAATCCTTTAGAAAAATATCATATTGCAAATTTAACAGAAAGGAATAATCAGTGAGTTACTTATGAAATGCTCTTTTTCATTAAAATCCAGCATTTTCTCTCCAGATTTGATGCGTTATTTGCTTTGTTCAAAGAAAAGAGGACAAAGCCACAGGTAGACCTGACTAGAGGCATAAATGGGTCCATGTGAATGTGCGTGGCTGTGTGCAGCCAGGAGACCTGGATGGTCTTCAAACCTAAACAGGAAGCATGACTTCAAGTTGCAGCCTCAAAACTTTCTGATTGTTGACATCATTATGTACTTAATATGTGGCTCACTCAAATACATAGATATTATACACACATAAACAAGGTATTAGGTAATATAATAAGAATGAAAAGCATTTAGGCTGAAGTTCAATAGAGAGCACAATTTATATTAATTAAAAATAAATAGACACACATTCCAAAACACTGTAAATGCAATTTCTGCAAATTCTAGTATTGCTTGTAAGATTCCTTACGCTTGTTGACCTTACACTTGTTGACCCCTTGTAAAAATTGCAGAGAAGATGCAGAAGGGAATCTTGTCAATTCTATAAGATATGTTTTGTTTACTTGTTGAACTGTTGTCTTTAATTGGTGCTGATTTTGTTCAGGAATATATTAAAGTAGTCCAATTTTGAGGATTAGTTGAATTTAGATACATAGCTTATAAATATACTAATGTGAGTAAATATGAGATGTTTTATATTGTACCAGCCCTGAGGCTGTCACAGTTAATGCGTGAGATAAACTCCTGCCTCCCTTCTTGCCATTTACACACACACACACACACACACACACACACACACACACTCACACATACTCACACCCAGTGATTTCTGGAAAGTAAGATAGAAATAGAATGTCCAAATACCATCTTATTTATAATCTTTTTTCCTTTCTCTAAAAAAATATAAAAGAAGTCTAATATTCTTTTTCTGTCTTTCAAAGTATTGTTTCCCACTGTTCAGGTTTCAACACCTCTCAGTCAGACAGCTCTAATATAGAGGCGAGGCAGAATTATTGGTGCGTCCTAGGATCAATATTTGAAGGTTAAAGGTAATGAGACTCAGAAAGTACAGTCCAGTGTTGATGTGCAATATTTTGTATTATGAAGATGATCTATTTGAGATCTCTGATGGTAAAGAACATTCATTACCTGTTTCTTTCTGAGCATATGAAACTGCTCCCAAGGGAACTCAGGCAATGCTACCTAAGTAAATAGTCACATGTTCACACTGAAATGAAAGGTATAAAGCAGCTCCAGCAGCAACTGGCAACAGAACAAAAATACAACGGAACAACAGTATCTCCATAGTGTGCCTATTAACACCTCACATGGGAGGAAAAGAAATGGCCACCAGTGCATCAGTCTCCATAAACACGTGCTTTTCAAAGCAAAACGGAGGGTCATCCTGGGAAGAGTTGGTGCTAGTTCACCCTGACTGTTGCCCATCATTAAGCCTCTTGCCTTGTAAGAGCCTGCTATGGAGACTACTAGTGTGGATGGCCAAGAGTGACAAAAATGGCATCAAAGTGGTGAACACCCTCTATCATCTTACTAACTCAAGGCCATTTGGGATACCGTGTACAATGCTAATGACTCAAACCACGTCTCTTTTTCTTTTGTCTTTAGACAATTTGTTTATGCTTGTTTCCCAGGTGTTAAGGTGAAGAAACTACTTTGTATTATTTAGGGCTTAAGTTTCTCTGCCATAAACTGAGAACTTGGACCCACTATGGGAAGATTCTGTGCTGATGCCCACACATGAATGGATGCAACATTGTAATTTTGACAGAAGAACTTGCTGCTCAGAGCCTATCATGGGAATGGCTGAGCCCCTAGGTGCGTACTTAAAGGAGTTGCTGAGCATCTACATGGTTATTAGTCCCGTTAGCATCACCTGCAATGACTTAGTCTTGGTTAATCAAAGATTCACAGATGCTCTACAGTTCACTCTCCAGGAAATGGTTTTCAGTGTCCCCTAAGTAGAAATCGTCATGCATAATATCATTAAAAATATGAAAGATATGATTTAGTGAATTATAATCCAGAGAGATCAGAGTGTGGGTGTGGGAACGTGCAAGGAGAGTATAAGGTAGACATTCTTAAATATTAGGAAATGACAGAAATTCTTGTCTTACCCTCTTCAGCTCTGGTTGCTAAGTTACCATGACACACCACTGGGTGTACTTCTCAGTTTTTGGTCTTGGATCTGACAGTTTGATTAATTCTCTAGAGTGCAGGGAACTTCATGTTGAATATTTAAAAATTACACATGCATGCACACACACACCCCCACACTCGCTCATCCAGTACCCCATTATTGCTTCTGATGTACAAAATCTGTTTTATAATTAAATTGACATATGTAGGAGGAAACCTAAGATGACACTTCATTTTAATGACAGAAAATCCTCTCCCATGTGATGCCTCTTCAATTTTTTTTAAACATAACACAGTTCACGCTTTTCTAGTGGCAGATCCTCCTGCTTTTAGTATGCTCACTTAATTCTTGGCCTTATGGTGAAGAAATATGGAAACAGAGAGTGTTATGGTTTTCCTTCTTCACTATGCCTTGCTTACTGTATGACCATGTTCAAAAATGTTCGTAAATACTGCTTTAAGCTGATGGCTGGTGGACTCTGGCTGTCAGATGTATCTAGGGGGATATGTCAGTGTCAGCCAGCTTGGCCAGCCTGACTTAAATGCAAAGAACTGCTCTGAAAATAACATAAAATGGATGTTTTAAAAAATATACCAAAATATGGCACCCCAAGCCACACTGTGTTCTTGTTCTCTGGCATTTTTGGACAATTGTTCTGTATTATCCCGTATTCAAAATGGCGCTGTATTCTTCTTCCATGCTGTGTGTGGGTGGGGGATTTCCTTTCTTTTATACATTTAAAACAAAAGAATGACAACCTGAAATTTGTACAGATAAAACAAATGGACTTTTATAATAGTTATAAGAAATGATACAGCAGGTGCATACTCTGTGGGCAATCAGAGATAAATAGAATCCAGCTGTTGACTGGGGCCTACTGCTTACTACCCAAAGTCTGACATCTGTCCTCCAGAAAGAGCTGCAATCCATTGTCTTGCCAGCCAAGTAGCAGAGGGAAATCTGACCATTTTACTCATTCTATGACTGTATTTCATTTTTATGGAGTTAGAGTTAGAATAGTCCTGATGGCTGACCTGAGCATGTAATCATCTTTATTCCAGTTGCCAACTGGGAAAGATGAGTTGGTGGCCTGAAATCTCTCGGTAAGGCTATAAACACACATGTGTCCATTGTCTTCTTAAATCTTCTTTAGCAGTAGCTTATACAATTGAATCCCCTGTTTCTTGTCTGAATCCCATTTCTTCTCACTTTCCCCAGAAGGTCACTCTCACAGACTTTCTCTCTTACGCGTTCCCTGCTATTCTCTTTCACCTACCCACCCTCACGAGGCCATCAGGATCAGTGGGTTGATTGTTCTAGCAGCTAACCCCTTTCCACAACTTCAATTCCCATGTTCCTTGAACTATTGTCTTATTCTTTAGCCTCCAGGAGAGCCAAAGCTTTCTGAAGTTTTACTTTATTTTTAACTGACAAATACAAGCTGCATATACTTAAGTGATATGACAAGATGTTCTAAAACATGTATATGTTGTGGAATGAATAAAACAAAGTGATTAGCATATCCAGTATCCTGAGTGTTGTGAACATCTTCACAGTGTGAATTAAAAAAATCCAATTTAATCATCATAACATAAAAAAGTAAATTCATATTCACAATAGCTACTGCTATGGAGAACAGAACATTAGAACCCATTCTCTTCCTACCTGGCCATAACTTACTACCTGTTTAGCAGTTTCTCTTTGCTAGTCTGCCTTCCTCCTTCCTCCAAAACTATACAATCACTGCCTACATATACTATCTCTACTTGTCAATTTATCTTCATCTCTCTTCATTTTAAATTAACTTTGACATTTTCTTTAATGTCTTTTCACTCTTCTTCAAATCTATGACTTAATGAAACTAAATGTCAAGAATACAATGGCTTGTGTGGTCACAGTTTCTGACTCATCATTTCCCTTGGTCTCTCAGTGGCTCTGGTACACACACTGCTCCCTCCTTTCTGAAATATTTCTTTTCTTGAATTCCATGTAGCTAGATTAATTTTCCTTTTGCTTCACAATTCCCTGGCTTTCTACCTCCTTTGCAGTTTCTTTCTCTTCCTTCTGAAGTCTAAACACTAAGCCTGTTTAGAGTTTTCTTTATTTCTTTTTAGAGGGCATGTTTTTTTTTCTGCCTTTAATTCTAGGTATTCACCATTAACTTTAGAAGTCCAATAATCTAGAGTAAATCCAGGCACATCTATTTAACTACACATTAGAATCTAAGAGGTCTAAAAGTGTCATGTCCAAATAGGACCACGTGATTTTTCTTTCCTCTATAATATTTGTCATTCCTAATCTCTCCTGTATCTTAGTAAACAGGATTGCCACTTGCTTGAGTCTATAAGAACACCAAGAGCATTTCTGATGATTCTTGTGCTTTGTAAACTACAAGCAAATTGTCCTACATTTGAAACTCTCAAAGTCCCCCTAAAAGGTATTCGAATGTGTCACATTTTGCTATTACAAAAACCTCAACTATCTTTCTGTTTCCACTCTTGCTACACATCTCCAAACCAGTCTTCATTTCAGTATCATACTTTAAAACCATTCCACATTATTCCCTATTTAAGGTATTTTAA
Source organism: Dicrostonyx torquatus (assembly GCA_028555095.1). Lineage (NCBI taxonomy): Eukaryota > Metazoa > Chordata > Mammalia > Rodentia > Cricetidae > Dicrostonyx > Dicrostonyx torquatus. The sequence goes on along the minus strand of JAQHUG010000227.1, from coordinate 720,879 downwards.
TAGAAAAATGCTGTTTAGGATGAATTTTAAAATCTTGCCTTCAAAATATGTATTTTATAATTCCAGGTCTGAGGAGGTAGAAGTAACAGGGTCACAAATTTGAGGCCAACTTGGGATACATAGTAATAATACCCTGTCTAAAAAGAAAGAAACCTTGGGTGCTTTGGCATGTGCTTAACTCTCCACACCTCGTGCCCTGATTCTGTTCCCACACTCCTTCAACTGCTTTCCCGATTTCCACAGCAAAGTCTTTGTAGCAGCAGAAGCCTGTGAGGAAGACTGCCATTCCTGCACCAATCTAAAACTGGCCTCTTTCTTGTCACTGTGTACAGAGGGAGACTCAGCCACCTTTAAATCATTCCAAAATGCGTTCTGAAACATAACCCACACTTTATTATCCCCATAGAGGCGTTTACCAACATTTCTTCTATTTATCATTTCCTGGTTTGCTAGTCGACCTGTCATTAGACTATAAGCATACCACGGATATGATCAAGTTGTCCTCTCATTAGACTATATGCATACCACGAGAGTGAGGATCATGCAGTCGTGATTATAGTATCTTCAGGACCTAACATAGAACTTACGAAAAAACACTGTACTAAACTGTTATTACCAAAAGACAACAAACCTTTCAGGTGATGAGATGAGCCTCGTTAATATACAGAGAGTCTTTCTTTGAGTTCCTCAGAGCTGCTGAAGCACAACTCAGTTGCTATTCGCAATTATGAATAAATAATAAATAGTTTCTAGGGTAATGGAGAATCTTCCAACTGCACTTGCTTGACCAGATTTCTGGCTTCTATCAGTACGGAAAAGCCAATGTGATTCTGAGTGTGAAATTTGCTCCCTAGTCTCATGTGTTTGGGAACTTGCTCCACAGCGGTAGCAGAGTTCTAGACAGAGGAAGGGACTCGCTAAAGACAAGTCTTATTGGTGACAGGTGGAACAATTTTTGGCTCAGTCTCTTTGCTTCCTGAGACTCCTGCATCAACAACCAGGGCTTCTTTGTCACAATGAATGATGATTTCTCAAACCATGAGACAGAAGAAATCATCTTTTCCCAGGATGATTTCTTTTATGCAATTTATTACAATGAAAAGGAGAGTAACTCCAGCTACTTGAATAGTTTGTCTATTATTTGACTATATCACTGAGAAAGAACACACTATGCAGAATTCCAAGACAGCATTTTAGGTCTTTAACTCTAGGACACAGATCATTTGCTGTACATTTCATGGTACGTGAAATATTCAGGTGCATTCTTAAGGCAGATGACAGGGGTATGTAGAGGAAATGTTCATGGGGATTCGGTCAAACAAATCTTTACATACACACTTCTCACAGAAGGGAAACCTTCCATTTCAATCCTTTAAGGGGGAAATCTCACGTTTATTTATCAGTTTTAGGTCAATCTGTTTTCTCATCATTTGATATGATTATACCAAATACTATCAAATATATAACATGATTGATAGATTAGGTCAATCTGTTTTCTCATCATTTGATATGATTATACCAAATACTATCAAATATATAACATGATTGATAGAGTTAATAAAAAGAGGTTTCTTTTTTCAAGTTAAACCTTAGATTTTTCTAAAGAAACATCTGAAAGTTTAGGAGAATTCCAAGTGAGAATTTTCCTCTTATATCCAGTAAATGAAGGGCTATGTAGTGCTTCAAATCATACATATTAAAATGCTCTTAATAGTAAGGTAACCAAGTCAAGTAGGAAAGACTATTCAAAACCGCTATGCTAAATACAAAGGTATATCACACTGGATGTTGAATATAGGCTTATGCATATTGTTTAGCTTTCCAACTTGTATTTGCAATGAAGCAAAAACTAATACCTTAAATTGACCAGTATATACTCTTGTGCTTAGGTGAATGGATCTGATCTACTTTTCCTGAAAGGAAGTAGCAAATATCAAAGGAACAAAGAAAAATAAACAAATACTAGGATAGGGTCTATGAAAATATTCTACAAAATAATAAATAGAAGTCTAAGATGTGAAAGATAAATAAAAGTATTTTAAAAATGATTCCTAATGGTAACTGGATGGAAGGTTCAGTGTTAGAAGCGTTTGCTGTAGAACCATGGGAACCAGATCTCAGCACCAGAAAAAGAAGATGGGGAACCATAGTCTTAAGTACGCCTATACTGCCAAAATTTCAGAGGAAAGCCAAGCTTGCTAGCTATCAACCTAAATGAAAACTACAAACCCCAGGATATTGGAGAGAACCTCTCTCAAAAGAATAAAGGAGAAAGTGGCAGAGAGGGACAGCAGACACCTTCCTTTCATCTCTTTTTGTGCACGCACACCAACACACAAATGCACATATACTACAAACAGTGTTCTCATATGAGTATAAAATATCAGAAAACAGTTTTTATGTGTGCACACTCACACATACATCAAAGAATCAAAAAGTAAATTATTAAGAAAAGGATACTTGTAAGTAAAGATATATGGATAGAGGGGTACATGGCGTTACTCACAGTCACACTGTCACTTCCATGACGAGATGTTTAAGTTTTTCCCTTTTATTTTATTTTTAGTTCATTTTTTCTTAATTTTGTTTTGTCAGTCTGTGTGCAGGGACAAAGGATGGATGAGAAGGGATGGAGAAATGAATGTAAAAGACACATGTAATGAATAAAATTATGAAAGAAAAAGATACATGTGTAAGCTTATAAAAATATAATGTTTATATTCTGAAGAACATCCACGAAATGAGCTTTAAAATCAGAGCTATATTAGACCAAAGTAGGAAAATATGGACACTTAAAAGGCAGCAACTCAGCATACATATAAAAAAGAAATGAAAATGATCAATAAAAGCTTCTTAACCCATAGATGTATCAAGTGGAGGTCATGCTATCAAAGATGGAAAACAAGACAGTAGATGTTTAGGTACCAACAAAGATAAAAATTAGAAAATAAAAGAAGAAACACTATTTAATAATCTCATACTAGAAGAGCTCCCAACCCTAGGTAAAGAGGTGAATCTACATAGCCAAGAGGCATATAGAGCTCTAAATGGAAAAGATAAAACAGAACCTCCCAATGTTATAGGATCATTAAAACACTAGAAATAGAAAACGAAGAAAAATATTTTAAACTTCAAGATAAACACAACACCTCACATGAAAGCAATCCCATCAGAATTACAGCAGATTTTTCAACAGTAACCTAGCTAAGAACATGGAAGAGCTCTATAATGATAGTTTTAAAACATTAATGAAAAAAAACAAAGGTTCTAAAAGATGGACTTTCCATACTTATGGAGTGGGGAAAAAATCAATATTGTACAAATACTAGCAAAAGAAATCTTTGAATTCAATGTAACACTCATCAAAAATTTAATGTCATTTTTTATAGAATTAGAAAAAATTCCCCAAATTCTTATGAGAGCATTAAAAACTCCAAATAGTTCAAGGAATCGTGGGCAAAAAGAGCACTCCTTGGAATGCCACCGCATATGATTTTAAGTTGCACATCCGAGAAATATTAACAAAGCAGCATGTATGATACTGACACAGAAACAACCAGTGCAATAAAGACAACCCAGGGATGCAACCACAAATACCTGATTTTTACAAAGGCTCTAAAAATAGATATTCAAGAAAAGACAGCTCTTTTGACAAATGATGATGACACAACTGGATATCTGTATGCTAAGAAGAAAGTTAGATCCCTATTTTTGGAGTTGTGTGAAAATTAATTTCAACTCGATCAAAGAACTGAATGTAAGATATAAAACTATACAGCTGATTGAGGTTTAAAATAAAGGAAATACTTCACAGTATCACCATAGGCAAGGACTTTTTAAACAGTGACTCTTTCCAGTCAGTTTGGAAATACTTTTAATTGGTAAATGGGACCTCACAAAATTAGGGAGGTTTCTGAAATCAAGAGAAGCAGTCAGTTGGCTGAAAAGATAGCTTACAGAATGGACAAAATGTCTTTGCTAGCCATTCATATGATAGAGAATGATTATGCAGACTATACAGAGGGGAAAAACATAAGAAAAGTTAAATCAACGTAATCAATAAGTGGGTGAATGAAATGAATAGACAGTTCTCAAAAGATAGAACACAAGTAGCCAATAAATAAGAAAATTGGTTCAAACTTCTTAGACGTCAGAGAAATACAAATTAAAACTACACTGGCTTAAGAAAGAATGTACTCACTCATAAGTGGATACTAGCCATAAACAAAGAACATTGAGCCTATAGTTCATGATCCTAGAGAAACTATATATATATCCTCCTGGAAATTGGAAGCATACAAGATTGCCGGGCAAAAGTTGGGAGCATGGGAGTGGAAGTTGGGTAGGGGGAAGG